>VWZV01003698.1:56924-85091 GCA_013397155.1 Irena cyanogastra
AATTAAAAATTGAGAAGAAAAAAAAAAAAAAAAATCTCTTCGGGTCAAGCATTAGAAATATTTGCTTATGCTAAGGCATTGGTAGCAAAATCATTTGCATGTCAAGTGTCTGCGTGCAGGTTAACTTTGCAACGGATGACTGCATTAAGGAGGCACTTGGCAGCCGCTGAGCTGCCTGTAATGTAATGCATAAATGCTTTGTTTTGGTTTGTGTGTGATTTCATACAGGGATTGTTTTATGCTTCCTACATCCAGTGCAGAGTTTGTGGGTTTTCTCATCCCCAATTTCAAACAGGGTTGTGGGCTTTTCTGTACATGCTACATAAACCCTTTACTGGGTCTGCCTGTTTCCAATGCAATTAAATACACCCAGCT
Source organism: Irena cyanogastra (assembly GCA_013397155.1). Classification (NCBI taxonomy): domain Eukaryota; kingdom Metazoa; phylum Chordata; class Aves; order Passeriformes; family Irenidae; genus Irena; species Irena cyanogastra. The sequence goes on from VWZV01003698.1 coordinate 57,300, forward strand.
ACTTGTCTCCTATTTATGCAATCTGTTGTGGAGAGCAGCGCAGCCTGTGCTGCCGGAGAGCGGTAGGAGAGAGTGTGTGCAAATGAGGGTTAACTTCTCATTCTATGGTATTTAGCCTCACCTTAATTTCTGGAGAATCAGCTCTATTTTAAGGTATAGAAGGGGGATTCTGTAAGTAATTCTTTCAGTGCTGCACTGTGAGTTTGGAAATTGCTACCTGGGAACAGGTGGGGTGGAGGGAGGGGAGGGTTGATGAGATGAGACACAGACACTGAGGAAAGTCTTTGTAAGGCTATGTCCATGTGGTTTATTTGCAATAGGTTTTGATATAGTACCATGTTTTTCTGTATATTTGTCTCTTTAAGGACAGAGGTGAATATTTGGCTACTGATCTAACAAATGGCAAGTGTAGGGTTGGGTCAGATAAGTAGTTATTAGTTTCTTTACAGCAAAGCTTTTTCTATGGTAAAATTTTCTAGGGTGTTATCTTTTAGTGATAGCAACTGTAACAAGCAGGAAAGCAGCTTTAAACTCCTGGCCTTAATTTCTGGAGTGTGTATTTTTATGCAAAATACATTTATGTTATAGTAAGCAATGCTAGCTATTTAGGAGGGGCTAACAGCAGAAGTGCAGCTTCCACAGCTGTAAAGCACATCAGAGCCTGTGCAGAGAACTTGGTAACCAGTGAGAATTAGTCTTCTCAAGTTAGGAAAACCAAGATTTTCAGCTTTCAGTGTGTATTCTCTGTTTCTTAAGTTCATTCAGGAAGTACCAGAAATCAGTGTAGGACAGAGAGTTACAGCCACCTCCAGTTAAATGTGTGCTCTCTGGAAAGCCATACAATGGTCAATAAAGTGAAGCACAATGCAGTAGAGAATCATACACAGTGATTGGTTTAATATTTGATTGAAGGCTCTGTAGGAGAAAAGATCTAGGCATAATAATGGACATCTGGGTGAAGATATTTGCTGAAATGCCAGCAGCAAGCAGTGCAAGAGGATCTCTTCTCTTCCTCCCACGTCTGGATGGATGCTGAGGTTTGCTAAAAAGACTATTGAGACACAGCTGATTTAGCAAATGCTTTCCCTAGACAAGTACTGCATTTTATCATAAGTTATTTATAATTATACTGACGTTGTTTAAATGCAACTATTACCAAACCTGCTGTGGTCAGTTTTGTTAAAGAAGTCATAAGCAGCTAAATTGGAAAAATAGTAGCAAAGGAGAGCAAAACATAAGTGTATGGTGGTTTGTTCTGTACCTGAACTTTTTTACTGTAAACTGAAACCTGTCGAAACAGCTTTTCTTTAGGAAAAGAATTCAGATGGATTTTTGTGTAACTTACTCTGGCATTATCCTAATATAACTAGCGTCTTTGTGAGCCTGGGACTGCTGTCACTTTCTGTTGCTGGGCATACATTTGATGCTGTACTCTCTGGCAACGTGATTTGGTTGTTGTTCTGCCCACTGCAATTATATGGTATCACCTTGCTACTCTGGGTTTTCCAGGGGGGATCTGGAAAGAGGATAAGATACAATGCTTCATTTAAGGTGACCAGAAAGATCTCCAGAGGATAACCAGATGCTGAAACCACCTGACTGGCCTCTGTCAATGATTTAATAAGAAATACCTTCTTAGTAAGGGTCAGTAGGGTGCAAAGCAAGTGGAGAAATGGTTAGCCAGTATAATTTGCTGTAACTTGACAACCAAGTGATTTATACCATTTAAAGCTCTGCCCCATGTTACTCTGTTATGACATAGAACCAGGTCAGTATTTTGCAACCAAAAGCTGTATATGTAAAATATTGAAAGCAATTGAAAAGTAGTTGCACCCAGCACTGCCAAGTCTACCACGTCTCCAAGTACCACACCTACATATCTTTTAAATACCTCCACATATGGTGACTCCACTTTCCTGGGCACCCTGTTCCAGTGCTTGACAACTCTTTCAGTGAAGAAATTTTTTCTAATATTCAACCTAAACCTCTTTTGGCACAAACTGAGACCATTTCCTCTTGTTCTGTTGCTTATTACCTGTGAGGAAAGGCCCATCCTCACTTCATTACAACCTTTTTTTCAGGCAGTTGTAGAAAGTAATAAGGTCCCCCAAGACTTTATTTTCCCCCAGTTAAACAACCTCAGCTGCTCCTCATAAGACTTGTGTGCTAGACCTTGCTTTTTAAAAGACTTCATTTAAGCAGTTACCTTAGTAATTTAAAAAGAAAATACAAATCCTTAAGGAAATTAAGAGGCTACAAAGCTGGCAGTCAGGCAAACAGTTTCTAAACTCCTGGGACAGTGAACCTTCACATTTTAGGACAGGAACTGTTTTCTGCTCCAGGAAAAGTTATTGTCACTTTTGTGATGTAGTGTGGCATAGCATATAGTGCACCAGTGGTGCATTGGCTGGAAGGTGAGGAAATCCAAGTCTTGCTCCTGTATAAATATGGTAACTTTTTGGTTTAAGATGATGCCTTAGCTTCCTCTCCAGAAACTGGGAGGAGTGTGCTGGCTCACTCTTGGAGAGCATTTGGGGACTCTGGATGGTGAAGTCTGTTTTGTTCCAGCAGAGGTCTCAGCATCAAATGTCTCTGAAAATGGCTTAATCCTCAGAAGCATCTGGTGTAGCAGCAGTTACCAGGCTTTTGCTGTTAGTGACATAACTTGCAGATCAGTGATTTTATGCAATCCACAAAAGCAAAAGCATCAAAATTTTCTTGGGTTCCCCTCCCAGCCTGCAGCTGTGACTCTCAGTTCAGATGTTGGTGTAATACAGGCTGCTGCTCCTTATATGAGCCTGAGGGCCATAAACTGCTTTGAAACAGCTGCTGCATGGGATGCAAAGCTGGAAGAAAGGTATAACTTGTTCTTCTTTGCACAGCTGTGAGTCTCACTTCTTGGGCACAATCACCAAACACTTACAGGAGAATGACTTCCCTTTGAAATCATAGCTAAAAAGTAAACAAGCCTCTAATACTGGACAAATTAGTTAAAATTCAAAAAGTAAAACTTAATAAACTATTTGATAGTTTATCCTAAATGAGTTGGCTTCCATGTTTATTATCCCCACAGGGTGCTGTATGTTATGGCAAAATACCAGGGCTTACAAAGAGCCAGTCTGGCAGGCAAGGGTAGCTCAAATAGAGATGCTCTGATAGTGCTTTTGCCCTCTGGTCTGTGTTCTCTGCAAAGTTTCATGTGGGGTGCATGGAACAACAACCTTTTAAAGCCACCTGTGATTTCAGTCTGAGGCAGGTCTCACAATAATTCTCAAATTTATCCTTCCAGAAAAATTTGGAGGGACCATTACCCAGGTAATGTGTTTCTGTGCTCCACAGTATGTTAGTGTTACTGGACAATAATTAGATTGTGATGGGAGAAAAGCATAAAGCTTTGTGTTAAGTATTTCTGAATTGATGCAGTTTGCTCATGCCAGAATGCTGGGAGAAATCATGATGTGCTATGCACGGGGAAAGCTGGCAGGATGCTGGACACAGATAAGAAATTTAAAAGTAAATTACACTTGACCGTGCTCAGCAGACTCATGCTCTAAGGATGAACTTGTTCCTTTTGGTCTATCAGACCACAGGGATTGTAAGTCCTTCTCTTGCTGCTGCTGAAATGTTGTTTTGGTCTTGGTGTGTTACAATGGTGAGGCTTTAAAAAGGAAGGAATGGTAACACAACCTCTGGAAACAATTCACATGAGCCTTGATGGAATCAAATAGCTGCATGAATAAGACTAGAAATGTTAGAGAGATCAGGTACAAATGCTTAGGACAGGTTTGCTGTATCACCATCACAATCTGAATAGGTTATTTGGGGTTTAATGCTGAAAGGATCACAAGCATTTAGCATGAGCACTGAAACTGGACTTTTTCTTCAATGTGCTAGAAGCTTGGGAGGCTAGGAGAATAGATAGGAAATCAGATTTACATCGAAAGAGTGTTTTTCTCCTTTTTAGATCTCTAACTAAGCAGACATTGAAAAAGGAAAAAAAGGAAAAGTTCTTTGGGCATGGTTTGTAAGCTTAGTAAGTTTCTAGGTTAGTAAATTTCTAAAACAAAACCAGACTGGCTAAAGTGCTAATCTTGATATGACAACAGCTTGATCGAATTATCAGCTGGGACTCCCTGAAACATCTGCATCTATCCATACTTGATATTGCTGGAGCATGCCCCTAAGTATGAGTTAAGTGATTTACAGAAACAATGGAATTTGTTGCATTGATATGCATGGTTTTTTTTTAAGTAACTTGTGTATGCATAGATGTATCATGCAAAATTGTGTGCATTACCATCAGAATTGTTACAGTAATAATCTAAGAAGACAAACTCTTGAGACTTTGCCAAATGAGCTTGTGTTTTTCACTGATGAAAGCCCAAGTGTCAGGGTGGCTCACAGCCACCATCCAATCCAAGCAGCAAAGGTCATAGCCAGGTCCACAGCCTTTATTTGTGTGAGTAATCCTTAAGTGTCAGTAGAGACAGCAAGATACTGATACTGAAACAATTAAAGCCCAATGAAGAGGATAAAAGCTGTGCTCTTCACCTGGTGGGGAGGTGGATGAAGTTTGCTTTCTTTTACTTTTCTGTGTCTTGAGTGAAGTGAGAGCTGAGTCATTGTCCCTATAAGTTACAGCATCTTTAAGGTTAAACTTGGATTTAGAGTGGAAAACATAACACTGAGTCTGACAGAATCCCACTGTTCATTTTTAGCTGCTCAGCACTTTTAAAAAATCAAATCACAGAAAAGCTGCCCTGTTTGATTGTTCCTATTACATAATAGCAACATCTTTGGGATTTGAGAGAAGCCATGAGCAACATGTCCCTTACATAACAAATCTAAGTTGCTTTAATCCCTGCTGTGCCACTGCTGACCCTGGGCAGCCAGGAATAGCCTGGGAGTGGTGCTGAGCTCCCCAGGCTCTCCTCTGGGGCTGCAGGATAGCCATGGAGCAGAGGTCTTTTGCTCTGAGGGGTTTTCTGCCAACCATGCTTGCTGGATTTACAGTCTTTCTTCTAATAGATTGCAAGTAGTGGTTGAAGCAGGAGCCCTGCCCTTAAGAAGTCCTGCCTTGCTCCTAATGAGTAGACCTGATCCTTTGCCACTTCTGGTTTTTATTTTTTTTCCCCTGAAACATCAGCATTACCTCCATTTCCAGCTGAAAACTGGTCATTTAATGGTTTTGGTACCTTTTTTTCCTGTGCTAGTTAAAAGAAAAAACAAACAAACAAACTCAAAAAACCAAACCAAAACTAAAAAAAAAAAAACCAAACCAAAAAACCCAAAAAAAAAACCCCAAAAAACCTAAGGCTAGGTCAGACCTTTAGAGCAGGTCCTTGTGAGGCTTTCTTCTGTCTCTGGGATGGTGCCACGTCTTGATGCCTTGAGGGGTATGTTGGGCTTGTCAGTGTGGGTGCTGTGGGAGAAGAGCTGCAGCCAGGTATCATTCTGAGTTCAGGGACCCCTGTGACTCCCCAGCTTTGGTGGGGTGTAGGGGCCTTGTTCCTGCTCTCTGATTGCATGGGCTGGGTGTGGAGGTGGTGGATGGCTAATGGAACAGAAGGGAGGCTACTGGGAAAAGTTTTGGGCTTGGTGTCTATGCAGAGGGTTTGACCTTTCACTTGAGTCTGTCATAAATTTAATTTTCTTATTTGAAATGGGTGAAACACTGTGGAAAGGCAATTCAGCCCTGCCCGAGGAAGATGTGTGTGTATCGCTGGGTGCAGATCCTGCCTCACCATCTCCATGGGAGAGCTCTGCACTGCCCTGATCACCTGGGCTGCCTCTGGTGTAATTGGGAGCATTTGAAGAATGATGATGTAAAAGAAGCAACATTGTGGGATTGTTTGGGGGGAAGGACTGAGGTAGCTGTGCACAAAGAGACCTATCTAATTAAAGCCGCAGGGGAATGGAGATGGTGGCTAATGAGGCTGAACACACAACTTAATTTAACTGAGTTATTAGAAAAGAAATAACCTGCATTGCTGGGGAATGGAAGATGTGTGTGTGTGGGGGAAGTAAAATGTACCTGGAATTTTGTACTAAAATACAGGTTTCATAGCCATTAGTGCGTGCTTTGCTGAGTTACTTTGGATTTGGTATTTTACCACATTTATGTGAAATGTTTCGTAAGTGGTTACCATGAGTTGCATGTGAACAAAGCGTTTTGAAAGATGGTTTAATTAAATCTTACCCAAAATGCCATTTATATCTTACATCTTCTAATATTTTCCAAGATTTTCACCTAACTTCTCTCCACTTGGTCTTTACCACAAGGAGAAAAAGACTGTCATGATCTCCTCTTCCTTCCTCACCTGTCCTTCCCCATTCTCTCTCTCTTCTCTTTTCTCTGTTATACTCTCAGGTCTCATCCTAACTTCACTTGCTCTGCTTGTCCCACAGTCAGATCCCTTATCCTGGTCTTTCATGCACTCATATGTCTTAATTCTTCACTCTAGTATCTCCAGTCTGTTTCCCATCATAATATAAATAAATGCACATCCCTGACATAATTAAAAAAAAAAAAAAAACCATACATTTTTTCCCTCTAAAAATCCCAACCCAAAACCTTTTTCAGCTCTTTTTATCATCTTTTTAATCTGGTCAGTGCTGCTTGACAGACCCTGTTCTTGTTTGATCTCTGAATCTCAGCAGTTTGACTTCGGCCTTTTTTTGACCATTGGTAGAAGCACATATCATGAGTTCTTATCAAATTTCAGGGCTGGCTTTCTTTCCTTCTCTGCCTTGACCTGTTGTTTTTTGACATAACTCACATTCTCATATTCACAATGTTTAGTTTTTGTGATTGCAATCTTTTCCTGACTTCTGTGAGAAGCTCCTTCTGTATGCTTTCCAGATGATCTTCCTCACCCTTTCTTGTTTTTCTTCTTTCCCTCCATACTTTTTCTGGATGATCTCATCACCAGCAAATGCAGCTAAATCTGCCTAAGCAGCACCACATCACTCATATCACATCAAAATGTGGCAAGGGGACAAGGTGTCAAGTAGCACAGAGTGTCTTTAAAACAATGATCTCTGTAAATAAATGACTGGGTGTAATCTGTGCTTCCCCTCCAGTTTCTGTACCTAAATTTGACTTGAGTGTTGATTTACTCTAAAGATACTCCAGAGGAAGAGGAACAGAAAATGTGGAGTTGGTTTCACAAAGGTTTTGTATCCTTGTCCCCTTTTAAGAGTAGGTGCATTGCTTCACTTCGCTTAGTGCTAAGGCAGATCAGCTTATCTGTGAGCTAAGGCCAGGAAACTTGGACAGGATCCTAATCAGAAGAGCAGGATGTTTAATCTTGAGCACTGTGTTTACAGAAGATTTGGTGGTGTATGCCCTTGTTACCTACTCTAATTCTAATGAGTCTTTTGTTTTGGTTTTGTTTTTTCTTTCCTTTTTTTTTTTTTAAGGTTTCCACCCCGGAACTGTCTTCTAAGGCAAACTATCACCAATGGAAGAAAAACTTGTTTTTCCAGCATTTTGGGTAAGCTTTTCTTCTGTATTATTGTCTGATTTCATCTTTTAAATGTATTTGCCACCAAAGTACTCTTTCAAGAAGTCTGATTCTTTTTGAGTAGTGCTATTTTATCCAATGAAAATTCCATTTAATGATTGTGTAAGGAGTAGGGATAAAAGTGACTTCAAAGCAGACCATGAGCCTTTTTAACTGTGGGAAATTATCAAATAAAAATAGACCTTTGCTTTCCTAACGTTTTTGCTTTGTTTGTCAGGCATAGTATACACTGAAAATATGACTATCTTAATCAATGTTCTACATATATAAACTAAATCCTGTTACTTTTGGGGGCATTAGAACAATATTTGAAGATAGTCTCTCATGCTTGGGAAGGCATAACTTTGAGGAGTGAGAAGATGACCGTGACACAGATCCTGGTAAAACTGTGCTGCAGTGACATGTGGCTGTGTGATCATGGTGAGCAGTAACAAAGCCTGCTGAAGCCTCTGTGTATGCATCTCCTGTGGCCAGGCATGATCCTGTCCCTCAAGTGCAAAAAACCAGTTTGGCTGGACAAGTTCAGACATCAACATGGCATAAACATTTCTCTTTCCACTGGGGAGACCCACAGTCAAAAGCAGTTTCACTGGCGACAGTCACAGTCACAAATACTGTGATGATGGCTGTGAAATAAGAGATCAAACTGGAGTGTCACTGTCTTCTGGGTGGGATGTACATGCTGGTCATAATCCTGCAGCAGTCAGGTTGCTGAACACCAAAGAAGAGAAATCTTGTGTTTATGGGCTCATGAGTGGCTTGTGATGCTCCAGCCCTGTGTGTTGTCCCACGTGAAAGAAGAGAATGCACAGTGCATTGTACATCTTCTCTTTGAGGACAATATTGCAGGACACTGAGTGATGCAAAGATTGTATAGAAACATTTTTAAATGCATTTCCATTGTTACAAACGGCTCTGGTTTAAAAGTGGTTGTAACTGTGCCTTCTCATCATTGGGATTGTAAGTCTTGAAGCAATTTTGGTGCCTGCTGCAAAACTGGAAGTATAGTTTCTTGGCCCATTCCAGCGTTGTTTCCAGGAATGGCATTTTCAAAACCCCGTATTTTGTTTCACACAGACAGAATCAGATAATGTTTGGCAGGGGTACCACGACTTTCACCTCTTGTACTGATCTCGGAGCACAGCTTAGGAAGATGACGGGTACATAAGAGCACAACCCTAATCGCATGAAATTACTGTTAGTCATGGTTGTGCCTGCTAAGAGGCTTTCTGATATGCCATGGAAATACTGTTCTGGTCGTGTTTCTGTTAATAACACTTCCCAGGAACAGGTCAAAGTGATCTACGTGGGGAGGTGTGGATCAAGAGTTTGATACCGCCCCTCCCTATTTGTGCATAGGGGTAGGTTTTGGCTGCTTTCAGCCAAAAAATCAAATTCAGGGAAGTGACTTGAAAGTATTTTAATAGTCATCCAGTAATTTAACACTGGATTACGTTTCAATCCCATAGAAATACTCAAGACACTTTCACTGTATCAGATGGATTAAGCACGATTCACTTATTGCATTAAATTCCTGAGAGATTAATAATGTTTGGATCATTGTTTCCTAGGCTTATGAATTTAAAGACCCAAGAGGACCACATGAATATATATTCTTCTTGCCTGCTCTGTGGAGGTCAGAGGAATTAATAGTATTTCAGTAGTAGTCCTTTAATTTTTCTTTATTCAGTACATCTTTCTGAAAGAGACCAGGCCTTGATTTAAAGGGTGCAGGTAGTAATCGATCTACCATGTCACCATTAAATTTTTTTAGTAAATAATGAGCCTTGCCTTCCAAGACAGTCTGTATCTCTTTCGAGTCTGAGTGTTGTACTTCACTTTTTTTCCCTGCTGGATTGACAAGGATTCTATTACCAGGATGTTGATTCTCTGTTTAGTTATCCCTTCAGCCAGTCACTTTTGAAATTCACTGCTATGAGCAGTGTTGATTTAGTATGGTGAATCTTTTAATTCAGGATTTTATGTATTGCATGACTTTAAATCACTGCATAGTGAGAAATTAGGGCTAGAAATACATCCTGTCAGCACATACCATTATCAAGTGATGTCACTGCATACAAATGATTGGATTTACATGACCAGGCCTGTTTTCCATACAGCTGTGTTGATTGGTGTTAATTATGTGACTGTCTTTCAATGCCTTATTGATTGTGTCCCATGCTAATCCTTCCCTGCTGTTGCTTACTATTGATGTCAGTCTAACTGCTCGATAGGTGCTTTGCTTATCCCACTTAACCCTTGTAAATGCTGCTTTGATAGTAAGTCTTTCCAGTCACAAGGAACCTTTAGTGCACCTATGGTTTCTGAAAGAGTCATTGAATTAAAGGTTATTGATTCATCTGCCCTCTGCTCTTGGATGCAGGGTTTAAACTGAGGAGCTATTAAAAGCTCTCTCAAGTTATAGTGGTATCATTATCACTGTAACAAGTGAATTGGGCATCTTGCATCTTTCTGAATCCAGAGAAGTAGTTGTCAAATAAATATTTTTCTGAACTTTCTGGTAATTTTTGTCTGGAATGACCAGCTATTGAAGCCATTGCTTGGCATTCTCTTGTTCTTGTTCCCTTTAGGGAGGAGCTCCTATTGCCATAAACCTCACCATAGTTTTTTACTGTTTTTTTGCTTCCATTGTTTGCTTGCATTTCTGCAATGTTAATTTGTATTCATTGCTAACAGTGTCTTTCCCCCATCTGTTATGTACTATGCATTTGTTTTACAGATTTCTCTGCTGCTGCTTTCATTCTCTATAGGCAGGACTCTTCAACCATAAAAGCTTCCTTTCATGTCTATAGCACAGTGACTTTCCTTTTCATTTTTGGCATGTAATAAAACATCCCTTAGCAGGTCCTTTTATATTTTTGTATGTGACTATTTTCCCCTGCTCAGTTTTAAACATGATTTGTTTTTAATTTTGAGAAGTGTTCTTTCTAAAGTATCCAAACAAATGAATTAGGTATTGGTTAAGACTGCACATTGTTTTCCATTTGCAAAAGAAATTAGAGCATTGCCCTTTGCCTGTATTGAATCATAATTTTCTGGTTAAGTGGTTTACCTGTATCCAGTAGGAGTCCAATATAATATCAGCTGGAGTTGATTTCCCTACTCTCTTGTATTAAGCCATGACTAAAACTTGCAGACTTTCCCAAATCCACACTTTTAAAGTGGTCCTTCCAGAACAGATTGTCTGCTAGAATAAAATTCAATGTGACAATATTTTTCATATCTTTGAGGATTCATGCTTGAGAAATACCTCACTTGGTAGATTTCTAGCAGACCTCAGCCTCACTCTCAGCTTGTAATTTGCCAGTATTCCAGATTGTTTTCCTTTTTGCACATGTGGTATCCATGGCTTTATCTTCCCACCCTGTTTCTCATAAATAAGTACAGTGCCTTTTAGTGTTTTGGTTTTTTTTTCAATTGTGTGTTTGTCTGTTACCTTCTTAACCTTTAAAAGAATTGAGCTTTCATTTTGAAAGAGGCAATTCTAATATTTATTGAAATGAAGCCCAGCCATTGCCATTGCAAGCAAACTTTCAGGGGAATGAACTGTTTGCCCTTTTGAAAGAGAAGCTATTCAAATACCAGCAGTATCATGAAAGAATTGCTTTCTATTTCTAGCTCCGCAATACACCAATCACAAGTATTTTGGCCATTCATTTTGACATGGGGAGGCTCTTGTTTGCTGGCCAGACCTCTTCAGTTGGCAGCTCCCAGCCCATGTGGCCTTTTGTAAGCCAGTGGTCACTGCTCGTCTGCTGTGCAGACAAGGCAAACTTCCTGAGCTCGAGTTGATGCTGCAGTTGGCTTTGGTGCTGGCTCTAGAAAGTAGCTGAGGTCAAAAGCTGGTAAACCTTCTCTTTTCTCATTCTTTGTGAAGGTCTTGAAAGTGAAGTCATGAGAAATGGCTGTGACAACCAGGTAAATGTTTTCAGTGAAAACAGCATGCACATAGAAATTAAATTCTCACTAAATGAAGCAAGTGGTTGGTCAAGGTGTGATCTTGCTCTGTTGCCAGAAATGGCACAGTGTCTCACATCTAGACTCTAGGCTCTGTGAGGAGCTGTTCAGATAGGATAGTTCACATGAGGTGATCAAATGCAAATGCCTGAGAAAAGCACAGTATAATACTGAAATATGTCATCACAAAGGTATTTTGACAACTAAGTGCTGTGAGTGGAGAACCTGTAGAATGACTCACTGTATGTATTCAGGTGGGTTATGAAAGCCTTACTCAGCACTGGTGAGGCAGCACCTCAAATCCTGTGCTCAGTTCTGGGCCCCTCACTGCAAGAAGGACACTGAGGGGCTGGAACGTGTCCAGAGAAGGGAAACGGAGCTGGGGAAGAGTCTGGAGCACAAGTCCTGTGAAGACCAGCTAAGAGGTCTGGGGTTTCTTAGCCTAGAGAAAAGGAGGCTCAGGGAAAACTTTGTTGCTGTCTACAACTGCCTAAAAGGAGGGTGTTGCCAGGTGCAATTTCTCCCAGGTAACAAGCAGTAGGACAAGAGAAATGTCCTCAAGTTGCATCAAGGGAGGTTTAGACTCGATATTAGGAAAGCTGCTTCCCAGAAAGAGTTATCAAGAATTGGAACAGACTGCCCAGGGAAGTGGCTGAGCCACCAGCCCTGGAGGTATTTAAAAGGTGTGCAGATGTGGCACTTGGGGACATGGTTTAGTGGTGGACTTGGCAGTGCTGGGTTAATAGTTGGACTTGATGATCTTAAGGGTCTTTTTCCAACCTAAACAAATCTATGATTCTGCATCTCAACTTTCTGGTTTCCCATCTATAACCACACCATTACTGACTTGTTTCTAAGGAGCAGCAGCCCAGCTGGAAACAAGTCTACAGAACAGGAATTAGCCTGTAGTTGTTTTGGGACAAGAACACTGTTTTCATTCAGCATTGTGTAGGAGGATAGTAGGAGGAGGAGGAGGATACCTACTCCAAAAATCCTTTCAGTACAAAGGATTAGTGAAATAAAGTGAAGTATGTAAACAAGGGTTAAGAAATTATTTCTCTGCAATGACAGAATAGCAACAACTTCATAAGCTCCTGGTTTAGCCTGCTTAAATAAAGTTACCTGCAAAGAATCTTCTCATATGTTAATTATATTATTCATATTGTTTTTCTGAATTTCAAAACAAAGTGTGACCTGGATTTCAAAGTAAAAGTGCATGAAAGCATGCTGTGCTTTTTTCATAATTAATCATGTATAAGCCAATTTTATGGCAAAACAGATAAATGATGTGTCAGAATATTTGTTTGTAAATACTTTGCTTCAAGATGTTAGTGCAATTTGGTTCTTAGTTTCAACAAAATCCAATCTATCAGTGTAGGATGAAAGCACACAACATGCTAACCAATACTGCAGTTAGACTCTAAATGGATATACTGTAACTGGAACATATACCTGCTTTAGTTACTGTAGTGTGTATGCTGAAACAGACAAAGCCACAGTGAAGCATTTAACTAATAACAAATGCCCATGAACTTCATGTATGGGTAATTTTGCATAGTGAAGTTTAAAAGCTGATGATACGTGCTTTGATTTTAAATAGGATTTACTTACTTCTACTGTGAAGTGTCACGGAAAGGAATTATTTTATAGCTCACTTCAATTGTCTCTCTACCCCCATCTAACAAGTCCTGGCATTTAGCATGTTACATACACAGTATGTTAAGTGTCACCATTACTCTTCCTTCTAGCTAGTGCTAGTTTGAATCTTACGGCTTTCCCTCCTAAAGCTGCCAAGTGGTAGAGGATATAGCTCCGATGAGAGAACAATTTAAACTTTCTCAGTGAACTAGTTTTGAGAAGAGTTTTGCTCAAACGTGGAGTTTCACACTGAGGCTGCGTGATTAAAAGCCTATAGGGGAATCAAGCATGGGAATGGTTTTAAAGAAGATCAAGGGACTGAATGCAATTTTTTCTTCAAATGATATAATTAAAGAAACAGCATCCTCATTAGCATAACACACTAAATGATAAAAAGAATTGGACAGATGCCTAATCTTGAAATGCTTCTTAATTTACAAGTATACATTTTAAAAAGAAAGTAATTGAGGTCTGTTCTTTCTAGCTGCCTGCCTGAATCATTGAAACTGCTGCTTATATAACTTACTGTCTCAAAGAGGGACAAAATACACAAAAATTAACCATGTATTCCAGGATACCATCCATATAATGTCAGTTACACACATATATAAATGCTAGAACATCCACAATGCTTGAGTTCATCTGAAATTGGATGCCTACCAGACAAAAGTACACATTTGAGAAGATGTTCTCAACTGGTGCCATATGCAGCCCTTAAGCACTCTAAAGGCAGGTAGCATAAAAAAGAAACACTTTTTTGTTGTTGTTGTTGATTTTTGACAATAATTATCTGGAAGGTAATTGATCTGAGTTTATGTTGAGTCACAGAGAAATGTATTTGAGATTCCCATCAAGTTTAGTTTTTGAGGAGAGTTTTTCTGAATTCTTGCAAAAATAGCTTTGTGATTTTAATGGAATTGTGAATCAAATGTGGCAAGAAGAAGTGGCATTTATGTCGATACCTCCATGACTTGCCTGTATTCCATTCTTGTCCAATATAAGCGGCAATGCTGCAGTTTCTTTTTCTCTTTAAGTTTCATCCTACTTCTGTTCCTTTACCATCACATCTATAGGCTCCCAAAGGCTTTTGAGATGAAACAAAAATCTTGTGAAGTCTCAGAACTATGTTGCCACCTGTGAATGTAGGGAGGTTCCTCACTGTGTCCAGAGTGCTGAACAAGTGGCAGGTGTGTGGCAGGGAGGGATTTACTTGCCCTCCTTTATGGGGAGAGTTGTTCTGCACTGCCCAGCACTTGGCTCAGGGTCTCCTCAGGGACCCACAGTGCCCTGTGCAACACAGTTATTGCTCCATGTGCATTTTTCTCCAGTAAAAGTTTGTGAAATAGGTGATCACTGGAGTATTTGGGCACACAGGGTCAGTGGTATTGACTTTTGATTTATTCCACTTACAGCCTCAGTGCAAGGTAGAGGCTGGCTCCAAATGAATGTCAGTTTTTCTGGCTGGAAGCAAACCTTTTCTCTAGTCCTAAAGCTTCTCAGGTGGAGAGATAGGAACCACCACTGTGAAGCAGCTGTGGTAGCCAGAGAGCATAGAGGTAGTCTGCAGTAGGCAGTCTCTAGCATAACAATATTCTGCTCCATTGAAGCTTACGTATTTTGATAAATACAAATCCCAATTCATGTCCGATAAGGAAAAATCATCTGCTGATGAGTAAATTGACAGGTCACTCTAGAAAGTCAGAAGATCTACTGGCAATAGTGTTAACGTTTTTGCAGGCTGGGTTTGTGTTTGGCATCAAGACTGCTAAGAAAATTAGCATTAATACTGCTCAGAAGATGGCATGGCAGGTAGCGTGCTCTGCTTTCATCTTGACCTTTGGAGTAATTTGGAGCCAAAGACCTGCCTGTTTGATTTTTCTTGTGTCTTAACACATCGAGCTGAATGTGATCCCTTTATATCCTGCTAGTCTTTCTTATTTGCTGAAGTAGTAACTGTGAGGCGGCAGAGTTCCGATCTATAAAAGGCAGCACTATTGACCTTGCTGATACAAGTTCAAAGCACTGTCTGGAAATACATATGGTAGTTCTAAAGAATGAATCAATGCTGTGCTAGGGTGTGCATTTTTGAGGCCGTGCTGTATCTCATTCAGAACTGTGGTTGCCACCAGTGAGTTGCTAACACTAAGATGTGAGCATCCCTGCATTTAGCTGATCTGATCCCTGGTAGTACTTCAGCCGTTCAAAATTCAGGATTGCAGTCTGTAGCACTCTGCAGACTTTCTCAGGGTTTTCTGTCCATGCATCCCTGTTCTCTGCATACCAAGCCTGGGGCATTTGGCATGAGGTCTAGGATAGAGGGCGACCCTTCCTCATCCACTTCAAGGATTTTGGGATCTAAAGGTGTCCTTTGCTGGCACAGCATCTGGGTTTCTTTATCAGTCAGAAAGGTGGAGACAGGGTGACATGGAGGTGTGTTGCTCTGTGGGCTCGGGATCTAGTTAGAGTGTGCTTTTTGGGCCTGAGGATTTAATTCTTCCCCAAACTGGACACTGTTATCTAGTCTGTGCTCATGGAGAGCTTGTTGTAACTTGTGTGTGCAGTAAGGACTGCACACTGAGAACTGAAACAGTTTTCCTTGCCTTCTGTTTGTTTGTTGGGTTTTTTTTTATAGTAGATTATAATGATATTCATTACAGTCCTACTAATTTTTCTTCCGGATCTCCTGATACTGCATGATTTTTTTAATGAATGATTTGCATACATGTTATTTATACATATGTGTATAAGATTTTTCTAATACCTACAGTTTGAGGAGAAAAAGCTAGAAAAAGTAATGCAACTGTTCTCAACGTCTGAATTAACAACGAATGTGTTGTAATTTATTTTTAATGATGCAGATTTGGAGGAGTGACTCATAATTTTTTAATTGATGGGTTTTTCAATGCAAAATTTATTTTACTCTTTTTTATTTTACTTACTCTTACAAGTAAATAAATGTAGATTCACTTATTTTTCCTGCTGGAAGTACATCGGATTGTAGCCTGTCATGTGTATTTTTCTGGAATTCACGTAATCCTGTCAGATGTCATCTGTTTACATTTGAGCTGCAGTTGCAGATTTGTCTGTGTTCCACTGTTGGGATCCAACACTACAGTAGCTAGGGGGTTTCCCAGATATATCAGCAGTGATCTTACTTTTCCTCATGTAAATCAAGAGTTTAATTTTTTTCCTACAATGCTTTGTTCTTATTACATTAGTTAATACTGGGATCAAGTGCTTCATGTTAGTTTTGACTTTTTGAAAAAGAAAAACTTTCCAGAAACTTATAGTAAGCCTTTTGTCTGCCCAAACATTACCCAGGGCATGAACAGTTACCACATATAAAGGTGCCTCTAAAGGAGAGATTGAGGCTGCTTCTTGCTCAAGTGAGTTTAACTCTTAAGGTAGAGGAGGTCTTTGCTGACATAATAAACTATTCAAAAAATAAATGTAGGAAGCCTGGGACCTGTCCTCCATTTTCTGATTTGCAAGAGCATTCATCTTCTGTCTGCCGCAATGCTTTTTGAAATTTGTTCCTGTAAGTTTTGGGGCTTTATTAATTTGACTGACATTAAAATGCTGTTTCTATGGAGTCAAAAGCATGCTTTGCATGCTGGTTCCAGAAAAAAGCAGAAAAAACATTGTTCCGCTTTTGAATATGAGAAAAGATCAAGAATACACCAAAGTCCTTTGTTTAAAAATAAAGGGAAACATGTACAATCTTTATTCTTGAGGAGAATTTAGGAGATATTTGTTAGATATTTGTCTCTTAGGGATTTTCCGAAAAGAGGAGGCCTGAATTTAGGCATGTGAATGGCTTTTGAATGTGTATTTTTCTCAGTTTCCACTCACAAAAGGTAATATAACAATTTCATATATTTAGGGGTTTATGTTACTTCTAGTTTAGACTAGAACATACAAGTTGTGAACTTGCCACAGTTTTTAGAGAAACCCACATCATTCTATTTTTTGCAGCAAATACATGTTCCACTCTTAGTAAATTTCAAAGACTACATTGCTAAAATTCCCTGGGCAATTGGCTTGGCATTTGCTAATTTAATTCCCATGTAGTACTGTAACAGGATATAAAGTAGAACTCTGGGGAGAACTGATAGTGTTCAGTGAAGATGAAACTCTAAAGGGTATGAAAAGGATTGCTTTGCCTATGCTGCAAGTGGTGATGAAGAGGTAGAAGAAAGTTTAGAGGAGTAGATGAAGGAGATTGAGCTCTTCCAATACCAAATCTGATCCCAAATGGAGAGAAATTCTTATTTGCACCCTGTATCATATAAATGCTTGAGATTAAATTTGCTATGACAGTGAGAGAAAATAATAGGTGTTGACTGTCACCACCTTCCACACCCTCAAGGTAAGCAATCAGGTTTTTTCTTTCCTAAGTCTCCCTTCTGATGTCCCTCAATTTATACCAATCCATGCTGTAAATTCCTGGCTTGACTCACTTACTCATATCAGTAACTTTTACCATCAGTGAAAACCTTCTGGATCTGTTGGTTTTTTTATTTCCCACCTTTCTTCACCTGGGCAAAAGGCAAGAAGAGTATGCTGAGGGGTAGGAAGTACCGTGTTGCCAAAAGACTCATCTCCTTACTAGAAGAGGACACAGCACAAACTATAATGGACTGTGTGTGGATTCATACTGACATGCTTTGAAAATAATGCTTTGGTTCAGTTAGGAGAAGATTTTGTTATTGCTCCACTGACCTGCAATTATGTGAGGTGGTATCATGGCCATGCAAGTCTGGATAGAGGCAAGAGGGAATGCTTATCTATTGATAAAGAAATGAAGAAGGAAACAGCTTTCTGAGAAATTACTCTACTGCACTTTTTATCGCTGTTGATGGGTCTCTTGAAACTTTGCCATGCCTAACACATTTTCTTCCTCAACTTTTTCAGCTTTTTTTTTCTGAAAAAAAATTTAACGTTCTTGGGTTTATGTTCCTGCTGTTGGCACTGCACTTCACATGAAAAACATTTTATTTGGAAACATGCTGATGTTTTTGTCCAGCCATTGCTTCATAAATTCGTCCTCTCATCCCCATCCCTGAGTGGGGATTTTTTTTGGCTCCTGGATGGGACTGACCTGGTTTTACCACCTTTGATAGTTGCAGTTACCACTGCTAGGTCAGCTCTTTCCAAGACTATCTGCCTGATGTCCTGCCATGCCATTCTGCACCTTACTGCATCTCTGTTTTCTCTCTGTGAATGGCTCATCATGTATTTCAGGCATGTAGCTAAAATAGATATTCTCTTTTTTTTTTTCCCTGTACATTTTTCTGTGCAGAGAGCACAGTTGACTACTTCCCACTCTCACAGCAGGGAGTTACCTACACATTTTATTTGAAGTCCTGTCACTTTTTCTGTAACACCCCTTAGATATCCAGTGCCCCACTTCTGATGGAAGTGCTTTTCCCATCACAGCTGCATTCATCAGCCACTCTCCTGGCTGACTTTCCCTGCTGCACCACCTTCTGTGCCCATCCCCTTTGCTGCCTCTCACCTGTGGCTGGGACAGTAGAAAGTTCTTATCCTCAGCCTGAATGTCCTTCACATCTTTACCTCATCCTTGGCCACTTTGATGCCTCACTCATGAACCACTTGTTACATTTCACTGATTTTATCTCCACTTGCTGGGAACTGGTGGAGCTGAATGAAGATGCTGGTAAAAATAGTTTTGTTGTATGTAGTGTACCGTAATGAGTTTAATGCATAGTCAATAATGGTGGGTCAGTTCTAATCTTGGGGGGAGGTTGGGTTTTTTTTCTTTCTAATTATGAAGAAAATCACTAGCAAGAATGTTGAAGATTTCAGTTTTCTGCCCTTTGATGCAAGCCTTTTCTTGGAAATGAAGAATCTCTTCTCAAAGATGGACAATTTATAAAGTGAACTCCATGGATCACTTCAGCATTTTGGATGTTCATGATCAAGAATAAGCAAGAAATCTACTTGGGGCTTGAATGTCACATCTGGCTTTGCACTGAGTCAGCTCCAGCAACTCTGCCACAGAGTGACACCTGAGTTATACAGTGTTCATGCCTAGAAAATCTTCTGTATTGGAAGGGACCCACAGGAACCATCAAGTCCAGCTCTTAAGTGAATGGCCATTTACAGACACCCAATTTACTGGAGCGGGGTCTTTGATTTGACACTTTGAAATTTTCTATTTTGATATGGGTTGGCTGAAGAGGGGCTTTAAATCACAAAGTAATGATGCAGAATGACATTCATCTGAGAAGTGAGGCTTGTCAAGAGTCTTATTGGCTTCACTAGCCATTTGGATGGATCAGACCATGGATCTGGTTCTGCGAGAGTCTGATGGCTTTTGCTCAGCTTTTGTGTTTAGAGTAGGATGGTGGGAATCCAACAATTATCCTTCTTTTCTAAGTCCTCTGAAAGTTGTTATCATGAGTGTCAAGTCTCCATCAGATCATCCTGTCCTCATCAGTGAGAACAGAAATTCTCCTTGGGTCTTGCAGGCACTGCTTCAGAGGCATTTTTTGTCCTGCCTGTAGGAGATGTCCCTGCCCATGGTGGCAGATATTGGGCTTAGGTGATCTTTAAGGTCCGTTCCAAGCCCTTAGCATTCTCTTTTTCCTTTTTTTATTATTTTTCATCTGCTTTTTGTTATTGCTTTCAAAAGGCTGTGTGACTTGGCTGGGAATACAGTTTTCAATTGCTTACGAGCTCCATTCAAATGTCAGTGGATTGAGCCCATTGGGTCCTCATTTGTTTAATGTATTGAAAACACAGTCTGTGTCCTCAAGACACAGATTTTTTTTTAGAGAAACCTCCAGGCTATACCTCATAATATACCAAATTTCACTTTTTAGACATTATTAAAGGAGTTTGGATTTTACCTTTAAATTTCTAGCTTATAGTACTGCAAGCTGCATTGAAGGAAAGGGTGTTGCTACTGTAAAAATCCAGCTGGCTTATGCCATGTTCTTAGAGTATAGGTTTTTTTACCAGCTGGAATTACAAAAGCTGCCCTTGCCACTTGACCCAAGGGAAGAATTAATGGCACTAATTCTGAAAAAATGCACCTGCAAACCACTGGTAGGACAATATCCTGAGGAAAGTTTCACAGCACAGAGTGGAATTGATTGTCCTGAAGTCTCATTTTTTTAAGTGTGGGGATCTGTCAGAGCTGGAGCTTCCCTTTGCAGAATATCCAGTTGTTTAGATGTGACTTGAGGGGATTACTAGGAGGAGCCATCACGAGCACTTCCTCAAGTGCGCTGGTCACCCTTCTGAGTTGACACATCACTTTTATTCCAGGAGAGTGTCTATACACACATGACATAGAGCAGTGCAGAGGTTCCTCTTTGCCTGGAATTGCCCTGTAAACTGTAAATAGCCACTCTTCACTAGAGAACACGATTGGTCTCCATTTGTAATAAAGTTGGGCCTTGCTGATTAGTCTACAAGCCCTCTTGCAGGCAGCATTTCCTTTATCCAACCCCACACTCTGTAAGGGAACAGCCTATCTTTCTTCTGAGAGCAAAGACTTTGATAAACTGCCTGCACTTAAGGTGGAAGAGTTTATGCCACCTCATGTTCTTGATATAATAAAATAATTTGTGCTCTATGAAATATCTTTAGAGAACAGAAGAAATCTTTATTTTGCTGCTGAGAAGTTGGCTTCCCACTGATCTAGTGAATCTCAGCCATCCCTGCTGCTTATTAACTTTTATACTCCGAGAGTTCATTTTGAGTGTTCTTTTCTGAGAGGCCAGAGAAAATTGCCTGGGATATGGAGAGCAGGGAATATGAACATCTCTGGTTAATGCAATATGTAATCCTCTCATTTGATATCAATGATAAGCGGATCCTTGATCTGTGTGTGCTATGGTCCTCTTTGTAGTCAGGATATTCTGTTAGCACAATGAGTAATGCCTCCCTTCCCAACTACATGAATGCTTCTTATTTACACAGCTTAAACTCTTTATTCTTGATACTAACTGATCATTTAGCAGGCTGGCTGCTGGCATGGCTGGGCACTGCAGATTGAAGGAGAGCGCTCTCAGTGACACACATCATTACACAGGCTCTGGCTCTGGCTGCTGGGAGTTGTGTAGGAATAGCATAAAAATATCTGGCACACTAAGGCTGAAAAGCATAGAACTGAGCCACTTGCATTGCTTAACTGTTAGTGTTCAGTGTCTTTCAGCATGGTCTTAAGCCACAGTAGATGTAGTGAGTAAAACAAAATCTCTTAGCAAAGCTGAAGGTCTTTCATAGCTTCAAGTGTTCAAGAGAATACTTGACAGCTTCAGCTCTGTCTTAGGATGGTACTTACCACTTGTTTTCATCATGATTTAGTGAAACAGTCAGTAGAGTATGACTGCAAGCATGGTTTAAATTTAAATGGAAATACAGGTGAGAAGGCAGGAAACCAAGGTTAGAGAAAACAGATGGGAAGATAATTAGGTGAGAAGATTGAAAGAAGTCTAAGGGGTGGCAGAAATAAAACTTGGAGCAATGATGAGGAAGTAAACTCAGGGACCCAACAAAAGATTTCAAAGAAAGTGGTGAAATGGTCTGCAGTATGTTAGAAACCAATACTGCTCAAGACAGGCTTTATCTCAATGGTGTATGTTGTAGGCTTAGAAGAGGAGAGCTGGAAGGCATCCTGAGACATCATCTTTTACATGTGTGCACTCTAAAATGCTGCTGACCCATTTTCACATGCACTGATGAGAATCCATGGCACTCACTAATTGCGTGGGTACTCTTTTAGACTATGTTCAGGCATCTGGAAATATTTAATTGATATCAAGCATGAGTGGAGGTTGAATCCAGGTACTAGGGTAGTCCCCTCAGTAAAAGTAACTTGAAAAGTAACCATGGATGTACATCAGACACCAGTATTACAACGGTAAAACCAATCCTTCAGGAGGAAGTCTATCAGTGGCACTGGAAATAATTTTAACTTCAAGAGAAATAGAATTGAAGTTTGTTTTTGTTGAATGATACTTTGGGTTTTTAGCATCCACAGAATTGCCAGAGGAAGGTAGCTAGAGAAAAGGACATTAGTAATTAAACCTCTTACTCAGTGTTTTGTAGTTTTGGTTCTTACCAGAGATCTGTGACTGGTATGATTTATCATCTTTTGCCAGATTGACAGACATCACCATGCTTCTGTTTCCCTACTTGCCCCATATTTGAATTATTGGTCCTTAAAACTGGAGCTGCAGCAGACAAGTCTCGTGCATGTAAATACGAGTTCTTATGCAGTGTTATGAGTACTTATAGAGTTTTTCTTGTATATAGAACATGTTATCGTGTCCAAAGAAGAGTATCAGCAAAAATAAGGGTAGGAAGAAGATGTTTCTGAACTATTTGGTATACTTTTACTGTGTTCAATTAATTTTAGAGAATTTTCTTGTAAGTGCTGGGAGCTCCAGTTGCCCTACATTCTACCATGAAAGCAGTGAGACAGTCTTTAAAATCAAATGTTGATTTAGGAGAAAAAAAATCCCTTTCACATAAAGAAATGTTGCATTTATCAATTACTATGTCCATGAAACACCGTACACGAAAAATTAGTAGAATTTTTAAAACGTGACAATTTTGTGTGTTTCAAAAGCGCATTATTATGTGAATGGTCACAAAACTAGCATAGCTACTGAAGCTTGGTTTCTATTGGGTTTGTCTCTCATGATTAGTTCACTTTTTACTGAGTGGTACCAGAGAATTCGCACAGGGGAGAGTCCCTAGTGATGCTGACATTGCTGTGGAAACATCAGTCATAGTAGCACCTCATTAGACAATAGACAGTCACCATGGGAGAGAAACCATGATGAAGGGATTAATTCCTTGATGTATCATAAAATACTTATTCCAGTTGCAGCTTTCTCATCCCTAAGGAAAAATTTTCCCATGAAGACTTTCTGTTGTCATATGAAGTGAAAGCTGCTTTCCAGGCTTTCCTCACCTCTACTCACTGATCACCAACTTTTACAAAACTTGTGGGAATTCAGCACTTCCCCCACAGTTGCTTGAAACTGGCCAGGAAGTTAAAAAGAAGACAGGTCATGCATATAAACTGCAGTAATTTAGAATGTACTTGGACATAAAGGAAACCCTTACATGTAAGAGCTCATTTGCTCTGTAATGGCTGCAGCTGAGGCTGTGGGGTCATAGATGAGGGAAATGTTTGTTCCTGCTATACTCTCTGCATTACTCTTATGCTGTCCTATGAAGTGTGGTTCATACTGCTCTTGGATGTAGAAGCCAGATGGGATTCAGCTCTGATCTGAGAGGCCAACTGCTGTAAAACACCTTCACCTTCCTTTTTAGAAAGATGATTAAAGCATAGAACACCCCAGTGATGAGCATTTTAATGCAGTAAAAGGCAGGCAGTAAGCTAACCCTAGTTGGCAGGTTCCTCAGAAAAGCCAGAGATGAATGTGTGTGGAGCAGTCAAGGAGCACTTCTGGACCTCACAATGGCTGAAGACAGCTTTGACAATTTTCCAACTCAAGGATTTTCATCTCTATGATTTCAACATGGTAGATCATACAAACACCAAAAGCAAATAAAAAAAAATCCACCCCCAAAAGCAAAGAAAACCAAGAAATTAAAATCACCATTTCCCGTGGGCAGGCTCATGTTCAGCCATTTCCAGGAGAACAGAGGCCCATCACACAGTGCTGTGACTTGGGAAGACAAACCCCATCACTATAAATATCCCCTCCTTCTTCCTCCAGTTTTATATGCTGAGCATGACACCATGTGGTCTGGGATATCCTGTTGGTCAGCTGGGATCAGCTGTCCCCGCTGTGTCCCCTCCCAGCTCCATGTGCACTCCCAGCCCAGTCGCTGGTGGGGTGGGCTGAGAGGCAGAAAAGGCCCTGACCGTGTGTAAGCCCTGCTCAGCAGTAACCAAAACATCCCTGAAATACCAACACTTTATTTTTCCCAGCACAAATCCAAAACACAGTCCAGTAACCAGCTACTATGAAGAGAGTTAACTCCATACAAGCCATAACCATCACAACATGCTTAACATGCGAGTTCTTTGTACAGAAAGAAAACATTTTAGTTTTTTATTTCTAGTGCTGTTGCATTTGCTCTTGGGAGCTGCTTGGGTTCATGGTGTTCTTGTATCTGATTTTTGGGGATATCCCTTTTTGATTGCAAAAGGATCTGTATGTTTTTTTGGCTGTTGCTGTCTTGACTGATGAGGAGTGCTGGTATCTGTTGCTGGTTTATTTCCTAGAGGCAAATTGACTCAGTGGTGACTTTGTGCAAGACCTTACGTAATTCAGGTGAAAGAGTGTCCTTCTAAAACAATACTGGGAAATAAGTTGTAGGTGTCTTGTTTCCTATAAGGAGATTCCCAGTTAGTTTTCAAAAGTGTTTATTCCTGGTAGAATAAAGACCTTTGGACAATTTTTTTTTTTTTCATTTGGGGTGATGGTGAGGAAGATCAAACATGCCGGGCAGGTTTTTTAGCTATGAAAATTATCAGCAACCAAATCCCAGTGAAAATATAAAGTAATATTTAGTGACTCTTGGCAAATAAGAGAGTGACTCTCAAAGAGTCACTCCTTCCTCACCTTTGCAAGTTAAAAATGGGGCACTAAATTGTATCAATCATATACTTTAAAACTGGACTCCAGTTCACTTTTATTTTAACAAATGTAGATGTTAAATCTCAGATGAATAATATGTAGCAGGAAGGCATATTGTGTTTGCTTTTTGGTGCGTGTGTTTTTTGTTTTTTGGGGTATTTTTTTTACCCAGAAATAGCTGTGAATAACTTAAATTCAGTTAAAAGAAGCCCATCTGTTACTGTTCTTGTTTTCTTACCCATCATTTAAACGGTAAATATCAAACTGTAAACACTTCAACTATGTTCCCCTCTTTGACAAAGAACACGTGGTAACAGTTCACCTTATTGAGAAAGTAGTGCAAAAAACACAGGGTGGGTCTGAAATCATCAGCTGCTTGATACAAAGTACTTATTCCAATCAACTGCCAAAACATTTCCGCTTAGTTTCTTTGGGTCACAGTTACCTGCTGTTCACGCTTAGGTCTTCATTAGGCTAAAAGGAGGTAACCCTAGCTGATAAGAATGTTTCACAAAGGAACAGTTTGCACCCTGTGAATTTTTGAAATGCCCTTTTTATTTTAACGGTCCACATATATTTTGTTTAATGAGTTTGAAAGGCTTTAATTTAAACTACAGTGGTGCTCCAGGGCTCTAGTACTGCTGCTGAAGCACTGTCAGGCAACATTGGTTCTTATCCAGCAAAATAACATAATCAAAAAAATGTGCAGTAATTTTTGTAACAACAAAGGTTTCCTTCATGGAAAACAGCAAATAAGTTTGCCTGAAGACTCTGCCTGGGCACAAATTATTTAAAGCTTGCTGTTGGTTTTTTTTACGGCAAGTTTAAGCTTCCCTTTGTATCTCTGCTGTCAGTTGTAGGTTATATCTTTCTGAACCTAAGGTTTTTCTTTATCAGCCCTATCTCAAAAGCCATTTATTTAAGGTTCTTGAGTTTTCCTACCATGACAAACATACTATTTTTTTCTGATTTTCCAGGGTAATCAAGACAAAAAAAGTGAGATGAAAAAATAATAGGTTTTCTCTGACCAGCTGCAGTATTATGTTAAGCTACAGGTTTATCTCTATTAGCAAAGAGCACTTCCAGGCCCCAAGGAGAGCCTGTCTGCTGACACTGGGAAGCTGCTGGAGCAGTTCCTGGCATGAATTAGACCGCTGCCAGGCAGCTTTCTCCAAAGGGGTTCCCAGGTCTATTTTCACGAGTTGGAGGGTCAGGACATGTCCCCATCAGGCAGCTGCATGCAGTTACCCATTTCAGTCCTGTCTTGGAAGGTGACCTTATTCCCAGGAAGCTACTTGGGAATGACTAATTGAATGGGATAGCTGTAGCCCACGAGGTTTCCTCAAGCAACCTGAGCTGGCAGTGCTGGCAGCTGGTGAGCAAGGCAGCAGCTGTCCTGTAACAGCAGCGTTTGATCCCACATCTGTACGTGCCCCTCCACGAGTCTGATGTAGTGGTGGCATGGCTCCTGTCTGCCCTGCCACCAGTGCTGTGCTAGAGGTCCCTCACTGTCCCCTCACTCTGAAAGAGGTGAGGAATGCCCTTCAGGACATTCCCTTCTGGACACAGGAGCCTGGTTCTGCGTTTGAAGTAATGTAACCCCCAGTGGTAACAAGGGAATCAGAACACGTGTCAGAATGTGATGTTTTCAGGCTCAGGTTAACAAAATGATTTAAAATGAGGTTGGTGTTAGTTTGTGATTTATTTTTCCTCATTTTCTTTCTAAGCACTGTGGTTTTCATTTGTTTCTCAGATTATTCATCTCCTTCCATTTCTCATGACATCGCTTTCTTCCCATGCCTGTTCTCTCCTTCTGTTGTGCTCTCACATTCCTGGCTGCTTGCCCCACTCATGAATTCTGCTGTATTGCATAGTTCCACTTGTCTGTGACCCAGTCCTTGTCTTCTGTAATTTATCTCTTCTCTGGTGCACACCTTGTCATGCTCTCAACCACTCTTGCTCCCCACCAGTGAAACCACAGTGGCAATGCTCGTGACTCTCGGCTTTCTTTACTTCCCTCCTTCTCAATTTTCTCCTCAGATTGAGGAGGATTGTCTCCCTTCCCAGACTGCCACCTCTAGCTGAGCTCAGTGTCCTTGCCCATCTCAACCCTTTTCAAGCTGTGAAGTTTCTCCCATCATACCGACAGACAAAGATCTGGGCTTCTGGATATTGATACTGCACAGAGTAAAGTAGGCACTGACTAATCTTTTCCTGCTCAAGCAGCTTTAAAAAGCAAGATTTTTAATCCTTCTTCTTCCCAGTGCAGGCCCATTCAGGTGAGACTGTTTTCCAGTTTTGGAAGAAAATTAGAATTTGTTTCCATACAGAAAAGGAGTGGGGAAGACACGGTTATTAAATGATGGCAGCTGGGTAAAACTCTCTCATTTAACTGTTTTGCATTTTTGCAGCAGAATTGCATAAGTGCCAGGTGACATCTCTGCGCTTGTCTCTTTGTGGGCTGGTGTGAGCAGTAGGGAGAGCTGTGTGGGGCTGCTCATGGGGGAGAGATGAGGTGGCTGCCCAGATACTTCAGTTCAGTGCTTTGGCAGTATTTTCTGAGCCACAGTTACTGGATTTTCCTGCTGGCGCAGGGGGATCTGTGAGCTGCAGCTTCCTGGCAGGATTCTGGGAACAGCACCAAAACCCCCGACAGGCAGCGAGCAGGTTTTGTGCTCTGAGTCAGAAGCAGGCTGAGAAGATGCAGCCTTCAAAGCATGTATCCAAGATGGGGAAGGGGATCTGTGCGAGGAGGATATTTCCAGCTTGAGGCTCAGAGCCTGGGGGGACCCTCTCCTGCCAACACTCTCGGTGAGTCTGCGGGTCAGCTGCTAGTTTTTGTACAATCACAGGAGAAGGGAGATTGCTGCCTTTCACCACTGCTGCCCTGAGCCAGCTCATCCTTCTAGCTATTTCTGTCTATGCTTATCTATAGCATCATCCCCCTTGTGCTTGTGTACCTGCCAAGCATTCAAAACAGGCACTGCTGTGGCAGCCTCTTTCCTTCTCTCCAGCCTGGAGAATAAACGACTGGATTGCTTTTTTTTTTTTTT
>VWZV01003698.1:85098-366680 GCA_013397155.1 Irena cyanogastra
TTTTTTTTAATTGTTTCTCTGATCAAGAATTTACGGTGGGAAAACTAAGCTGGAGAAATGCTTTCTGGAGTGGGTGGCCAGATTGGCAGATCTCTACTTATTCTTAGCCCCTAGAGAAGTACTGCAGCTTGACCCTTGCTGTGCTCACTCTGGGCACCTGTGCTCTTTTTGAAAGCGATGGTTTCTTGGAGTGAGGTGGGGTCTTGGGTAAAAGCAGACAAAGTTTGGATGCGAGAGAGAAGATCTGGATCTGACTTGCCCACAGGGAGACCCAGAACAGAAAGCTGAATGCCTGGGTGAGTTCACAGCAGCTGACTTGTCCAGTGCAGAACACTGTATTCTTCTTTATTATAGACTGAGTTATCCAAGGTAAAAATAGCAGTATCAGAAATCCGAATATCTCTACACTATCTATGTACTCGTTGCTGCTATATGTGTTGTTTTGTTTAGTTTGGGCTGTGAAGTAGACTGCTCTCTGTGTTTACTCCATCTCAATGTGGCTCGTGACTTTAGTCCCCACTGGGAATTTCAGTGCTTGCATCTGGAGTTGTGCAAATACATGCAGGTGTGCAAAATTTACATCCTGCATTAGTGTCTTTGTTACAGCACTGGTTTAAGTCATTAAATTTCACTCAGATTTGAAAATTGACATTAAAGCATGTCTTCTGCTACCTCAGTGTATGACTTCACAGGCAAAAAAGCATAAATATGTATATTTGTAACATACTGCTTCTAATCCTTAAAATACAAGGTGCAGACATCATGAAAGTTTCAATGCACCTTCCCAAGATTGCTTTGTTGGAGAGGTGTAAAAAGAGATTGAATAACCAGAATTTTCTTCTTTTAAATAATCAGGTTTTAAACACAGAATTTCAGTGTGAGGCTGTCAGGGCTTCCCAGATACTTCTATCCTTAGACTGACTGAAACTGTCATTGTAACATTCGAAATGAGACCTGGGTTCAGATCCTATGTCTATATTTCTTTGTTAAATCGGTAATTAAATATTAATTCCTATGGTCATATGTACAGTGGAAGTTGTTTTGATGAGAAAGAAGCGTTGCAGTATGTGCAGTATCTAAATATCTAAAATGATATGTTTTTGTAATAGTGTTCATAAAATACCTCTGTGCTATAGGCAACTACTGAATTCATTTACAAAATGCAGCTTTAAAAACAAAAATAGTTTTTCGCACTTCCGCAACAGCATAAATATGTTTGTAAGTGGTTACAAGTGATGGAGCATTTGGGTTGAGACGTCCTGTGAAGGGCTAAGACTTGGACTTGACGATCCTTGTGGGTCCCTTCCAACTTCTGTGATTCTGTGTGATTCTGCTGGCTGTGGTTTGGATGACACTTCTGGACAGAGGCATTTGGCCAGTTTTGGCTTAGTTTCTTACTGGCACGTGATGTTAAACCGGGCAAGTCCAAGGAAGAATGTGTTTTACCATGATTGTTAAAAATCATCCACCTTTACTTGTACGAGTCAGGCAGGTCTCAATAAACACTAATAGCAGGAGGTTTTCAAATCCATAAGTAACAAAGTTCTACTTTTTTCTCAATCCATAAGTACAAGTAACCAGTGCTTGCACAGCCCTTGTCACAAGTTGGTGAGAAAATCCTTTACAAATGGGACTGCTGCCACTGAACCGTTGAGTGCATTGAAGAATGACAGCACAGGAGGTGGGAGGAGTTTTGTCTCATTTTCACCATCTAAAGTCAAACTGGTCATTTAGGCTGACCGCCACAGGGTGAGGTGCACAGTTCATCACACTCTGGAGCATCTTTTTTTTCTTTGGGAAATGCAGTTAAATAGCTTAATTCTCCTGCTCAGTCCCACTGCCTTTTGGAGACAACTAATTACTTCCCTCTGAGAAAGAACCTGTTTTAATTTGGAGGACAGCTCATGGAGGGGGCTGGCACAGGAGGAGTTAAGGGTGACACTACACCAGGTCTGGCTCCCCCATCGTAAATATCCTCCAGTGCTGTCTCACCAGCAAGGTTACCAAAAGCACCCCCATGCCCATGCCTTACCCCAAGACATGCAACACACACTCCATGCAGTTAAATGCTGCTCTGGTGAGCTGCAACACAGACCTCACTTTGTAGTGGGCAATTTTGAAGGGAGAAAATAATCAATTGCCACGTGGCACGTTGACATGTAGGCAAAGGGTTTAGTGTATGGATGTGACAAGAGACAAGAGACCTGTCCACGGTGTGGGTGTCTCAGGCAGGATAGATGCTGTCCAGCTGGCCAGAGAAGTGCTCACCTGCAGAGCTGGGTGAGATGCATTTCAGGCAGCCGACAGATGGAGCAGATCTGGCCTGAGGTGGCTTGCAAAGGTCACTCAGCAGGTGGGTACTAAAGCTGGATACAAAAACCAGGCCCACCTGCTACTCCTTAGGACACACCACCTCCACAGCAGCCAAACAACCTGGGTTAAACACTGCTGTCTTCATGCCCCACATGGGGTGGATCTGGGTGGGGAGCACTTAGGAATGAGGCTACGCATGGATGTGAAAACAGCCATGCCTGCAGGATGACAGGAAAAAAAAATTGGGAAAAAAGATTCTTTTCCTAGATTTTGCAAAGCATCATAGCTAATATCCTGTTGTGCAGCAAAGGCAGCAGGTGCCTGGGACTCTGAGTGGTCAGGGTGCCCTTAACCGATTAAGCCACCAAAGCACACAACATTTGTGAACGCTGCTGCAGTGTGCTCCTTTGCCTTCCAGTTCCTATGGAAACATGCTGTAAGAATGTCTAAAATAAGTACAGTGCTTTGAAACTATTATTATTTTGATCTTTCATTTCCCCCCCAAAATCTCCTTTAACCACCTTTCTGGCTGAATTTTTAAGACATTAAAAAGATTGTTATCATTACCTGGAAGAGTGTGCTACCCTGCTTACCCATGTGTCTGCATCCTGGGATCTGATGAATCCCAGGTTCTGATATTGAGATCAGCTCCTGTCACTCATCCTCCCTGCTCAGTGGGGTGGCAGGTTGCTGGTGCATGTGTTAAATATATATATATATGTATATATATATATATATATAAATCAACAAGCTTATTTCCAGCTCCTTTTAGGATCCAGGATATTGTGTTGGCTGGGAGGGAGTGCAGAAGGTCGCCCAGTCCAGCTGCCCATCAATGCAGAGCCCTCTACATTGTTTGGTGCAGGAGATGGTTGTGAATCAGATGCAGGGGACATCCTGCAGGTCCCCTCTTTCCTGTGGGAGGGTCAGTGCTGGAGCAGGCTAGGGGTTGTTTGGGACAGCTCTTGCAAAGCAAGTTACTTGTTCTCCCTAAAAGGGTGCTCGTGATGGTAACTGAAGGCAAGGCTGTATATTTAAAGTGCTTTTCCCCTTGCTCCTGTGGTTTCCTTCTAGAGCTTTCAGCTCTCTTAGAGCAGAAGTCTCCCTGGCTTTAGTAATGTCTAAGATTTCAAACAACCATGTCCCATTTTCAAAAACTACTTTTGATGAGTGAGCTTTAGGAAAGCTAGGGCTAAATCCTATATAAGGCTAAAAAACCTTATTTAAAGGTAGGTGCTAATTTTTGCTCGTTTTCAGGATTCTGTCCTCTTGCAGTACAATGCCTCAGAACTCAGTGCTAGATACCAGCAGAAAAGCTGAATGTGTGTCTTTGGGATTCAAGGGGGAAGCAGGCACTTAAATTTAGAAAAGTGATTCAGGAACTTTTGGGCAGTGCCAAAACCATTTGACACCCTTATATGCTGGCTACATACATATCCAAGAAGTTTCTGCATTCCCAGAGCATCTTCTGGGGATATTCACACCTTCTGTTTCAAGGTCAAGGTGTCAAGGCAACAACAAAACCAGGTTTGAAATAAAAAGGGAGTTGACACTTGAGCATTATTTTTTATGTCTCCACATCCTAGACAAAATAAATTGTCAAGAGTTATGATGATTTGGATCTAGCTAACATTATGCTTTAACATTAAACTAGGTCTTAGCCATTTGAGAAGTGTAGGCATCTGTTTGAATCCTATTCCAAATCAGCAGGCCAAATTTTTCTCACAGGGTTCCTTCCTGCCAGTGAGCAGCTGCTGTGTAATTATGCATCCTGATTTATGTTGCTCAGTGCTTAGGCTTTGCATGATTTTTTATGTGTTTGTGGTAACTGTAGTGGCAACACCAGATCTGCTTTATTTTGGTGCAACACTGAAGGCCAGTAGAAAAAATATGAGTCTAATCTTAATAGACAGAATAAAACTTTATAGACTATTTTCAGGGTTGCTATAATTTTGGGGTTAAACCACTCATTAACTGAGCAGTCAAATTAAAATGAAAATGCTGGTTAAAAAAAGTTGTGAAGCTTGGTATTTGCAATGCATTTCATATCTGCAAAGATCCTTCCTTACTTGAATGACAAGCACTGGGTCCAGCACTGAAGTGAATACCAAGAGAGATGAGAATCATGAACTATGGAACAGCGAATCGTAAAGAATAATTGCTCTGTTTTAACATGAATAGGCAGGGCTGAGATTCTTTTTGTGAGGGCTCTATTGGAACTGCTTTTGAACTGGAGCTGGGCCACTGTGGATGTAACCTTTCTAACCCAGTTGATAAGTTCAGGTGTATGCACAGTATGTAGGTCATTCACATTTATTCTGAGAAGCCCAGAAAATAATGCAGTAAGACTTCAAAATATTTTGCATTTCAGCTCTTTCATTGCAGCTGATTTCTCTCTCCCACATGTCCTTGCTCATCTATGCATTTCATCTATGCTGGAAAAAGTCCCCAACAAGGTGCATGGATATCTGATAAATGAAACACTAAATAAACAGCTGTGCTCATGAGAGAGCAAGAGGCAGTTAGAGATGCCCTACAGGTATGAGGGACAGGATCTATGAAATAGGGAATTAGCTACACCTTTACTACATCATTGAAAATTTGTTTAGCAGTCACGAGAATTTTAGAATTATCATCTATTTGAGAAGGGCAATATTGCAATGATTTAAAATAGTTATTCTGGCTTATGTCATTAGATAATATTAAATCCTGACTGTAGTAAAGTAATGGTTAAATTCTCTTAAGAGAAAAATTGGAAGTTATCATGGAGGTTATGGAGTTATTAGGAATGTACATGTGGTTCAATAAAGGAAAATCACAGAATATAGAAGTGACTTTTAAAGGTGACATTATTAATTTTGACCTTGTATTGATCTAGTTTGTAGAAACATAAATTGGTTTGTGTTGGAAGGAACCCTAAAGACCAGATAGTTTCACCTCATAGGCAGGAGCACCTTCTACCATCGCCTCCTACTCTTGTCTACCACACCAAATAAATTTTCTTGGGCCCAAGTAATATCAGACGTACCTTAAGTGGCATCAGTGGTAGTGATAGATGGTCATACTTTAAATTGGGATGTAATGTCCATTGGGTTCCCACAGGAATTCCCATTAAGTCTGGCTTGTGAATACAAAAATCAATTGAATTTGAAGGTAGTACTAGGCTGGGAGGCATTGGAAGCTTTGCTGAGAACAAGGAGAAGCTTTTAGCTGGGGAACTAGAAATACTATATTTTCTGTCTGTAAGGCTCAAATATAACAAATGTAAACATGCAGATCTGTGGAAATGATCTGAAAAAACATAAACAGTAGTGCTAGGAAGGAGAAGTGCTTGAAGTTGTCATCTTGTAATGTGGTGTCTCTTGATCCTGAATAAGGATTTAGTAAGTCCTTGACTGTTCCAGACTGAGGATGACACTAGCTTATGGCACTGTTCATTCAAGGCCCTTGGGAAGAGAGCAGCCAAAAACCTTGTTTTCCTTCTGACACAAGTGCCCTTGAAACTCTGCTGGCACTGAAGGCACAGTGAAGGGCAGTGGCTGGCCCATCACCACAGTGAGCTGCCACGTGTACCCCCAGCAGTTCTCCCTGTTCTACATCTAACATTCATCCCAGTGTTCAGTTTTAGCATTTGCTGGTGGAAAATGGAAATAGAAATGGAATTAAGCATAAGAAAAGTGGGTGGGGAGCCACAGTATGTGAGGGCAGGAGGGTACCACCATGGAGTCCTGTTAAATGGGGAGGAAAGAGCAGAAAAGGGAACTGCCCCTTCTCAGAGCCACCCTCACTAAACACAAGTCTCTTAGGCCACGCTGGTTAAACTGGGTAAGCAGAGGGACAGCAGTCAATACAGGTTTTGATCTTGGAATAAATTTTTACCTACCAATACACTTTGCCTAATCAAACATCTATATGCCTTCAAGGATTAACGCTTCTGTATTTAATTTGTCTGCCACTGGATAGATTAAAATAATTTCCTCTTTAACTTTGATTCTGTGTTTTCTCAGTTAAAACATGATATATGTTTTGTGGTCTCAGAAAGTGCTTTTGCGCATCCTAATGCATGTCTTTCTGTGAACCCTTTCCCAGCCACAGAGAGCACAGGTTTTCATGGATGCCCTGGGGAATTACATTGTATAGCATCATTATGTTTGAAATTCCAGATTTCTTAAAGTGAACATACAGCCTACTCTCTCCTTAACCACATCAAGTGCTTGTTTTTTATAGTAGAAGGATAAAGTGCTTAAAGAGAAGAGTTTCTATTAACAGAGCACTAAACTGAGCTTCAGGAGGTCATCAGTGCTTCTCTCTTTTACTTACCTGTCCACTGACCTGGGACAAAGCTTTTTGCTGGAGTGTTTCTTCCACATGACTTTGGATTTTCCCCACACTTTCTTTTCAACTCATCTTACTTTAATGTTTTGAGGTGGTGTCCGTTTCTTACTGTGTGTTTGTATAAAGCCTACAGCACTTGACTGTCTGAACTACTAAAAATGAGGCCTTATTTGGAGATGAGAAGACACTAAAAGATACGTGTCTCAGGCGGTTAAACATATTAAGTAGTTGAGACGAGAATTTTTTTTTCAGTTGGGCCTAAAATGCTGGCCTGTTTCAAGAAGGAAACTTTGATTTCTGCTAGCAGAAGTAGGCTGGCTGTAGTTGACAGGAATTCAGCTGGAGAGGATTACAGTTGTTAAGACATACCTATTTTGTTGAACTGTGGTTCTTCATGTTAATATAAAGCATAATTTGCCCACTGATCTCTCAAAAAAGTGGTTTTCTAACATGCCTAGTTAATATGTGTTGCTTCTTCCCTGGGAAGAAAATGTAGTTTTGGACCCACACTGTCTGGG
The DNA here is from genome assembly GCA_013397155.1 of Irena cyanogastra. Lineage (NCBI taxonomy): Eukaryota > Metazoa > Chordata > Aves > Passeriformes > Irenidae > Irena > Irena cyanogastra. The sequence continues at coordinate 92,265 of VWZV01003698.1, forward strand.
CTTTGCCCCCCTGCAGCAGGTCCATGTTCCCAAGCTGAGATTGAGATATTTCTATTGAAAATCTCCTCCTACCTATTTCTCTGATGAATGGCTGAAAGCAGTTGCAGTGAAAAGAGATTTGAGGATTGCAAGAAGGAAACAGGGACATTGCTGCATCCAGACTGGAGAGGTGTGAGGAGCCATGGTGACAGTTTTTACCTTATTTTGCTTCTCACTGCCTCTACTAATGGTGTACGGGATTTGTTGGATTGTGATAGATGTTTTCAGAGCCCCATGAATGCTTCTGTAAGCATTATTATTGCTTTCTTCCATGTAGGCAGAAGCTATGGTAGAAGCCAGTGCATAAGCACATGTTTATTTAATCAGATCTCAGCGATTTCCTGCAATCCAGTTGATAAAGCTAAACCCAAATTACCCTTCGATCTCCAAAGCACCTATCAACCTCTCTGCTTACGCCCAGACCTAGTACTTCAAAGAATTAAAAAAACCACTAAAAGTTATATCCTATGGCCTGTTTCCTTCCCCAAGGTATTTCATTATAGGACAAGTTGAGTGAAGGGGAGAGATTATCAAGTTTTTATAGTTTTGATTGTACATGTTTGGATCAAACTATTATGACATTTTTCATGATATCTGCAAATTGCTTTTTTAAAGTAAATTTAATCCCTTTGAGCATATTGTGTACTTTATAGCTCTTAAATGATGCTTAGACTACAAGTTCTGTCACTGTTCATGAAAAGTAGGTTGTCTTAATTTGTAAGATGATGAGAATCTTTTAAGCCCACTGGCTCTCATTGCAGTCAATGGGATATTTTTGCTTTGTATTCCAGCTGGAAGAAGATCAGCTCTATTGCCACTGGGTAATGTACCTTTAACTGTCCTGCATCCTACTTTAGTAATTGATGCATTCTGCACTAAGCTGTGACATTTTCATTTTCTAAGCTGTTTATTAATTCTGACACTGAATAATTAAAAAGGAGAAATAAGCACAAGGAAAACATCTCATAGAAGACCATTACAGAAGCTGTGTGTATAAAAAAGGATGCAGACCACAGGGTGGACTGCAAACATAAACAAAGAGCTACATAAAATCCAAGGAAGTCCAGAAGCTCTGTTTCCAATTATGCACATACAGTGTCTCTAAGTGAGTGATACAATACCCTCATCAAATTCTTGCTTGCTATTTCTAAATACAGAACTTGGAGTTACTGGCTGACATAGTAAAGCAGCATCAGTAACCTGCTTTCCAATGTAAGATTGAACAGATATGGCACAGTGTGTTTTCCTGAAATGATTTTTTAAAACACCATCTACACAGATAACATGCAGTGATGCCCTACCATATTTCCATAGAGAAATTAAAGAATAACGAAGGAAAAAGAAAAGAAAAGGCAGTGCATTTTCAGGAACTGTGAGGAAGCAAACTGAAATTTAAGTGTTAGTTTCCAAAAAACATTGTTTGGTGTCTTTGGGAGAACAGCAAGCACTTTACACTCTCTTCTTCCCTGGTGTTTCACTTTTTATACCAATACAAAACCACAGCAATGTGTTTTTAATCTTTGGCTTCTCTGTATTGTACCTTATCTTCTCCTCATAGATTTTCACAGAAAATGGGACTCAAAAACTTTGATAGGGGAACCAATCAGATAAATCTGCATGGGTTTTCACCTGATTTGTACTGAAATGACACTATGTGCAGTGCTGTAGCAAAGGCACGAGATACAATTAAGACCACACAGCCCTCAGGAAGTGTTAAGATTTAATAACAATACTGAAACCTGATGTGCCATTCCCAGCCCTGTTTGCAGTGTGGCATTTGGATGCTGTTATAAGTGTGCTTCAAAATGAGTCTCTGCTTGGTTATGCAAATTGTTCTTGTACCAAGGAACCACTATGTGCTGCAAAATTAAAACTGGGAGGAAAAATAACCGCTGTGGGATAACATGCAATAAATCTGCTAAAGCTGCTTGCTCTGGTGAGGTAATGTCTTGTCCCTCTATGGGTGGAAGATTTCTCTATTGAATCATTACAGTTTTGCTCAGAAACATCCTACTGCTTGAGCTGCTGTGGGAAGAACAGTAATGTCAAGCAGATATCAGGTTTTCCCAATAGGAGCATCCTGCTGGGAAATGGGCTGCACTGGTGTGATGGTGTAAAAAGCTCAGCTGCGGCAGCTCTCTGTAATTGCTATTCCCTTCTGATTCCTTTGCTGAGTGTACAAAACTGCTTCTCACAAACAGATCTGAGAACAAAATCCTTGACTTGTCACCAGTGTAATACTCTGCATGCTAAGCTGGGGTTTCTGACTAGTTTGCCTTCATCATCTCTTGCAATCACTATTTGAAATTGAGTCTGTCATCTCCTGCTATGGTGTCAGAGCCTGACACTTGAGAACAAATGCTTCTGTTTCAGTCGGTGATGTTTAATTTTTCATGATGAGTGCAGTTTAGTGCCTCCCCAGGTAGGAGTCTCTGCTGCTAATTACCAAGGAAGTGTTTTCTGCCTGCACAGGACACATGTGCACTCTGCATCTTGGTTCTGTTAAGCAGCTGAGCTGGGTGAGATCAGTGGTGGTGGCTGCTGGCTGCACCGACAGCCTCTTACTACTATTGCTGCTTGAGGAAAGACCTGCTCACTTTTCTCTTGCAGCCCACACAGCTGCAAAAGAAAGTGTGTTTTATGAGGACACTGTTGAAGGAGGTCTGTAGTCCTGCTTGGAGTGGTAAGCATCACTTCCCAGTGAGGAGTACTGTGTTTGTGTGGTGTGAGCAAAGGGCAGGCGCGGTTTGGTTCTTCCATGTATTCTTCAGTGATGAGAAGTTTGGTCCTAATAATTTTTGGCGATTGGCTTGTAGACATACAGCAGAAAACGTCTAACATCTTTCATAATGGGTTAAAGTTTTTGTGGGTTTGTTTGTTTATTTTTGTTTTGTTTTGGCTCTTTTTGGTATTTGGTTTAAAATTATGGCCATTTAAGATTTATTTTCTATGACAGTTTTGGGTTGAAAAGAGTGGTAAGGTTTATTTTACTTTTTTGGTGAGCTTATATAAAGACAATTGAACAGCATAGCAGCTATTATATTCCATTTAAAAGCTGTTATGTGGAGTGTTCTGGGATTTGCTTAAAAGGGGTTGTTTTGAATGTATACTTACTCCTTACATAATTTCCTAAGCTGTTGTTCAGCCCCACCATTCATTTTGTAGTAATAAGTCACACAGAATTCTGCTCTTCTCTTTGATCCTGCATTGTTTGCCAGGAGGATTTTCAGTAGCAGTCTACTGTACTCAGAGTAAAGCATGTAAGTGGAGGAATTAGAAATGCCTCATCATGGGTTTTTTGTGTCTGCTTGTGCTGAAGAGGAATATATAATATAATGACGTAAATATAATATAAAATGTAAATATAAAGTAAATACAATATTTAAAAGTAATAATATATGGTGTATATATATGATAATATATGGTAATATAGTAATGATATAATATAAAAAAGTAAACATAATATATATGAAGAGGCTTATATAAGAAATATAAGACATTAAAACCTCTCCTATGATGAAGGAAAAGAACAAGTTGCATGTTATGTGGACTGTACCCTTTACCACCATAGAAAGAAGAGGCTGCTGCAGTGCTCGGACCTGCCCGGGCTGTTCCAGTACTTTCCTCTTAGGGAATTCATATTTCAGAGGAAGGGAGTCAGCAAATAGAAGCAGCACTGGCAAAAACTGGCTGAAGAGTTCCAGAGTGTGCAGCTACTTCTTCCCATGTCCTTATTTCCCCAACTAGAGCAGGGCTGGGTTTTGGGTTCTGTGTCTGTGGAGACTCCTTAGTGGCTGTGAGGTATGTTTGGGGTGTAGGTTTGACTTTCTGGGGGCACTTTTGACAGGTCTCACCCCACAGGGAATCAAGGAGGAGCAAGGAGACCTTTGGCAGTGGCTTGGATGGGATGATGAGCCCCACAATGACGCTTTGCGGGGGGGCTGCATGCAGGGCTCTTTTCTTCCATATATTTTATGGCATACTGACTGCAGAGCAGATCTCATGAGAAGATCAAGGTAGACATGCCTTTCCATGGAGGGGCTAAGGTTTTTAAAGCTGCTGTAACTGAATTTAAGAGATTCTTGGTTTGGAAAACAGAAGTTTAACTTTAGGGCTTGACTCACAGGCTGGCATAGCTCACATAAGAAATCCATAAACCACAGCAATTCCTAAAGCTTGCCCTGTGCATGGTTAGGGTGTTAGGATCTGAACAAACATAGCAAATCAAGTCCTTAGGACTTAAATGAGGCCCTAAAGGACTTAGAGCACTTCCAGTCCTTTAGACACGGAACTCTGTGTCCCCACTGCAGGAGGCAGGTATATGCATTAGGAGCCCTGTTTTTCAATGCTCAAGAGGAAAGATTATGAGCACTCAAGAAAATGTTTAGTAGAAACACAAGTGTTGCAGGGTGTGCTGTTGCCCACGCCTGGGCTGGTCAGGACTTCTTGGATCATAGTCCTCTTGAACACTGGTGTTAATTCCACTTAGACAGCAGTTGGATGTCTGCACTTGCTATTCCCAGGTCAGATCATGGGTTTCTAAACCAAAGGAACTGCTCTAAAACCTCTTTCCCCATAGAATTACAGGGACTTTGTTAAAGTCTTGCAATATTTCATATTATTTTGCCAGACTGGAAAACTTGAACTTTTGTTCCAAATTAAAGCACAAGAATTTTATTAGAGGTAATTGGAGTGGCTCAATATATTTGACTTTCTGAAGAGTTGCTGATGAGGTATTTTAGTATGAAGTTGGGATTTGTGACTGGGTAGTATCAAATCAAAGTGTAGTGTGTGTATATTTGAAAAGGCTAATAAAAATTCTAACTAAACTAGAAACCTGGTTCTAGGGGTAGTGAGAATTTAGCATTTCCTTTCAGATTTTGGTGTTGGATGAACTAAAGAAGCAGTCTACAAATTCTTGACCTTCACAAATTTTGACCTAATCCGCTTTCTTAAAATAAATAAATGAGAAAAGCCAGCTTAGAGCTTACTTGTAAGTGAATGGCTATGACACTACCTTTTTCCACCAGGGCAGTGGTAACTCAATTAGATCTTGCAGTTTTCTGCAAATCTTGCAGATTTTGGTGCGGTCCCTCCTACAGACACCGACAGCAAAAAAAGTCACAAAATTAATAACGTCTATTTTTTTTAAGCTAGGCTGTGATTATCACAGTTTTTTTTTCTAGGATGGTGACATGCTGAAACAAGAGGTCTTCTGAGCTCTTGGGAGATTTCCTCTGCAGACATGGAGGATAGAAACTTATGTCATTCAAGTGAAAATTTTCACTCTTATTTAATCTCGTGCCTCCCAGAGCAAAATTCTTTAAGAAAAACACTAGCATAACATTCAGCAATTTGTTGTTGCTCCGTAGGGATTTTCTTCCCCCCCAAAATTGGTCTTGTCCATCTCCTTTGTCTTCAGAGAAAATTAGTGAGCTGCACTTATTACAGCAAATCAGCTGAGTTCTCACCTCCTACTGCAGGTCAGCAGAGTGCTGAGTCCTCATTTTGGGCTATGCCTGCTTTTGCCCTGGGATAAGGGCAACAGAAGTAGTCTGATGTCTGTGTTAGACCTCTTCTCTTTAGTTCAGTGTGTTTTATACACAAGGGTGGAAAGATTGTTTTAAAATCAGCGTGTCTTGAGGTTTTTGCTGCAAATGTTTTGTTCAGAAAGTGACCAGCCTCAGTGATCTGTGTGAGGTGTGTAGTACCAGCTAGAGCCAGGACCTGGAACTCCTTGGTTTTAGGAGTACATTGTATTATTGAGATGTAAAGTTCACACCACGTACTTCAGCAGAGGTAAGCAGCCTGTATGCTAGGGAAACACCTCCAGCAATAAACCTGAGCTGAATAAATTCCTGTGTCCTGTAGCTGGGGAATATCCATATGACACTGATGAATTCTGCCAGCTTACATGTCGAAGTTCTATGTTTAATGTTGAAATTTAGTTTTAGAAGGGATTTACTAAATCAGTGCTGTTATAGATGGGGAAACACGTAAGTAAACAGAGATTAATTGATTCAGGAGAACCAAGCTCCTTGCTTGGAAGAAGAATGCATGGATGGGATCCTGTAATGGATGTCTGGATGTCAGGGTAAAATATTGATGATTATTTCTGTGGTTCAGGTCACCGGAATGAATGAAATTATATCCTACAGAAGAAAATTGATTTGCATTAATTTCTGTTTGGGATGCACAATTAATAAGAGAGCTATTTATCAGAAGATACAATACTGTGTCTCTTTGTATTTTACTATAATATTTTGTGTGTTCAATTTCTAGTTTTACCTGGGATCTTTTAGAGAATTAGAAAATTACTTTCATAAATACGCACAAATGAGCAAACAACGAAAAAACCCCACCCCTCATCTGATCTCATCGGGTACCTAATTTAAAGTGGCAAATCACCAGGAATTCAGAATTAGTAGCACTTCAGGGCTAATACTGACTTGTTAAAGATTTCTGATGTTAGAGCATCCTACTGTATTACATAGCTATGAACTGAAATTTCAGTGTCAGCTTGTAAGTAATCCCAATTTGTCTATCTATATATCTCTGTTTTTGAAGTAAGAAAGGCAAAAAATCAAGGATCCTTTGATATGAATGCATAGAAAGATCATTAGGTTTATTTTCTTTTAAAAGTATTTAATATTTCATGCCTCCTGCCAGCCCAGCTGGGACTCCTTAAAAGCTCATATTTTCAGGAGCAGACCAACATGTTTCTGGTGTGGGGTTGTGGGGTTTGGTTTTTTTTTCTCTTCTTCTTCTTCTTCTTCTTCTTCTTCTTCTTCTTCTTTTTTTTTTTTTTTCTTTTTCCTCAGAAAATGCTGATGGGTCAAATTCACAACTCTTGAGTTTGGATGAATTTTTAATTTTATAGAACATTCAAATATATTTTGAAATTGGACCAGGATACCCATGCAGGCTCAAAATAAAATAATATAGTTTTGTTTATGATTTTGGGGAGATTAAAATAAGGTAATTATTACACCAAAAATACAAGTGAAAGGCAATATTTTGGTGCTATTTAAAATATTTTATTCTCACAAATACTACAGTGAAATATTATTTTTTTAAACATTTTAGTATCAAAGTCATTTGCTTCTTAACTTGTGTGTCAAAAAAAAGGGTTCTGTCCCCAGAATTAAAAATAACAAAGACTCAGTCCATTGGGACTCCAATTTTGACATTGATTTTAATGTGGAAGACAGACTGGGATCACTGTGAGGGGTGTTCTCATGAAGCTTGTGACAATTATAATAAGTATGAGGTAATGATAGATGAATATGGAAACATACAGATGGCAGCTGGTGGTCCATGAAAGATGCAGGAAGCCACATCCAATTTGTTGTATTGGTTCAGACAGTTTTATTGTCCATCAGTGTATTGTGTGGAGTGTATTGCGAGTGTCTGGTTGCTTTATCTTCCTCCCCTGAATTCTGTTTGGACTTGTTCTGCTAGCAATAGCTTATTTTTAAAATATGTATCTTATTGGCTATGTATTTCTGTCATTCAGTTTTGGAGCATGTCACATTTCCTCCACTCAGTAATGAAGTTTTCTTCTCAGCCTGTCTCCTCTCCTTTTGAAATGAAACAGCCATTACTGTTTTCAGGGGTTCAAGCCCACCTAGGTACCACATGGTCTGTTTTCCATGGGTTTGGAATGGGTAGCCATGGGAGATGCTGCCCTGGGGCCAATGCTAAGGGTCCCAGCAGTACAGGGACAGCACAGGAGCACAGGCTGAAAAGCTTCACATGGGATCCTGTTTAATGAAAATAATTGTGTGGACAACATTGGAAATCAAAACCCATTCTCTTTGCCAGCTGGTTCAGGTTCATACCTGCTGTGCCAGAGATCCTTGGTGTCACTCCTGCCAGCCTGCTTTTAAATGTTAGGGATATTTAGGGGTCAGTGGTTTTCCCTTTGTACTCTAAGTGTCTGCTGGAGAACCTCAGCTCTGCTGCTGCCATTTTGCTGCCAGCAGCTCATTTCAGACACAGGATCTGGTATTGATTAGAATTTATTAACATTTCTATAGTGCTTCTTCATGTGGAGCTGAGTGCCATTGAAGCCACTTGACAGCTGGTAATTTACATCCTGAAGGGTAAAAGGTCTTACCCTGAATAATGGAAGGGATGACAGTGACTGTTCTGCCCATGGGCTGTGGTGGTACCTAAGGGTGCTGAAGGAGGGGCTCTGTGCAAAGCACAGAGTCCAGTGTCCCTCTGCTGAGGGTCTTGGGACACCTTGCCAGGTGGAGAGGAGGAATGGAGGCACATCTCTGCCTCTGTAACTCTGGGTCTGTGTCTGCTTCAGATATCTGTATCAGAGCAGCTTCTGGGAAAAAAAGCGTGTGAAGAAAACAAAATGTGAATCGGACATCCGTCCTCTTCTAGCAACTTAGCTCTCATTTTAATAATGGAAAGATGTGAGCTCCTGGAATGAAGCATTTGTAATGAAAGCAGTGATCCAGTGATGCAGTTTGTGATCTGGTTTTGAAAAGACTGGTGACAACATTTGTTAGATTTCTTCTTAATTTCTTTCTTTATTTGTATTTCTGATCTCTGCAATAAAAACTGATAAAACTCTTTGAGACAACTCCTGAAGCAAAATAGAAAATTTAAGGTGCATATACAGAAATCCTTCAAGCTTTACTTGTCCTTGATTTTGTTTCATTAGGAGTAGTCAAAGTCACTTGAAAGATTTTTACTTTTCTTCTGCTCAATTTCTTTATCTGAAAAATATTGGGAATGTCCTATCATTTCTTCCCTCTTTGGAATCTTTCAGAGGACATAGATGTGACTAGCTAGCATTTTCTTTTGTTCATTAATTGAAAGCCTGGAAAGTTTTGATCATTAATAAGCATATCTTTTCTGCTAGCTATTTATATGGCATCCCTACAAGATAGAGGTTAACATTGCTGAAAGACAGCTTTAACCCATTTGTTCAAAATTATTTCTTTCCCTCAAGCAGAGGTCACTGTTATGATTGCTAACATTCTCCTTGTTCCTCACCCATCAAGAGGGTCTTTCAAAGAAATACTGCAGACAAGGGCTGAATTTAAAGAAAAAGCAGCAGCCTGTTCTTTAAGGCACTCTCTATGCATGATAAAGAAGGAAAGAGTTCTAGGGGCTAGACTTAATCAAGTACTCCATGTGTCCGGGTTTACCCGGGCATATCCTCTTCTACTTTTTTGGTCAGGGCACCCTGAGTGCTCACAGTTGGTCTTATGTGGCTTCAGTTCCCAGAAGGCTTTTGCCACCACGGCACTCAGGAGTGGCTGCACACATGCTTTGGGCACAGGTGCCTGTTTGTCCATCCTGGATTTCTGAGTGGCTGTGGGGAGCCCTTAATTTCATCCCATAACAGTTCAGGTTCTGTATCACCATTAGTCAAAACCGATCAAGTGCCTGTTCTCCCTGCTCCAACTCCACTGCCTCCAGGGGCCGTGGGCCCAGGGCACGTAGGGCATGCTTCCATCTCCATCTCTGTCTCTTCCCTTTCCAAGGCAGCTGCTCCATTTCTGAGCAGCAGTGCTCTGTGCTGCTTGTGCAGGCTCCTCAGCCAAGTCCATAGCTCCCAACTCACCTACAGAATATAAGCTGGTGAGTATCCTACTGCTGATTGCTACTTCTGAACCACTGCACTGTGTGCCTAAATAAGACATTTTTGAAACTACTTTGCACTTAAGTGATACGTCAGTTTTGCTACAGTTAGCTGGTATTATTTGTCGTTCTGGGGTGAGTTCTGGCATATTGCATTTGACTCTTCTTCATACAGCGTATTGCAATACCATTAACAACATTTGCAAACACTATCTGCTGTTTGACTGGGCAGTAATGAAAGTGCTGTGATGAGTCTGAACTGGGTGGCAACCAGGGAATCATGAAATTATGCTCACTTTAAAGGACTTGAAAATACATCTGGGAAGCATCTTTGCAGGTGAATGGAGTAGCAGCCCATTTGGTTAAATTGGCCTTGGGTTTGGGGATATGTAGAGGTTGTGGTAAGATTCAAATGCAATTACATCAGTTCTTCAGGATGTAATAGTTTCCAATACCACATATTCTGGTCAGTACTGCCTTTGCAAGTAGATAGAGGGAAAAAATAGCCTAAGGGAATGCCCACATTTTCTTAGAGAATTAGACCACTTGTTTTGCACAGGTGTCTATGTTTCATGTGTGTGCATGTGTAATCCATTACCTGCAGAGCCAGACAGCCAGCTGTTATTCTCTGGAATAGGCAGAAGCTAAAATCTGCTGTGGACTTATGCTGTGCTGGTCTTTTTTTGACTGACTGACTACTATCTAGGTGAATATATTTTACATCCCCCTTGTATTATAAATATGTTAACTATAAAGTATATAGGAGGTAGCAACCATAGATAAGATTGTAAAATAGTTTTCATTACACAGTTTCCTGGATTTAGGTGGCCAGCATGTAGTAGAAACATTTGCCTGTCTGGATGAGAAATTCCAAACATGGCCCATGTCCAAAGATGACAAGCTGATTTTAGAGGCTTTACAGAATCACTAAAGAATATTTTTGACAGAGGAAAGTGGAAAAAGAAATGTTAGCATTTAAAGTGATTTTTAGGATGCTTCCCTGGGAAGGTGGGAATCATATGGAACTTTGAACCTGATGGCCTGATCATGTTTGCACAGCAGGGGTTTCAGCGTGCTACAGATTTTGGGGAAATGATATTAATTATTATTTGAAACCAGCTGATGTTTGTACACAGCACAAATCCTACAAGCCCTGCTGTCAGTCTCCATGGGAGCCAGGTATGCCTGCAAAGCCAGTCAGGTTTTATAATTAGCCGTCTGATCCAGCGCACTGCTCCAAGCTGTCTCAGAAAGCTTTCCAACAATTTCAGGGGATGCAAGGTCATGGAAAGCAGACCTTTTTCTTGTAGCATCTTGTGCTCCCTGTTGGCCGTAGGGGATTAATGTCCTTAAAGTAAATAAACTCAGCTCCATATAGGGAGTTCAGAAGAGCCTTTGAAGATTGGTGCCCTGTCATCTCAGTGGGGATGTCAGAGCCCTGGAAACTTTTCTGTGGAAAAGTCTCCAAGCAGGCATGCTCCATCCTCCTCTCCAAGTCTGCTGACGCTGCAGGTGCTTGCATGGATCCATGTAACCCCACTGCAGGGAAACTCTATTAAAGTTGCATAGTGAAGCACTCAAAGCCAAATACAAGTCAAGAAAAAGGTTAAAGACACAGTTTTACTCCCCCCATCCCCTTCCTACCCTGCTTTCATTCTGTTACTTTGCAGTTGCCTCACTGCAGGGCTTTTTTTTTTTTTTTTTCCTGGGAAAGCACAAGTAGGTTGGAGGAGAGTGCCCAGGGAAAGCAGAGATGCCAGTCGTGCGAGAGGCACCGTGCAAGAAGCTGTGCTGTCCCCAGCGACTGTCCCCTGGGGATGCACTGGGCGTGGTGCCATCGCTCAGCCAGCAGCGGGGCGGGGAGCTGAGAGCCACAGGTCTGTTTTAAGGAGGAGGGGGCAGGTGGAGCTGCTGCACCTCCAGAGAGGGCAAGGATTTCCAGCCTGAGTGCAGAGCCTGGGTGGCTGCTGCTGTTGTGGGAACAGGGGCCGAGAAAGAGATCCGTGTGAGCAGTGGAGGGCTGGCTGGCAGCGTGAGCAGAAACAAATCTGAAAGAGGCATGCAGGACTCAAACCTGACTGATTCCTTGCTGGGAAGTCACGTCACATGCTTCTTGGTGGAGGGGGTTACTCAAAATTAATTTGTGTGGAGGTTGGGGGTGCTCTTACCTGTGCTGGCACAGTTTATTCTGCAAAAGTCTGAGGTCTGTGGTGTGGGGCAGGATGGTTGCTGGTGGGCATGGAGCTTGGCCAGCATGTCTCTTCCTGACCAGCTGCAGCCTTGTCACCTGTGCCCTGTCCCCAGAGCTGGTGTGCATGTCATGCACCTGGGCCAAGACTTACCTGCACACCTGTAGACTATGGAGATTGCTTTACATATGTCTCAGAAGCTGGCAGGGAGGACTCACTGTTTGGCTCAGTGTGTGTTAATGACTGCTGAGAAAAGTGTCTGGCTCCTCTTTTCCTTACAGCCTTGTGAGCGGAAACATTTGGAGAGCTCATTACAGACTTTCTCCCAGTTGGCCCTGGAGGGGAGATCAGGTGGTATTTGCTTCCTTCAGGGATGGGTTTTCCTGCCCCTTATTTACTGGGGCACATTTCCTGTGAGACCTGTGAGAGGGCTGGGCCTTCCTGTAGCTGCTGCCACAGATATGCTGGATGTCCCCACCACAGCAGTCCCACAGGCTGTAGAGCTGCATTAGTGTGCTAATAAGAAATCAGCTAATGAGTTATAAGCTAGTAAATGTCTGAGGAGAGTCCAGAAGTAGCTTATGAACAGTTAACCTGAAGAGTTCTGTGTGACACCCAGTGTGGTTTAAACCTGCCTTCTGCCTCTTCTGACACTTGGTGTCTTTCTCCTGGTCATCTCTCCTTAGGCAGCAATGTGCAAGGCGCTGTGTGTGACCTGAGGACTTGCTCCAGGAGCAGCAGCTGAAGTAATGAAGAGCACTTCAGCTGTGCTTCTTCTTTTCACATGGAGTGCGTGCTGCCTCCCTGGATCAAATGAGGGGATTTGCTGCTGAGAAGCGCCCCAGTGCAGGTGGCTGCTGACACTGCTGGACTCTTCAAGCAGCACTTGCTTTTTGCACTGATGTCAACAATTGTGCTGCTAAAAACAACAGGAAGTTAAACTCTGCAGATGTATTTTCAGAGTCTGTTTCATATCATACAGATTGCATGTCTGTATGGGATACTCTGCATTGGCTCCAGCAGAACTTATCCTCTGCATCAGATAGACATCGAGTATCCTTTAGGAAGCCTAAGCTAGAGGAAGAGGCACTGCTTATGTTTAATGAGGCCAGTTAGCCTGAAGCAATCCACCTGCCTGCAGAAACAAGTTCTATGGGATGCTACTTTTGCTCTCTTTAAATATTTGGTGGAAAGCTGAAGCCTTCTAGTGAGGTTATAGGCAAATGCTTATTTTAGTCACTGGGTGTACAAACCACAGGGTAGAAAAAAATAGAAGTTTTTTGCCTTTATTTGAAGACTTTATATCCTGTTTTAAAAAGAACTTCGAAAACTGAAGGTGCAGAAAGGAACCATGGAAATAAGAAAACACAGGCACTGAACACCTCAAAGAAAGCCTGAGAGGTGACTTGATGCCATATATAAACTTGGCCATAAAGGGATAGTGACAGTAAAAGACTGGTGAAGAAAGGACTGTCAAGGACTAATAGCTGAAAGCTGATACCATTGAAATTCCAACTGGAAGTCAGTCACCACTTCTATGGCTCAATTAGGGAGCTAATGAATGAAATTTAATAACTCCTCATATACAGAGGTCAGACCAGATAATTGGTTCATTCCTCTGGGCTTAAGTTCTGTGAATCCGAGAACTGATGTACCTTCCGTGGTTTCACCAAGGAGAAAATATGTAGTAACTAGCAAATGTGTTTCTTCAACTCCGAACCAATTTGAAAATGCTTTCTATGGTCTAAATGTGGTTTCAGAGTGTCAGAATTTTAGAGGCATTTTTGCTTCAGTTTTTGGTAAAGTTATTCTGAGATCAATTATCTCTGAATTATTACTGTGTACAATTTGGCAAGCATGCATTGATTTTAAATAGATTTAAGAAAATCTTTGGAAAATAATATGAACAAAGAATCTTTTAAAAAGCTAATGCTTCTGAATTGAGCAGTAGTTTAATCCTTTGGGAAGTTAAGCAAATTATTTTGCTTTCAGACTGGTATAAATTAGGAGTAATTAAACTAAAGTCAGCAGAGTGACTTTTGTCAGATTGAATGTGAGCAAGTTTGTATTGCAGGCCACCAACAAGGAACACTGTGAAATGTTCTCCTTTTGGGTTTTCTGATTTCAGCTGTTTATTAAGACTGCTTAAATTATTCATGATGTATAACTTATCTGATAAATTTGAGTTATTTTTCAATCAGTGAAAATTTGCAGACTACCTCCAAATGCTGGAAAGGAAGGATTTTCAGCCACTGAGTGTTTGTGGAGTTCACTTTGACTATCTGCATTTTGCAGCCTGTGGGCAGGTAGCCAGTGGGTCATGTTCATCATGTGTCGCTGCCCCAGCTGGATTTAGGTGTAGATGAACAGGCACACACAGGGAATGAAAGATCCTTCAGAAAGGGGCAGAGAGTAGAGTTCTTCTTGTTGAGGTATGCAAGACCTGCAGGGCCAGCTCTGTCTCAGCCCCTGCAGCTGGCATTCTTGGGTTGGACCAGGGCTTCCTGCCTGTCTTCTGCCCCCTCCATCCCCAGTTTATCCCCTCTTACCCTGCAGTGTCCAGCGTGTGGAGTCATGTCACACTGGAGCACAAGCCCTGATGCCTTCCGTCTGCTCTGCGAGCTGCCCGTCCCTCAGTGCCTGAGCTCCAGCATGGGGCTTCCTGCTGTGGGAAAGCAAAACGCCAGAGTCTCCTCATGAATGATCTTTTTCTTGTGTGCATACGTTCACATGCATATATTCATATGCATGCGTGTCTCCATATGCACAGTTACGTATTCATAAGGAGTAATTGGTAACCAAAGTCTGGGGAGTGCAGGAAAAGCCTCTTCTGCCTGGCTCTCCTTCTCATAAATTTTCCTCCTGTGTGAGGTGGGGGAAAAATGCGTGGGACGAGCATGCATGCATTCATTGTTATGTTCAGGGAGAATTTACATTGCCTGTTGTGTTTGAATTAGTACATTGATAAAAATGTGGTTTTGACTGTTTGGAATGGTTACACTGAAGCACTGCGCTTTGTGTTTCTCTTGCCTTAGCCTCTGTGAAGCAATTCTCAGAATAGCCTCAGACTTGGAATGTCTGAATTTAATTACTGTTAACACTAGAGATATTTAGTCCCATTTGGGGGAGGAAAAAACCACAAATTTTCATGAGCAGAGGTAGCTTGTAAAGATAGCAGCATTGAGAAGTTTGTTAGCTGGTCTGTAGTAATTAAGCTTATTTCCATAGCAACATTATCAGTTCAGCTCCAGAATTTTAAGATTTTTTTGTGCCTGGTAATTAG
Source organism: Irena cyanogastra (assembly GCA_013397155.1). NCBI lineage: Eukaryota > Metazoa > Chordata > Aves > Passeriformes > Irenidae > Irena > Irena cyanogastra. The sequence goes on from VWZV01003698.1 coordinate 107,382, forward strand.
AACTAATATCCTAATTTTAGCAGAGATATTACATTTTTGTTTGGCAAGAGCCTTGTAACTAGGCAAACTGTTTGAAAAGCGAAATAATGTTCTATTTTTCTTGATTTCTCTTTCTTGGATCACTTCAGACTGCTTAACCAGCTAAAAGCATATCACTGCAGTCTCTTTTCTCAGTACATAAGACTGAATTTACCATTGAGAAGAAATTTATATATATCTATATATATGTAAAATGTGCTTGCAATTATAAAAGCTTACCTATCTGTGCAGTCCTTAGCAAAACACAAAGGCAGAGCCGAAGTACAGCAATTAAGAATTCCCATACAGTTCTAGTCTAAATTGCTCCAATATAACATGGCAGTGGCCTCTCTTTCAGATAAGGGATTTGCAGGAGTTGCTGCTGAGCCCAGGAAGGGAGAGCATCCTGCCTGCTCACGAGCAAGCCGTGGCATTGGGCAGTTGGGGTCTGCAGGGAAAGGAGGCCACCATCCCGTCTTGGTCTCACTTCTCACCGGCGTTCCTTGGTTTCCATGAGGTCTGTGATCTTTTCCAGGGCAGAGTGCCATTTTTCCACTGAATTTGGTGGAATGTCTCCAGTTTATACTATTTGGCCCCATATGACCAGACTCTGCCTATTTCATATAACCAGCCTGGCAGAGTATACTATTTCATAATTATATACGTTTGCCTTACAAATTAAAATGTAAGTTTTCTACTCACTGATGTTGTCCATGAAAAGAGTTATGAAAAACCAAGCAGCCTCAGTGTGAGAACTTGGGTTTGTGTCCTCCATTCTCTAATCCCTCTCAGCTCCTGAAGTATGCTGTGTTTGCTCTATTTTCCCAGCCTGGTGGGTAAACACCAGCCCAGGCTGTGGCTGATGTGAGTTCGGTGTGTGGGGACAGACAACAGGCTGTTGCCTCCCCAGATAGGTAAAATACTTCTTTCTGTCTTCTGTACCTACCCAGCCTCTAATTTGCACAAGACCTGTCAGGACTTCTGCCTCTGAGACCTCTTTCTTCCCTGAACCTAGCTGTCAAAGTTGCTTAAAACTGATCAAGAGTTCAAGGGTGGCTAAGGAAGGAAGGATTGATGAATGCCATACAATGTGATTTTGTAATCCTCCATTTCCTTAGAAGCAAAACTAAAAAGTCTGCAGTGTTTTGACAATAAATCCCTGCATCTAGGCAGAGTTCATGAAGACCTATTAGATATCCAGCTACTGGGTCAACATGCTTTGGGGGTATTTTTAAATTTTTTTTCCCTATAGCCATTTTGTTTTTTCAATTCACTCTTTAAAATAATGCTAACATAAGAATCACACCACTTTTGAGTGGCACAGCAGGATCAGCATATGCAGAAAATATATATATTCTCCATATATAGTGGAAAATAGCATTAGAAGACTTGTTCCTGTTGCTAATGAGTTCTGAAGGTAAGAGAACAGTTAATGTATTCATAACAGACTTATACTCAAAGATTTGTAAATAATGTATGGCTTTCTGTGACTGGGAAGCCAACTACCATAAAGCTTGGACCCAAGTAGAAAATAATTTTGTAGCAGCAAAGGACTTGGATTTTGCAGATGCAGCAATTCAGCTATAATCCCCCTGGCAGGGAAAAAAAAATTATTTAGTCAACTTACCATAGAATATCTGTGGACTTATGATTCTGTTTTTATGGCCTCCTGGTGTTCTATCACAATTTGGCATCTACTTTCCCCTAAGGAAAATGAAACTCCTTGCAGTATGATCAGTATTTTGCCAACTTGTATTTATCTGTGAAAAAAATACTATTATAAATCTAAATTAAAGACAGCAGAGAAATACACTGTTGGCATATGACCTCCCCGTCTGTGATGGATTTGTGTGTAAATCGGCAGATAGTAACTATTCTTAGGAAATACTAGTGAAATATACAGACATACTTTGCATGCGAATCATGGTGGCCTTTGGGAATCTGGAACACTGATTTCTTTTACCATGGATTTAAATGACTGAACTACTGTTAAAAGTGTGAAAAAAAAAATCCATGCAAATGCTTTTATGTAAGATTGCAATAAAAATCAGAATGGCTGCTCAACAAAAGGCAATGGCTGAGGGGACAGCTTAATCGACTGGATTCAAGGGAATTGCCTTTGTTCCCAGTTGAGCTGTTTCTATAAAAGTAAAATAAAGGTGTGAGTAATGTGTTGCTGTAACCAAGACCTATTCCAAAGTCTGAGCATTGATGGCAACATACATACATGCATACAGTGAGGTGACATTGCTTATGCTCCATGAGAACAAAATGACTGGAGCGTGTCCAGAGAAGGGCAACAGAGCTGGGGAAGGGTCTGGAGCTCAAGTCTGATGATGAGCAGCTTAGGGAGCTGGGCGTGTTTAGCCTGGAGGAAAGGAGGTTGAGGATAGGATCCTATTACTCTCTACAACACAGGAAACTGTAGCCAGGTGGGGGTCGGTCTCTTCTCCCCGGTAACAAGTGACAGTACAAAAGGAAATGGCCTGAAGTTGTACCAGAAGAGGTTTAGACTGTAAATTAGAAGTTGCTTCCCATAAAGGATTGTTGAGCATTGTAACAGACAACCTAGGGAAGTGGTGGAGTCACCATCTCTGGAGGTGTTTAAAAAACGTGTAAAGTGGTATTTGGTGACATGGTTTAGTGATGGATTTGGCAAAACTGGGTTAATGGTAGGACTCGATGATATTAAAGGTCTTTTCCAGCCCAAACAATCACTTGATTCCTTTGATTGGCTCAAATAAAGCAATTTTGGCTCTAGGAGGGGAAGTGGACAGATGAAGGTCATGGTGATGAGAGACAAGAAGTGCTGGTTGCCTATTCTGTTGTTAGTAAGTTTTTGTGAGGACACACCAGCTCTCTGGTGAATTCAGCCAAGCTGTCTTCCCTTGGTAAAGTTTTCCTCCTTGCTGGGAGCCACACTATTGAAGGAGACGGAGGGTTTGAAGCCCTTTGCTATCAGAAAAACTATGATCTTACTTTAAAATTCACTTTGAGCTTTTGGACAGCATTGATCTGCACCTCCTGTGAGACTGGAGAATGTTATTCAAAGTTCCTAATTCAAAGTTCTCAATTTTAGTAGTTGGTAGGGAGGCCATTTAATTTATTTTTTTAAAAATTCTTTTGTGGTTTTTATTAACGTACTTTGGATTTTGAAGACAATGGTTGAGTTAATAGTTGGAGATATATTTTCATGAGGTGTGTTTTCATGTCTCTTGGCTCCAGGAAGGGGGTCAGTACAGAGAACAAAGATTTCTTCCCACTGACCTCAAAATTTTGGTAAGATAATGACCAGTAATTATTTATGAGGATATGGCAAACTACGTTAATTTTATGGGTTAATTTGGCCCTCTGTGCAGTGAAAATTTGAGATCTAGAAGTTGTGTCTAACAGTGCTCATAAACATTATTTGCAGCCCTCAGTTTCAAAAAGATTTTATGAACCATCTATGGACATTTCCTGATTGACAGCAAACAGGAAATTGTGCTTCTAAAAATTCTGCTTTCTTAGGAGACTGTATCCAAAGAACCTTTTTTTTTCAAGTGCTGGTGCCCTTAGCAGCCACACATAACTTGTTGAAATGAAAGAACAGCTAAAAAATTATATATGTTTATAGTTTCAGCTATTTCAAAAGAAGTGGGTCAAAATGTGCCTTTTTGCTCATGAAACAGTAATATTTTGCCTTCATGATTAAGATAAATCACCTTGGCTATCTTACTGTGATAACTACATATTAAGGCTGACATTTAGGTACAAACTGGTGGGAGTCAATGCTGCATACAGATGAGGAGGCCCCTATGGAGAAGCACATGTTTGGCCTCTCTCTGTGTGATTCTTACACCTCATGCATGAAAAACAGAATTGTGAAAGGGTTTTTTAAGGCTGCAGTATGTTGTGAGATTTATTGTGAGGAGTAGTGAGAACCAGAAAGCCAGAGTGCCCTATCATATTTTGTCTGATCAAGGGACTTGTATGGCCTGCTGAAAAAGGTAAGTGGTAAGTGGTAAAGGTAAGGAAGTTCTGCCTTAATGGATAGTGCATAGTAGTAAATAAGAAAAAGAAGAGTTGGTAGTGTTTCTTTGTTTTCTTTGCTTGGTAGGACATCATAATCTACAATGCAAAATCAAATAAGGTCTTTCCAAGAAAGATTCCTATTAACTGGTGCAGAATATGGGGATTACTTTTGCTAAATACGTTTGGGAGGCATTTTTTCTATTCTCTCTGTACTGTGATCGAGTGAACGGAGGATTTAAGTTCTGTTAAATGGGGAAGGTGAAAAGTAAAGGGTAGTAAGCGTTTCTGGCCTGAAATGGAGGAATTACTGGGAACTGTGAAGAGAATTTCTTTGAAGATTTAATGGAATATTAGTGACTGGCATTTCCTTATGGTGCCAGGAACAGGATGGTGAACCCCTAGGTCAGAGTTAAAATCTAAGAGGAGGCTGTCAGCTAGAAAGAAAAGCTACCCAGGAAGCCCCAAACTTGGGAGCACTTGGACTTGTAGCCATGGATGCACATGGAAGCTTTACTTTAGTTCTTTCCCCCCTACATTCTTGCATAAACCCTTTCATTTTGAAAGGCTGTCCTGCATTGTTGCAAGGGAACATACAACCAAATCTGCTCACACGTAACCACACAGAAGGTAGAAGGGTTTGCAAATGTCAGCTTCTCTCTCAGAAGAAATTGGAGGCATTAACACTGTGTGTTGGTTGCATGACTGGAAGAAAGGGAAACTCATTGGAATCTGCTCAAAGAGTGATTGTTCAGGGGAAACCTGCTGAAGCTAGGGTACCTACTAAAGATAGGGATATGGTCTGATAACATTTAAACTTCATACCACAAGAGAGCTATGTTATGACTTAAATACTGTCCTTCTGGTCACCCAAATTAAGTACCTGAATTGAATGTGTTGTTGCATATGGTTGTTGAAAATCTTTCTGTTTATTTTAGTTTTAAATATTTCATATGCAGGACTGTTTAGCAGCTTTTTCTTTGCAATTCATTGCTGTATTGTTGACTCATTGTCCATGATAAAGTAAAAGGGAGATAAACTGCAACTGGCTCTGTGCTTTTCACCGTACATGATCTCTGAAAGCTTGACATGACCATGACCCACTTCAGACACCACTGAAATATGTACACTGAGTAATTGTGCAGTGATTGGCTGGGTTGAGACTAAAAGTGAAAAACAGCTAATGAGTTTGCAATTCCAGTAAACCTTTAGTGAAGCAGTACATTGGTAATTCTGTTAGTGTTTGTTTATGGAAGGAGAGCTTCTCACAACAGGTCTGAAAAGCTAAGGAAAGCGTTTTCAGACCACAGTAGTACTCAGTTAGGGTCATTTAAATGACCACAAAAGATGACTTGTCAGGTAGCAGCTTGGCTGGTTTAGTTGTAGAAGTATTGTTCAAAAAAGTAGTTGGACTAACCTAGAAAAGATGGAGAGAACAAGGCGGTTTGTCTTCAGCTCACTAGAAAATTATGTGTACAATATTGGAAAGAAAGGTAACAGGTAAAACTCTGGTCTTTGGTTATAGCTTCAGAGCAATTACACTGATATTAATAAAATCAGTAATGGAGATGGAAAGGGACATCTACTGCCCAGGTGTACTTAAGATCTACATTGCTGCAGAACAGTTTTGTTATACTTTCTAATAAAAAGCAGCAGTGCTTAGTTATATCAGTTAAATCACTTAGAGGAATTAAAATATTGATAAGTTAATGCTGATCCTTCTAATTATTGAATAAATTAGCATAGAGGAAACAAACAATACAATCCTGGACTTAAGAAGGTAATTTTATTATAATGATAGTTTCTTTAATTGTCTCTTTTCTTATTATTCAGGTGTGAGTTTTGCAGCTGACAATAGAAAAGATACATGGAAATCAAACCAATTATTAAAGAAAGTATAGTATATAGATGTAGCTGCTTGCTCTTTGATTCAATAGATATATTTACTTTCAAATAATTTATGAAGATGAGTGCATTCAGAGAAGCTTTAAAAACTTTGTCTTTTTAGATTCACATCACAATCTTGCTTCCATTAGTAGTGTACCACATTCCAGAATTCACTTCTTTTCCAGTAAAAATACATGAAGTCATGTTGACAGTGCAGCATGCAAGAATTCGGTGAAACTGTTTAACAGAAGAAATTGTAGAGGTGATAATTTAAATTTTTTCCTGGTTATTTTGGCTACTGCCTTTTTGTCTGCTTTCTTAGGTGGATTTTGTAGCAGCTGATGCCAGTATGAGAAGGGATGTGTGTAGGGAGCCAGAGCAAGAAGTTGTCTTTGGTAGGCTGACCATGAGTCACAGAATATGTCACGTTTGGAGGGGCACACAAAGATCATCGAGTCCAGCTCCTGGCCCTGCACAGCACCATCCCCAAGAGTCACACCGTGGGCCTGAGCATGTTGTTCAAACATTTCTTGAGCTCTGTCGGGCTGGGCTGGTGCTGTGACCACTATCTTGGGAAGCCTGTTCCAGTGCCCAACCACCCTCTGGGTGAAGAACCCTTTCCTAATATCCAACCTAAACCTCCCCTGACACAGCTTCAGGCCATTCCCTCAGGTCCTATCACTGGCACCACAGAGGAGAGATCAGCCTGCCCCTCTCTTCCCCTCGCAAGGAAGTTGCAGACTGCAGTGAGGTCTCCCCTCAGTCTCCTCCAGGCTGAACAGACCAAGTGACCTCAGCAGCTCCTCATGTGGTTTCCCCTCCAGACCCTTCACCATCTTCATTGCCCTAATTTGGACGCTCTCTAATAACTTAATCTCTTTCTAAAGTCTCATGAGTTTCAGATGTCATCAGACTTCAGCAAAGTGCTGAAAGAGAGAGGGAAAATAAAAATAGATGAATGCTATCAGACTTGCCATTACATTCAGAGGACTCTTATTAATTAACTGTGCATTGATCAGTCCTTAGTTCGGATGACTGGCACTGTGTTGTAAATAGTGGTGAAAACTGCTGAGGATGTTGTCTAACCTTTCCTTGTAATGGCAGCATCAATCACTCCGTGATTAACATGCTCACAGGCACTTTTTTCATCTTCTGCTATAGCATCTCTTCCAGTAAAAAAAATGGATTAGTAGCTGAGCACTGAAGGAAAAGAGTCTTCTCTGAAAGAGACTCTATGAAAATGCATGGAAAAACATAGTTTGTCATGTGTCACTGGAATAATGAAGCACAGAGAGATACCCTCCTCATCCCTCAGAATCAATAGTTTTTTAAATATAAATGGAAATATATAACTGACAATGAGAATTGTTTTTCCATTGAATACCTGTAACCAAATTACATAGTAACTTTGATTTATAAATGCATTTTTTTTCCTGGATGGGGAGAGATAAGTCTAATCACATTTTCACAGCCAAAATCTCATTCTTCTGGGATATCAATCAAATATATGCTTCCTCTCACCCCTGCCTTGAGCATGAATATTTATTTATCAAGATTCAGGAAAAGTATGTCGTAAAGAAATCTAACTGCAAATCGTAAGATAAAGCAAAGAGATAAAACATCTAATTGCATACTAAAATATGACTTTTTATTTGTTATGTTTTCAGAATGCTCTTTTGAAGAAATAGTAAATTTTCATCACTGCTTGTACTCTAAACAAATGAGTAAAGTATACCCAATAGATAGCAGTGTAAGAGGTTTCTTTATTTATTGTGCTCTTGGAATATTTTATAAGTATTTAATCTAATATTGCTTTTACTCTGTCCTGTCGTAAGAGAGGTTATGCAAAGATTTCCATGGCCACTAGAATTTCCAAACCATGAGTAATTCCCCCATCAAAACAATTCTGAGAAATTAGAAAGTGTTATTTACCTACACCCTCTCTGGCACACAGCACTTAAGCTGTCAACAGGTTGCTGTCTTAAAGATTGTGTCCTTTAGTGTTTTGGAGTCACTAATCCTCTGAGCTGAAAATTTAATTTTCTCTGACTTTTAAAACCCAGAATTTCATCCTGCCCCAGAAGCACTGCATCCATATTTGAAAGCTGCTCACAGCGTGTTCAATTCTCCCAGCACTGCACTGGCCCAAAGCTTGTGCTGAAGTGCAAGCTGCAACTCAGGCAATGAAGTTAATAGAAAATCTATACTAGAAAATCGGAATTAATAGAAAAGGTAGTTCAAACGTAATCTAGACTGGTGCTTGTGTGAAAAACCATACTGGCATTTTAATAGATATTCTATAATTCAAAGAACTTTCCTATTGACCTAGAGTGAATTGTTATTTTTTTTCCCATTTTGATATCTTTTGAAGGCTTCTGATGAAAAGAGCAAGAGTCTTCCCCGAGGAGCACCTTCAGCAGAAACCAAATAGTAAGTAATACAGCAGGTGTGCAAGGTGCACCTTGCAGACAGCTACTCGATTCCACGTAGTCTGATGGGTACCTCCAGAAATTACACTGCCTTGTAACTGTAAAGGAGCAGATGATACCCAGTTTGTGTGCAGCCCGTGCTTTGTTTTTGGACTTGCAACTGGTAGGGCACCAACCTATGTTTTCAGCAAGCTTTCTGTGTCCTCCACTCTTTGTCAGATGTACAAACTAAAGAAGAGATTGTAAAATAAAAGTATTTTTAAACATCTAAGTGTTCTTACCCAACTTCGGACAACTGGCTTTAGGTGATTAATATTAGTCATTTCACAAGAAACAAACAGTTGTCTTGAAATTGAAACTAGGTGTCTGTTATATACCAACTGCTGGTGCCACACCTAACTTCCCATGAGGGAAGGTTCATCTTTCTGGAAGTTCATGTGCTACATCTCAGCAGTTGAATAAGGGATTTCTGGGAACGCAAGGGACGCAAACTTGGGTAAACTTATGAAAGCTCACCTATTTCATAGTCAGAAAATCTCAGTCAGGGGTGTTTGTTCTAATTCTGAAAGAGCTGGACTAGACATCCCATGTGTGCTTTGTCTTTGTGGACTTTCTTTTGGGCTGTGATTGTTTTGTGGGAAGTATTAGGTCACTTGCAGATATGTGCAGTAGACTCATCACTTAAAATGCAGAGGGGAAATAATTAATTAGATTTTTTTGAAACTTTGCTTTAAAGGTTTGTCCTACTTTTTGACTGACACTTTAGACAAATTATTTAGAACACTTGTGTATTAATTAGAAGCTATAGATGTGATCTTATTTCTTACCTTTTTGACAACGTGTTATGAGCAATGCAAAAAGGATGGTAACTCAGCAAATTGGTTGTGTACGAAAAGGTAAGGTCAGCAAGGTCACTGAGGAAATTCAGAGTGGTTGGTAGGTGTCAGAAATGTTCGGGGTCTTGGGGCAATGTCCTCATGTATAAAATATGCCAAAACTCCTGGTATGTGTGAGAAGGACGTAGTAGGCATGGAGCCTATTCCCTACTCCTGGTAGGAGTAAGAGTTTTAGTTTACTGGGGCACATCCTCTTGCTTTTCCTGCCTGGCTGCTGGTTCCCAGCTGTGAGCAGACATGCAGACTGGTAAAGGGACGATGCCTGGTACATCAGCAACTTCACTACAGAGGTAGCATATACAGGTTCAGTTTGAGGGTGGGTGTAATACATGAGAGCTGCTTAATACAGCCTAATACTGCAGCATAATCCCTGTATCCTGCTTGGGATACACGCTAGATGGGTGGAAAACTGGCTGGTTGTAGGGCCCACAGACTGGTAGTTAATTGTTACAGATAAAGGGAAGGAGCAAGATTTTTTTTTTATACCTGCCATCCTTTTTTCTCTTTTGAAGTTCAAATTTTAGATGCGGTTTCGCCCATCTAGGAGATAAACACTTTCCAGTTTTCATAATTACTTTATATAACAATTCTTCCAGTCATCAGACACAAATTGCAGTACTTAGCAAACAGAAGATCTGATTTATTGTCTGATCTGACTAGTAATGAAGCATTTTGACTGTATCTGGCCTAATTCCCTGCTGTGTAAGCATATGTAGCAACTTTGAAGTGAATGGCAATACATGAGATTGTGCTAGTGATAAGTTTGGCCCATTATTAATAAAGTACAACAAATAAATAGGTTTTGTACTTGTAAATTATTTGAATATTCAGGCCAGGGCCTGCTGATAAGCAATTATAAGGAAATTTTCCTCTGACACAAGAAATGTTAAATTTTTCCAAGAAAACCGAATGATTCTTATCTTCAAATCAAAAAAGGTTGAGTTAGAAGGCCTTCTATTAAATAGGTACAACACTCAATACAAAATGATGCATGATCCTATATCAGCTCCAGTGCTGTTAAAACACAAAAGTTATGCATCCCCTTTGAGTGTAGACTTTGGGATAGCTGAGAATGTGTGATGCATTGTCCTGCCTTAGGCTGTGGACATGGTGCCTGCTCTCTATTTGCTACATGGAGAGAGCTAAAATGATTATCTTGGACTAGACAACTAAGTTTTGGATTGCTGAAATTAACCAAGTCATATCCACAGCCACTATATTTATCTTCAGTGTATCTTTTCCTATTTTGTTTTTCATTTCATGTCTCTCCACTCACACATTTTCTGTGTCTTCTGCAGTTTTTCTTTAAATCCATCATCCCACATCATACATGTTATTTCCTTTAACTGTGATCTCTGATGCTGGAATGGCAAATGGGATTCTATGATACTTCTGCTCCACTGTATTTGCTGAAACATTGATTTTCTTAAAGCATTTAAGTACTGAAAAAATCAATAGGGCTGCAAACAAGTAATGTAAAGGCATCTTGGTAACTTACAGAGAAAGAGCCAATTAACAGAGTTTCATGTCAGTCAGTGAGAGGAAGATCTGTGGTTTCTAGCTGAGGGCAAATGATAGCACAATTCTCTCACACCCTGTTACACACCTGCCCATCGAGGCTAACCACAGCCCAGCAAGCTACAAGAAGACAGACCATGATCTGGAGAAATTAGTGTGAATATCTCAACAAATAATAGGGGCTCCTAGTTCCCAGAAATACCATTGTTTTCTTGACTGACTCATGCCCTGAGGAGTATTAGTGGGAGCTCCCAGGGACACCATGAGGAGGTCCAGCAGCAACAGCTCTACCTTAGACCAATTATCCCTTCTTATTTCTGTCTGGCTTGTTACAGGAGGGATGTATCTGCCCAAGTCTGGTGTTAGGGAGCTGCTGTGAACTGGAATGGCTTCTGCACCCTCTCAGGTGTTGAAGGGGATTTTGGCACTATATATAGCCTCCCACCAGACTCTGGCTCACTCCAGGTGTGTGTCCCCACCACTGCCTCCAAACGGGCTGCTCAGGTCTTCATGGACAAACTTCCAAATTCTCCCAAATGATGTCAGGTGAAAAGGAAGGCAGGTCTGCCACCATCTGAATGTGAAGGCAAACCCACAAACCCAGCAGTGTTTTTGATCAGCGGGTCTGCTGCCACTGTCAAAATGCCTTATGAACGAATGGCCAAATATTTCACAGATGTAGTGCAATAGGACTCAAACTCCAAGGCCAGAAATATCTAAGTGTAAAGATAACTGATGTTTGTAGAGATACCTTAAAAATTTGTCTCCTGGTGCGTGTAATGGGATTTTCTCATCTGTTTCCCACATAGCTGAGGAATGCAAAAGCTAGAGTATGGTGAGATTATAATCAGATTGATTTGTTTTTCAATTACTGCTGAGTGTATTTTATTTCTGAGGCTGGGACAAGATCCAGCATATTTAGCCTGAATGTGGATAATACAGGTTACAATTTCTTCCTCAAAATGTTGGAGTGCTTGTTTTTCTTGTGTTTGACATTGTATAATCACAGATATTGTAATTATAGGTATTAATTTTTTGTGATGGTCTGTGGCTAGTGTAACAACGTTCTTTAAATAGCTGTCTCTTTTTCAGTGAGAAAGAAACATTTGGCAGTATCCCATTCTGCCGTTTAATTGAGCCGTGTGAAATATGTGAGCAGGGAGAAGAATAGGAAGTCTTAAACCCTAGAACATACGAATTAGATATGTGTCTGTCATGCCCCAAGTCCTGGCATTAGTGCGCATGTTTTTGACGCTGTGTTAGAGGTGCTGTAGTGAAATAGGAGAAATTCCTGGGAGGAATGACTAGCACTGTGAGGGAGGTGGTGTAATGCAGGCAAGCACAGCAGGGACCTACCAGTCACCTCAGTGAACGTGACCAAGCCCTCAGTGGTAGGACCTAGGAGATGTATGTGCTGCTGGAATTCTCTTCCCACAAAGGTGCATCAACAGTGATCTCTGGAAGTGAAAAGAAAACCTTTCCTAAGTGTCTTTCAAAGTGCTGTGAGAGAAGAGACAATTGCTTGATTTGTATTTCCTTGCTGGGAAGAGTTCTTTTAAGAGACAGAGTATTTTTTTTTGTCTGTGCAAAGATATGGATGCGTATGAACCTCATAATGTAAACAAGCTGTCAGATTTTCACTCGATTAGAACTTTGCAGTTCATTGCTTTAGGCCGTGAAAGCCTGAGAGGATAAGTTACAGAGGTTTGCCTTCTTGTAACGTTGTTCTGTTTGCCAATCTTAAATCTGCTTTTTCTTCTATATCTAAAATCATAAATTTGGTATAGGAAGGCCAGTCAGCTGTGTTATGTTAAGCAGTGAAGCATCCTAAAGGAGTCTAGATGAGCTGTGTCAGGTATGCACTTCTGTGTGTTTCCCTCAAGGATAATGATCTTTTCCTCCAGAAAACATTCAATTACTGACTTCACTGATGCAATTTCCTGTGACACACTGTAGGATCCACATTTTGACTTTCAGATAGATAATCCAAGTAATATTCTGTGAAAGATGGTCTGCAAATAGTTCAGCATCCAGGAAAGGAGAGCCTCTATGCAAATGTGGTATGAAACATCTAGAATAAACTGATGGAGAGAGCCAGATTGTGTATCCTTTCATAGCATAGAATTTGTTCCTGCGAAGGGATTTCCACATAGGTTTCATATGAACTGCTTTGTGATGTCCTTTATCTGCATATGCTTGCTGTGTGTCATTTTTGTCTTAACCTGGCACAAGGCCTCAAGCCCAGTGCTGAGGGAAAAGCTTTCCCTAAAGGCTCAGAAACTCCAAACCTAGGCAGATACATTGCTACTGGAATACACCAGGCAGAAATGAGAAGAGATAGTTGGTCTGGGGAGGAGGTGTTGCTGTTGGAATTCCTGATGGTGCTCCTAGGAGCTCCAGTGATGTTCCCTAGAGCCTGACTCAGTCAAGAAAACAGTAGCATTTCTGGGAACAACGAGCCCCTGCTATTTGTTGGGATATTCCCACTGTATCCCCATTGTCTCTAGGGTTAGTTGAGTTCCTGTGTCAGACAGTCTTCCACAGCCACAACAGCCATCCTGCCCTTTCTGTCTTCTAGCAAAGCCTAGTGGCCAATCCATCCACTTTGGAGGTCTCGCCACTGGACTCTGCATTGCTTCTTTCACATTGATGGAGTTGTCTTAGCAACAGCAAGAAGTTTAGGGCAGGACAAGTGTGATCTCTGTTCTGTACAGTGCAGTGCAGAATTCACAAGGCTATACAGATGTTTTATGACAATAATTTCCCTTCCCTTCCTTCAACAGATTGTCGTGTTCTTCTTTTGGCAGCTGACTTAATTTTGTTATTTGTGGCCCATTAGTACTGCTTCTAGGAAGGACTGACAAAACCATTGCTGAAATTGTTCACTTACAGTTATAGATGGTATCTGCAGGACCTGCTGTTTTGTGGAACTGCACAGCTCAGGAGATTTTCTAGCCTCATGCTGATTGTGGGCTGCTATGCTAGCAACAGCAGCATGTGACAGCAGAGTGCCACTGCTTGTACCAAGTGCAATCATCACTGTGGTGTCAGAAATGAAAACCAGCTGAGAAAATAGGGAGTTTTGCTCCTGAACTTGCCAGCATGGAGGTTTCCTGCTTGGCATCATAGTATATGTGGAAATTTGGTTGGGATGGGTCGTTCACTCCAAGATCACCTAGGTGTCTGTTCCTCCTGCTTTCTGGTGCTGCTGATTTTTGGGTATGGCTCACAGCCAGTTTGGCCAGGAGAAATATAATAAAAGAAGTTAAAAGTTCTGTTATTGTGCCTCATTAGTGAGATATAATTAACCAGTGGGGATCATGGGTCTGGAGAAAACTTCTGTCTGTTTCTGTGGGAGAAGCAATATGACTTGCTGAGGGATTTAATTCTGTTACTCTGTGAAGATGGTGCCTGTGATGTCTAATCAGCAGAAGTGGAAGGACAGAGCATGGTCAGAACAGATTAAATCTTCATGGTTTCCAGTTGCTGTAATAGCTTTTTTAGCTGCTAATATCTTGATTGAAATGTGATTTTCTTTCTTCTTTTTTTCTATGTAACGTTCATATATTGGGCATATTTTGATCCAAGAAGGACGAAAATTACATGCAAGACCCCGATGCCCTCTGTCAAGCCATAAGCTGCAGAGGACAAGGACACTGATCAAAGTGTCACTAAGTGTCTCTTAGGTCCATTTTCCATAGGCTGATGCCTGAAATATTTACCCTTTTACCATTAATATTTCCTAGAAACATTCTGCCTGGACATGTCACCTACTGCAGAGAAATTTGGTTTCAGCAGCCAGGGGGGCCAGGCCTATGCTCAGTGCAGGGCCAAAGCAGCACAGCTTGCTGCTGTCAGCCCCTCTTTGGGAAGGGTGTTCAGTGTGCCAGCCTCTCTGCTTCCAGGGAAGGCTCTGGGATTTTCCTCATCTGAGCCCTTGGATGTTGCTGGCTTTAAACTGCCTGGAGCAGCAGAGCTGTTTCTCATAGTGCTTCCTATTGGAAGAACTGAATAATTCTGAAATTCATGTGCAAGTGTTTTTCTTTCTGGGGACTCACTCAGCACAGAGAAGGAAAATTGGCTGAACAGTTTTACTTTAGTTTGCAGCCATCCTCTCAAGTGGTATTCGACCTCTCCAAGGTGTGAATTATAGATGTTTATTTGTTTAGAGAAAGCCTTGACTGAAATATAATTAAAATTGTATAAACATTTGTATTACTCTTACAGAGTGTAAATTTAGACAAAGTTTTTTCATGAAAGGTTGTCTTCTAACCAAACAATCTGTCAATGTTTTAAGTTATAAAGATGTATTCCTATAGGTAAATAAATGTGTTACCTACCTGTCATTTGTGATACTCAGTAGATGATAAAAATAAATTAGAATAAAAAGGAAAATAAGTTTGTAGAAAATGGAGAAGGTAGGCTGGTAGGTATATTAGTGGTGAGCAAAGAAAATTGGAAGACAGGCTGAGAAGTACTGACATGCTCTTTGTTTTTTTGTGGACACTCATTATTTCTGCAGGGAACATCTGCTCTGCAAGGTTCTTTGCAGCAGCTCACCAGCAGAGGTGAATAACCCCAGATTACCTCATCTTCAATGCATATTATACCTCAGCCACATTTTAATTAATTCTGGCTTCTTCTGTTTTCAAGTTTAAATGCAGTTCTGAGGTTTCTGGTTGAAGTCCCTCTCCTCCATCCCAAGAGGAGAAATACTCAGTTTTGGGGACACATTCATATTATATGACAGTTTTTATCTGAGATGAGATAAATCATTCTGTTACTAAGTTACAGTTTTAACCACTGTGGACAGAGGTAGTTTAGCCAACAACCTTGTGCATATTTACCTGCATTATAGATGTTTGAGTTCCGATGAATCCAGCCCTGAAGTATCTGTTGACCATGATTTGTGACACCTATCTTGGGAGATCCTGAAAAGCTTCCCAGATCTTACTTCCTCCCCTGGATACCTGGAAAATTTCATCCCGTTATCTTTAAATGTTTACTTGTAGAGGAGAAAAGGTCTTGGCATGCTGAGCATGTTAAAGGTCTTCTCCAAGCTTACATAAGATATTAATTTTATTTGCTGTGTGAACTGTTTATATGTTATATGATGGTACTCAAGTCCATATAGTATCAGCACACCTAGCTGTGAAAATACCAGAGACACTGTCTTTGATATTTTCAAAGGGGTTGAAACAGTCACTGCTAATCACTCAAAGGTATGAAAATGACTTACCCAAGCGAAAGATACTGTGCTTGACTTTCCTTTTAGTTACACTGGTGAAAATTGAGAGTTGCTAGTGTCAATTACATTTTGTCTGGCTTAATGGAGATAACAATCAGGCCCCTTGGCTTCTAATCAAGTTTGATATTACCCTGGTGAGTTGTTCTAATCCCTTAAATGGCACCATGTGGTAAGAAATCAATTGTGTTACGAAAATTACTCAGCTTTTCAGTTGTGCTAGTGTAGTTTGGTCTAATTGCCTAATTTTACCTTTTCAATAAAGAAAGTATTCAGGATCCTCTATTGTGACACATCTCTAGTAGACATCCATATTTGTAATTCTCATTATAAAAAAGAATGACAAATATTTTTGGTCAAAGAAGTTTTGAATATGCAACTCAGAATAACTAGGCACTAGTAAGCACACTGTCTTAACAGACACCTTGTCTTCTATACTTTGTGCACAAATGCTTGGATAGAGTCGGGTTTTTTTCTGAAGGCAACTTCTTGCCAGTGCAGATAGTGGAGGTTATTTCTGCTGTTGCATGTGTGGGATTCTGCGTGTGAAATTTATGCATTACTGAGCAGTAGTTCTACAAGTGCTGCTGTGCACAGAAAGGGTGGTTATGTTCTTCTCAGAACCAAATACATCTGGAACACAGTTTTGAATGCTATAAGTTCTGTAGGGGAGTAAAACAATGCAAATTTGGGAATATCTTGTATCTTGTAGTTGCTTTGACTCTGGCTCTAAAACCAAACCAGTAGATAGAGTTCGTTCATGTGTATGCTTGGTCATCCTGTGGCCAAGGTGAAGAGATATTTTTGTCTGTTTTCTGAAGACAAAACATTATGAATCACTGAACATTTGCTTTGTGCTTGGAGTAGTCTCCACTGTGCAGAAATGCCTTGGAGCGCTGTGAGAGGGATTGCTTGTGTAGGCCATGAAAAGTAACTGTGGCATTTAGAAACACCACGAAGTGAAAAAATTTCAATAGCTTGGTTTCTTAAAAGCCATGTTACCTTGCAAATGACCTGTCCTACTTTTTGCTCTGCTGGTGTGTCACAACAGACCATCATGCTACAACACTAAAATGCAGTAATGTGTCCCTGTATAGGGTATAAGATATTCTTGCAAGTCTTGTGGGTGGTTGAGAACGAGGTGAGCAACAGGCATAAGCAGTTGTGATCACGTGTGTAATAATAAAAAAGACATGATCTGCCTCACTGGGGAAGCCCTTGTGTGTATTTTCTGAAGCAATCAGAATTATTGCCATCATGGACTGTTTGCCCTTCTGGCTAAGTTAATGGTTCATGAAACCTGTCGAATTGCAACATCAAGACAGTGACATTTCATGGACTTGGAAAAATATTTTGGGATTTCTTATATCCTCTAAGGAACAATCTGCAGAACTAGACCTGATAGTGGAGTATTAGAATGAGTTGCAACTGATAATATTCATGCCCAGTATAGTTCTTATGCATTGATCAATTTATTATCTGCTTGTGTTATACTTTTTTTTGTATCCTTTCTTTTTTTTTTTCAATGAGGAAAAATATGGGCTAACAATACTTCAGAATCATAAATTTCTTATAATTGCTTTATTATGGTGGAGATTAAAAGAGTAGAACAAAGGAAAGGTGTTTCATTTGAAGTGACAGTTGATTTTCCTCTGCTTGCCCATAAAATATCTCTTTATCCCAGCCTTCTCTGAATATCATGCTTTATTTTCCAGAGAAGATATTCTATGCTTGGGGCACATTTCCTTAAATCTTTGCAAACCACTGATGCCCAGAATATGTTCTGCTTAGCATAATCACATTAATTCCAGTTTTCCCAGACACATGTGTTCCACCCTCAGCGTCTCTTAATCGCTAATCCCACCTCCATGAAGAGCTTTTCTGGGAGAAGCATGGCGTAAAAGATGAAATTAAATTGTTCTGGAACCAGTTTCTGAATGTCACATGGAAGTTTTTACTCTTGGCAACACTGACATCAATGTGCCTTTACTTCAGAAAAAAAGTCTGGACATGAAGCAAAAACCTGTGCTTTTTTTAAGCTTGCAACTTTGGCAACACAGAGACTAGGCTTTTTCTCAGTACTGTTTCATCCTAATCACTACTGCGGATGTGGAACATTTGATTGATCAGGCTGGAATATATTCCACTGGGAGCTCATCAGCTCAGTCCTGGACAGGGATTATCCCTATTGTTGAGCAGGCATGATGCTTTGACTGGGACTGGAAAGACTCACATGTTTTTAAAACGTTGTTATATGTTTATATTCATGCTTGCCAATCCTAAGACTTCCCTTTACTATTGTTTTTTGAGAGGGAAGCAAAAATGGAGGAGTATGAATGAGGAAGAAAAAGGGAGAAACAAACAAGTGAAACACTGACACAACCAAGGTGGGACTGTTAAAAGTGGGAAATGAGCATTTGTAATAATAAGGAGGCACTATGGAAGTCTAGAGTATTTCAGTGAGAGCTATCTCCTCTGTTTTAAGACATTGGCCCCAGGTAAAGGATTAATAAATATTAACTTGACAGTAGCTACTTCTCCTGGATGTAATTGTTCATTATGAGAAAAAATAGTCCAAAGAACTTAATAAAAAAGAAAAGATCATTATTAAAATTGTCTTCCTGAAATGATTGCACATGGAAGAATTATCTAAGGATCATTTCATCTTGATTTTGTGTGTCATGCTGTGTATCAAATTACATCAGATTTATTCCACAAGCAGACATCCTTCAGGACCATCTGACTGGTAAAAGCTTATTCTAGCCAAGAGGCAATGAAATTGTGTAAATCATCCCATTTCGTGGGTATAATTATTCAATCAATCATCAGAAAGGGAGTAAAAGTTCTCGATGTGTTGGTCATAGTACATCTATCTAACCTGGGATGTTTTCCATTGTGTGACAGTGACAGAAGCTGTAAGGGGCAACTTATTTTTCTGTGCAGAGTCAGATCCTGCCAACAGTGCATTCAGCAAGACATTACTCCATAAATAAATGTAATGGGGCTGCCTGAAGAATGAGACTCTGCTTAGAGTGAAAAAAAGTTACAGTCTGACCCTGACAGAGTCGAACCTCAGTTACAAGAAATGGATATGAGGTATAAGAAAAGATAGCCTTCCCCTTTCTTGTCTCTGAAAACTTTTAGCAGCTTATAGTTCATGGCTAATGCTCTGAGGAAAAGTAGATGCCTGTTGTCATTCCCTGCTCATATAAACTGTGGCAACAGATTGCATATGGAAGTGCAGTGAATTGTTAAAAGTCTTCCATTTAATGTACAAGTTTAATTACTGTAATTTTCTTAAAAAAGTTTTTTGTTTTCTACTTTAACAATAATGACATAGATAAGTAATAATAATAATGATAATACAATTGTAAAGAAGGATTATAACATGAAATGGGAATTTAAAAAAAAACAAGCCAAGTTCCTGTGTCAGCAACACAGCAGTAAAAAGGAATTAAGAAAAAATCTTGGTCTGAGAGGGAGGAGCAATTTCCCAGGTAATAAAGCTTTAGTCTAAATCGTGATGAAGACAGGGATTACCCCATAGATTATGATAAAGCTTTTAGAGGTCCCCAAACCAGTACTCATAGTCTTCAAGGCAGTGAGTCTTACTTGTCTGGTTTTGATATCTCGTCTTTCCAACTTCTGTATGCACAGTTTCCAAAGATTGATGACCTTGCAAGAGAGTCTTGGAGATTCATCTAGGTTAGTAGAGCTAATATTTGACAGTTTTGCTGTAGACCTTCTACTGGCACCTCCAGTGTACCTGAGAGTGAGCCACATGGCCAACATCTGCCACATGTCATTCCCTTACTTATCTTCTTTGCCTGGTACATTCTTCTTTCTTTCTGAAATTGGGTCTTTTGCTCCGTAATCTCTGTTGTTTCTGTTCCTGGAGCAGCCCCGAATTTACAAGAAGCCTCTGATGCAGTTGTTGTTGAACTTGACCAAGGCCCATAATGTAGAAAGCAGAACACTGTCAGCTCATGATCACTTGGAGCACTGTGGTGTTTAACCCCAGGCAGCTACTCACTCAGTCTCCCACCAGTGGGATCAGGGAGAGAATTGGAAGAGTAAAAGCTGGAAACAAGAAATTAAGTCACTGCTCCCCATGGGCAGGCAAGTGTTCAGCCATCTCCAGGAGAGCAGGGCCCCATCATGTATTTCAGTTTAAAGTTGTTCCTTCTTGTCCTGTCAACACATGTCCTGGTAAAAAGCCCCTCTTCAGCATTCTTGTAGGCCCCCTTTAGGTACTGAAAGGATGCTGTAGGGTGTCCCCAGAACCTTCTCTTCCCCAGACTGAACAACCCCAGCTCTCTTAGCCTGTGTTCATAGGAGAGGTGATCCAGTCCTCTTTCTTGAGAGACTAATGGAAAAATCTGTGCTGAGACCCTCTAAGGGATTTTATGCCCAGGCACATGGGACTGAGTATGTTTGCACAGGGCCAGCTCAGCATGGGTGCCTCCAAACCATGATTTCCCAAACCTCCTGAGCACTGTGCAGCAATGAGAGAGTTTAGGTGTGTATTAACAGCTTCCAAGTAATGTTTCTCATTTGTTTCGAGTGTGGTTAAAAGTAGACTGTACGTAGTAGTATGGTCTCATGCCAAAATTTGGAATCCTTATGTTTTGATGAGTGTCCAGTGCTATTTCACATTTTGAAACAGTTTTAAATTTTCTTGTTTGTTGCATAGAAAGAATTAGGATTTGATAAAATACTGTGTAACTCTGCCTCATTTCAAATCTCAGGAGCAGAAAATATGAGGAGGTGAACAGGAATTTCATCATCCTTTACCCAGTGAAGATTTGAGAAGTTAAATTTTTGTGTAACTGCTTTGCCCAACTTTACTCTGAACTGGTGCTGTATTCTCCTTGCTTGGGTCACTTGCTACTGTATAAGATTCTCAGGCATGCTGTGAGCTAGAGTCAGAGGGAAGTTAATATATGGCTTTTTCTAGAGGTCTTTATAGGATTGGCGTGGGACCCCCCCTTGCGTAAGGAGTTGTCCAAAATACACTAACCTCTTCCTTGTCTAGATGATATTTGTCTCAAAGGGACAGATGAGGCATCTCCCTGTCTCTCTGCAGATGTTCTCAGGTGGCAGCATGCAACATTAATCACCCTGATGCATCCACTGAGCTGTCACGAAGGCTTCATGCATCCTAGAGCACTGTGAAATCCCTTTCCCAAGGCATCCAGTCCTCCTCACATTCGTGGGACAGCACACACTGTGCAGTAGAGAATGTGAGCTGAAGACAGAGAGATTCAACAAAGAAAGTTACTGGCCAGCTTAGTCATTCAGGATCAGGAGCACCCCTATCTTCCTCACAGATACCATCATCTTCTTCAAAAGAGAAGACTGTAGTAGAGAGATCAGTAAAAAGGAGTGGCTGGTTTCTACCTCTTCTTCCTCAAGGAGCCTAGAAGCAGAGGGTGGCAGGGCCAGTTGTAGGGTATCATCTCTAATTAAAGAGATGCAGCAAATGCACCTCAAAAACAGAGTGGTTAGTACAATAAGAGATGCTTTTTTTTGTTGCTTTGTTCTTCTGCATCTGGGATGCCAGTGTTGATCAAAGTAACTTTTGTATCACCTCTTGGCAGATTTTCCCAGTACACTACATTTGGTAATTTACAGCAGAGCACTTCCAGCAATAACCATAACTGACATCTGAAAGTGGTTTACACTTACTTAAAAAATTGGGCAATATGAAAGTTAGGCAAGGTTTACAGAAGAGGTAACATTGCATATTATTACAGCTGATGTAGCTGAAAAGGCATGGGCACATTTCCAAACACCCATGGCCTTCTCGGGATTGCTGCAGAGACAGACACTAGAGAGAAACAAAAAGCCAGCGCCTCCCTTTCAATTGTGGCATTTCTAAAATGCCTCCCAGTGCTGCAAATCAGTACAAATTTAGAATAATCTGATTTATAGCCATAGCACATGTTGCGAGACTGGAAACTCAATAACATTTTATTACCTACTAAAGAAGTTGTTTATTTAAATGATTACTTCTTGTGACATATACCAGAAGATAAACAGTGTACAAATGAGTAAAATGTGTGACTGACTGCTTTGTGACTACACTCTTCTGTTCATTTTATTCCATTCATTGCTGAGTTTATTTCACAATAAATACAGACACTACTATCAGATTACATGTTCCAGAAAAAAAAAAAAAATCTTCAGCTAAAGAAATCAATGTGCCTTACAAGAATCACATGTTTTGTCAGATTTTTATTATAATACTCAGCTACAATTGAAATTGGTAAGTTCCTGTTTTCAGAGTGAAAAGCAATGATAATTCATGTGATAGTTCTCCCAGCGAAACAAAAACAAAAAGAAAAAAACCCAGACCATTTTAGGGATGTGTAATTAGACATGATGGGAAGATGCCTTATTCCATGGCATCACATTTCCTTTCCTATTAGTGTGATATTTATGGATATAAAGGGGAAAAATCAGTTTCTCATCTGACAAGAGGTGTTTATCTGCTGCTCATAATCTTGAACTAATCTTTTCCCCCATTTGCTATTCTTAAGAGTATTATTTAATGTAAATTCCTATCTGCAGCTGTTGTGCTGTAGAAGGTGATCTCATTTGCCCTCAAAGGTATGGTAGCTCATTTTGAAAATTGATGTGTAGTCCTGGTCCTCTGCCTAAAGGAGCAGTGAAGAACTGCAAGGGTCCTGTGATCCTGAACTCATGATGCTAGGAATAGGGTTTTTGCCTACCCAGTGTCATGGGAAATGCTAAGGGCTCATGTAGCCAAGACTGTGTTTTGCCTGATGGCCTAGGAAGGCCTTCTTTAATCAGGGAAATGGTGTCTGGTGGAGCTGAAGCTTTCTCTTCCCTCTTCCCTCTGCCTCTTTTCCTGACATCCTTTTCTGCTGACTTTTTACTGCCTGCTGGAGCAGAGCTGAGATTATTTTGATAGTACTGTGATAATTTAGTATCCTTTCTTCAATCTCCAAAACCTCTCAATTTCAGCCAGTGCTTCACCTTTATCAACTTAGTGTTCTGCTAATTGCTTGGTCAGACCCTGCAGGTCTTTTTCTGGGCTGGAGGGGAATAGCAAGGTCCATCACTGGCACAAACATCAGCACAAGACATGATGGCAGGCTATAGTCTCCTTTTCTCCTGCTACAGCAAGCATTAAATCTGTTCCTAGTGAGGCTGGCTAATAAGCCCCATCACATCCTGGCTGGCATTTGTCATGCTTAGCTGCAGGCACATATTGAAGTTCCTGTTGGAAGTTATTGCTTGCGTTTCTGTTCAGTCAGTGCACAGACATTGGTATTTCCAGAGTGGGATTCACAAGGATTATTTTAGACTTTCACAGGGATTGTTTCTGCCCAAAGACTGTGACATAGGTGTAAATGCTAATCTTAAATGCCTAATAGTAAAAAATTTAGGTGTAGTGTCTACAGTGTAGGCATGGAAAGTTATGTGAGATTGATCTCTCTACTGATGTATTTCACAGTGATCTCCCTTTTTTAGATAAAACGGGCAAATGTCAGCTGCTCCAGCATCCACTGTCTCTTGTAATGGCACTAAACTGGGAGGAGAAACACTTTGCTGGGGACTGCTCTCTGCTTCAGGCCCTCACACTTACTGATTTGCACCCGTACACCATGGCCTGAGCTGGAGCAGCAGATCCTGCCCAAGTTTGGGCTCACTGGGAGTTTATCATTCTCACAGCCATGGTCATCCAGGTCAGGGCCCTCTTAGCTTGTCATCAGTGATGAAGACAGAGGCAAAGGAAACATTAAGCATCTCTGCCTTATCTGTGTCCCTGTTTGTGAGGTGACCATAATGTTGTCTGGCAATTTAGTCTTGGTCAAATATAATCTAATTATTTGCTGAGAACCATGCCCGTTGTATGGTAGGAGAACAATAGCAAAGTCCAAAATGGAGCTTTCCAGAAAAATCAATTCTGATTTTACAGTGAGATTGTTAAAGTTTCTCCATGTTATAGAAAATGTTGCAATCCGGGCTAATGTACTAACAAATATGTCTTGGGCAGAATGGCTATAAAATACAGCAGAGCTGTCATGACTTTTTTTTTAACAATCCTAAAATGTAATCACTGTTTTCTAATGCACCTCTTAATATTTTAGTGTTTCTCACATCTGTGTATCTTCAGAAAACAACTTCTTCCATTGAAGTGCTGACATTTTCCTTAAATAAGCAACACCAAACACTAAACTTCATTTTCACAAAATAAATTATTCAGTAAGTCTTCTTTAATTATCTCCTCTTTGACTGCTTTGTTGCCTGAAATGTTCATTGCTCTTGCAGAGAAAACGAACCCCTGGATTTCCCTGACGGTTATTGTGGATGTCAGCTGTAGTGTTCAGACCCTTCAAAGGATCCCTCCCATGGCCTAATCTCCAGCGCTCCCCAAAGCTCACCAGTGATTACTTTGGTGTGTTTTAGTAGTGACTATGAAGTGGGGGGTAGTACTCATTGTTAGATTTTGTTATCCACAGAAAAAGCTTTGTACCATTGAAAAATGCAAGCTGCATACTGATTAATGTGCCAAAGTCAGCTAAGGTCATGGCTACATATAAAGTGGGAAACTTGCCACGTATTGATGGGATAATCAAACGGGATGGAGGAGTGAGTGAACCGTAGATAACAGACATTAGCCACGTCACTTAACGGACTATTGGAAGGTGCCTGGATGCTGTTAAAAGTAACCTGATACAAACTGCGCAGAAGAGTAAAGTAGCTTTAATCCTGCACCGTGTGCCCTTCTGTTTACTCCCCTGTTTTCACAGATAAGTAGCATGGTGGTATTTGGTCTTGAAAGCTTCTGCGTCTCTGACGGGCAAACAGATGGGAGGCAGGGGAAGCAGTTCCATGGAAAAGCCCGTCTGCTTAGTTCACTGCTCCTGGAGGAGTGCTGCAGTTCAGGCTCACCCTAAATGACTGAAGTGCTGTGTTGAGCTGCGTGGGATTTTGATAGAACATCCTGGTGAAACAATACATTCTGTGTTTGCACTCGGGGCTAGATAGCTGAAATCTCTGCAAAGGCTTACTCCTCCTCTCCTGGAAAGCCATCCAGCGTTTGGATGTTACCAGGCAGAGCTGAATGTATCAGTCAGTCATTCAGTCACTGACTGACTGAACTGTGTCCTTCAAGCCAAACTCTGGCAGATCAAACAGCTGAGGCTAACTCTGACTGAGACTAGACTAGTGCACAGCTCAATACAAGTCTTTTCCTTTAATACGCATTCGATAACTGTCAACACCGAACCTGCAAAGTGGAAGTCCTTTTCTCGTGTCCAGACCTGAGATGACTTTGTACATGTCTGCAGAGCCATCTTGGGCTTTATAAGTTCACTGTCTTTGCAGGAGTGTGCAGCTGTGGCATGCTGTTAACCTCTTGAAAACCAAGCAGCCAAGGCTTTCTCTTTCCCCACAGCCTTCCTAAAAGAACAGCAGATTTTTATTGTAAATATATTTGTAGTAACAATAGCATCTTTTTTCCTTTTCCATTTTTTCTTAGCAAATTGATTCAATCTTTAATTCCTAAACGTGACAGGTGAACTCTTTGGGCCAAGTTTTAACTTGCAGCTTGTATTTATAAGGAAGAAGTAGGACATGGGAAACCAGGCTTTGAAATGGAAATTCTGCCTCAGCTACAGCCACTGCAGTGCTGCTTAGAGCCCTGTTTTGTTTTCTTTTTCCCCTAGTCAGCCAAATCAGACTCAGTGCTCCTTGTTCAAAGGAGGAGTGTTAACTTTCCAGAATTCCCTGTGCTGCTGCGTATGAGCCTTACAGACGTCAAATGCCGTATCCAGTAATCCACGTCTTTGAGCAGATCTTGAGTTTCTAAGAAAAAAGACTATTCTTCTCTGACTTCCAGAGTCTAGGAGCTAGCTCTAGGATACAGGGACCTCAAACAAAATAGAAGGTATGTTTTCATATTCCAGTGCTTGCATGTGATTCTAGGCCAGTGTATGCATTTCTGCTGGATAGCCCTACCCCAGCTGTATGCTTCTATGTTACCAGGCTGCCATTAAATCAGGAGCTGATATACAGCCTGTGCAGATTAAACCACTATTGGTTGTTTGTGGGAACAGTTAATATGTCCGTGGGAAGTTCCTTAAATGTTTGCTCAATAACAAGTAATAAAGTGAAGTTAGTTGATTGTCAGGCTGGAGCTTCTACATGATTGGATGGCCACTGTGAGCTATTGTTAACATTTTTCTTTTTTTATGCTGTCTCTTCTGGAATTAATCTTGTTTCTAAATATAAAAATTCTGATCTAATTCCATTTGGAGAGGTCCTGTGTTTTGGCAGATGGCAGAACTTTCTGCAGAGTGGCTTGCAAATGTTGGGGTGTGAAGCACGCTTGGCAGTGATGCTCGGAAAATGATCTGGTGGGATTTGTGAAGCATGTTGTGCTGCTATGCAGTACCCAGGAGAATGAAACCATGAGCACAGTGTAGTGTGCCCAGACCTTGCACAGGGTAGCATAAAGCATCACTCCTTGGCATTTCCTCCAGTGCTGAAACAGCAGGATTTTAGCTGACGATCTTGCCTGGCCATCTGGTGAAAGAGTGTGAAAGAACTTTACAGGGACTAATTATTTCCCAGATTAATACTGCTGACAAGTACTCCACGAGGCAGTGTGTATGTTTGCAGGGTGTTGTGCTGCTAGAAATGCCATTAATTATCTTGCCTGTGATTGGCTGAACACTGCGATTCTGTGTGCTGGCGTTCTGCCCCAACATCACCATCTGTGTATACTGTAGTATTTATTTTGGAACTTTCTGGAGATTTTTCCATTTTCAGATTTAGGAGCCTGGATTAAGTGAATGTTAATAGAAGGTGTTAAAAGAATCTATTTTGTTTTTAACACAGTTTTCCTCTCAAAGCTTGTCAAAGTCTGCTTACTAACAATATGCTCTGTGGGTTGTACTCTAGGTGTAACTGCTCTCAGGCACTGCAGTTTAAATGGAGTGTAAGACTCTTATGGATGATAAACTCATCCATGTTTTCTTCTTAAGAGAAGTTACCATGACATATTTACTTTTATATACCTTGTAACTAAGGTATAATATTTATTATGTTGTAATGAGCATATGAAAAATACAGCATTGGTTATCCATGTTAAAATATTTATGCTGCACTCGGAGACACATCAATAATTGATCAAAGATGTCAACATAATCACTGTAACCATCAGAAATGTTAAAATAATAATATAAATATTCCTGGTTTCAAAATATTAGAAATACTAAAGTTTAAACTGTTTTTCCTTTCATTACTTCACTGGATTCTGATTGATGATGATTTTTGTCCCAACACAGAATTCTGGTGTAATTCCACATCCAATCAAAGAACTGTTCCTTTTAAATTGATTTATCTACAGAGCTCTTATTAAGAATAATTTCAGATAAAAATGCTCATAGGTTCTCCTTGATCTTTCTTGTTACTGAGTCTTCAAGGTCTTCTAACACTTAAGGTGTACAAAACCCGTCTAATATGACAAACCCCTCTGGGTTTTTGTGTTGTTTAGACAGATGTCCTGCCTTATTTACTGAAAAATGGAACAATCACCCAGTGGAGCAACACATATGGTCTAAATTCACTGACCTATATTCATTGATAAAAGAAAATCTCTGGTGGAACCTCAGAGAGGGAAGAAACATCGTATTATCCCTTCAGAGAGGAAAAAAAAAAAGGTATCAAAGAGTTTAAAGAACGCTGGGGAGTTTATGTAACATAAAAATGGTTTTGGGGTGGATGACTGTGTGGAAAAATAAGCCTTTTTGTACTCTGAGGGTGGAAACAGAGGAAAGTAGTGGAATTTGTAAAAGTTAGGGTGGGATAAAATGGAAAAGGTAAGATTTATGGGGTAGCAGAAGCACATTGTAAATGAAGCAGTGGAAGAAGGGTGTTCTTACTTGGGAGAAATCTCTGGATTTTGCACACTGTGCTCAGAAGTATCACCCAACCCAAACCCCAAAGCTAGTACATAACTTTTCAGGAAAAAAACATCATTTCTCATAATTGAGAAGGTAAGATGAGACTACTGAACTCAGTATCTTAGGTTATTAAATTGCTTCAGGGGTACAGTCACTCACTGTTTCTTATCACAATGACTGCTGCAGTCAACCTAGAAACCTCTTATGAATGGTCAAATAAAACCTGCATTCTTTCCCTTTTGTTACCTTGTTTTCCTTATTTGCATGAGTCTCTTAGCACAGCCTAACTCAAAAGTTTGCTCTTAATACAGTGTCTGCCTAACCCTGACACTTCCTTCCTACCCCAGTGAGGGCACCTGTGCTGTAGAGCCAGAATGATGCTGACAGGACTGTTAGCGATGACCCAGAGAATCAGATCTGTTGCTTGTGCAGCAACTCACCGCTCCCAGTGTGTGGCTTCCCGGAGAATCTCTTAAAACCTCTGTGTGGTTTTAAGTCCAGAGTAGATAATGTACAAGCTGAGTCACCTCCGCAACAGAAGACAAACTCTTGAACTGCAAGATGATGAGTACTTTTACAAAGCAGACTATCTGACTGCCTGATTTACATTCAGCTACCAGAAGCCTGGGTGGTGGTTTTCCTTGAAGGAGTCAAACCTGTTTTTCAAAGGCTTTTCCAGAGCCCTGCCCATAGGATCCAGCATTCTAACTGTCAGAAATATTGCTGCAAAACAGGGAGCCAAGAGCTCCCTGAGTTTAACCATGTGAAAGAGTCAGGATGATTCAGGCCACAAGTTTAACTTGACTTTCCATCAAGAAGAGCCTTCTCTCAGCAGGCTGCAGAGTATGCCTGTATGACTTGCTTAAACTCAGTGCTTACATCCTGGGCAGCCAGAGTTTGTTGAAAAGAAACTCTGCTCTACAGAGATGAAGTGATTTGCCCTCCACTAACATTGGCTGGAGTCCAGAGACCAAGAGATTGCACTGTAGGTGTCTAGGTCTGAGCCACCCCTCAGGCAGCGTTTAGCTCAGCAGAGAAAATCAACTCAGTCTGAGCTAGGTACATAGAATGAGTTGAATGAATCATGCCCTGGAAATACTTAATTTTCTCTATTGTTTGTGAAAGGAACTTAAGGTGACTAGTTCAGCTGTAGATGCTTGCAGAAAGGTGAGATGAGTCCAGCCTCTCATCACAGCCTTTACAAATGGTGGCCTTTAATAACAACAGACTGCAGTTAATAGCAGCTCCTGATGGATCTGTGTACTGGAACAGGGAATAGACTGGACTGGTTGGGAGATTGCCAATTGAGATTTCAGTTTTAAACATAACTAAGACAATCTGCTCTATGTGTTGTGAGTGATGGATCACAAGTAAATCAAGTCCTAGATCTTGATTCTAGTCTGTTTT
Organism: Irena cyanogastra; assembly: GCA_013397155.1. NCBI lineage: Eukaryota > Metazoa > Chordata > Aves > Passeriformes > Irenidae > Irena > Irena cyanogastra. The sequence continues at coordinate 136,735 of VWZV01003698.1, forward strand.
ACCAATATAAAAGCAGGTTATACAGGTTGTTGCAGGTTAATGCAGATAGGACATGAGCTAACAATGAATAGCTTTAGTACCAATGGTGATTTAAATTTAAGGTCCCCATCCACACAGTTTTCAACAGTATTTTTCATCATTTCACTTTGTGCTCAGTGCTCTGGAGACCCGTTTTCTCACACAAACATCTGCCTGGTGGTCCTTCTCTGGATTACAGGACTGGAGCTCTTTTTCACATTTGTTCCTTGCTCCAGATTCTCTAAGCTTTTTTCCTTTCAATACATGACCAGCCTGTTGTCACAGCAGCTTGGTTTGGCTTAAGCAACATGTAAGGATAGAAAAATTGAAATGACCCTGAGATGTGTAGTATGAAATGTCTTCCCACTGAACAGCTGAATGACAGAGCACTGGACAGGATAAACCTGAGCATCACAGATGATTTAAATCTGTTGCTCCCTCGCAGCATGATGGTGCCCTGTGTGCCTGAGCTATGTCTGTGCAAAGGGAGTAGGCTGGATGTGAGGTTTGAGTGCTCTGTCTTAGCTTTCCAGCTGCTATTTATATTACATTACCTCACAGAGCATCCAGCTGAGAGCAGGACCTTGCTGTGTGAAGTACAAGGAGTGTACAAATGGTGTTGTACAGTCTTTGACCAAATACCACAGTCTTTTGGCGAGTCTTGAACAGCCTTAGACTAAAAAAAAGCAGGTGAGTTAAACACACAGGGCAAGTGAGGGGCAAAACAGGAGAGAAAAGTCTGTGAGGAGCTCACCATGTATCAAAAAGGAATGGAGTATACGTCTCTATGTTTTTTGTAATTTGCTTTTATTCTTCATTCTGTTTTTTCTTGGATGTCCTTAGTGGCCCATCATAATCAAGCAGGTGAAAGACATCTGCAGCATGTGAATCAATCCCCAGTAATGAATTCAAAGGTGCTAAAGCAATAAAGGATCTGCTCTTATAAATTACTTGGCACACCTTCAGTTTACTGCTTTTAACAAAGACTGAGGTGGAGCCAGGAATGAGCAAGGCCTGTATCACTAAAGATTAAGCAAATCTCTCCCTGTTTCCCCTGACCCTAACATTGTGCTGCAACATTTCAAATAATACCTCCTCACTAATCTATACTCCTAAGTGAAATATCTGTAATGTATTTTATTACATTCTTCTGTCTTGGATTGGTTGTGTCACAGTTGATCTCTGAGGTCTCTCCAAACTAATGAGATTAGACTTCTTTCCAAATTTTCTCTGCTTAAATACATTACTTTGATCTTTTTGTGTGCCAAGTAGGACTGAAAAGAAAATGGAATGACTTCTTGCAGCAAATAATTGTTTCTGATAATGGAGAATGATCATAGCAATGTGTTTGCTTAGCTGCAGATTGAATCCGCGTGGACAGGGAATCCAAATCTGAGCCTTGCTAAGATGTTCAAGGGATCTGTGTATTGGCTGTACAAGAGTTCCCAAATGGATGCAGCTCTGCCAAGATCCTTGCTCCCATCAGAGCTGTGTGTGCAGGTTTGTGATTGTTGATAGGCGAGGACTCCCAATAGCAGGATCAAATTGTCTCTTCTTTTTCTTAGTAGAGCTTCACTTTGACACCTACCTGGAGGGCACTTTCTGGTCCATGATTCCTGCACCACCTGCCACAAGTTTCACATCATCTAATCCCTCTGGAATTTTCCCATCTTTTGTTTTAGAAATACTCAGATAGCAAAAGTCTCTACTGTAAAGGCTGGGAATTGTCTTCTTATTTTCTACCTAGCCGTATTGACTGCTATGTTGTACTCGTTTTTATGACCCAAATTTAAATATCTTCTCTCATGTATCATGCTCATACTATTTTTTTCTTAGATTAATCCCCTTATGCTCCCCTAGAGAGAGGGAGAGATCAGCCTGTCTCTACTTTTGTTTGACTAGATTAAACAAGCCACATTTTCTTTGCTCCCCTCCCAGAAGAGGTTTATATCTCCCTCAGTTACCTTAAATGTCATAATCTGCATATTGCATTGAACATGGCTTGCCAGTTGGGTCACTTGGTATCTCACCAATGCTTTATAAAGAGGCACCTAAATTTGTGAGTCTGTGGTGAAAAATCTTCCCTAATATTCCATTTGCCTTTGTTTTGGCTGCATCACATCAGAAACTTCCAACTACTTTATGATCAGTTGATTCCAGCTGGAATCCAGTTGAGTGTTTGGGTTTTAGCTGTTAGTTGTGTTACAAATCCATGAGGGCAAGACAAAAGTGTTACGAGCTTACTGACTGCTACAGAAAGCAAGTGCTGGAACAAGGACAGCCCTGGACACGGCCTGATGCCATCAGTGCCAGATGTGACATCAGACTTTCTCTCATAAAAATTTCTGGTTTTAAGTAAGATAACATTGATACCATGGAAGTCATGGAAATAGATTATTTTCATTATTGTCTTTGTCTCCAAGATAACATCCCTGATTTGTGTAGAAGCACAGAAAAAGGTGAAGTCACATTCAAAACAATTACTTAGCTTATCAGAAGGAAGCAGTTTTATTTCTGTAGGGCACAGCCATGGCTAATCACTTTGCTTGCATTTGTGTTTCTCAAAAAACATCCCCCTGTATATGATAAGGATAATGGCCTCATGCCACAATACCTCACCCAGCTATCCCTTTTCCAAGGACAGGGAAAGGGCTGATGACAGGAGAGCTTTGGACCCTTTGCAGGGGAGGTGCCTGTGGAAGGTGTGTGCGCTGATGGTGATTATCAAGTAATTACAGCAGGGAGGCAGAAGCCAGCCCAAATGCTCACATGCTGCATTCAGATAGCAGAGCTCCTAGCTCCTAACATAATCTTCTGCTGATCAAACAGGGATTGGGCTAAGCCAGGACTTGGCTGGCTGTAACATTCCTCGTGCCAAGGAGGTCAGGGCTAGGCCAGGCCGGCTGGGAGCTGGTGGAGAAAATGACGGAGGTTGGTTGATTGTGTGTCAGGGCAGACAGATGCTCCCCAACCCACTGGGGACCTCTCTGTGATGAGCAGCTCTCTCCTTAGGTTTCCAGGTAGGTGCAAGGGTCACAGTCTAGATCTCATTGCAAAGAAAATTAATTAATGCAAGAGAAGTCTGCGAGAGAGCAAGGAGAGGGAAGAATTTCTCAGTATCTAGATCAGATGAGAACAGGATGTGGTTGCTCCAGGGTGTCCTTTTTAGCAAAATACTGGGAAACAGTGTGTAATAGGGAGTTACTTAGCCTGACTTTATTCACTTCTTAAGTCTTGATTGCATACACTGTGGTTTTCTTTAATTTTTTTCAACCTCTCCAAAGTCCAAAGGGTTTTCTGTGAGTTCTGCCTGAGAAAGGCAAGAATTGTTATTTGCAAGTGGGTGCAATTTCCTTCTCTTCTATGATTGTACTTCCCTGTCATCTTCCTTGTTATCAGCCTATTCCAGTTTCTTTTACTTTTATTTGTCCTTTCATTGCAAATAATGGATTTCTCAACACTTCTTCTCTTTCATTTTTTAAAAATAATCTCATTATCCATTAAGATTGATGAACTCTTTCCTGCCTTCCTGCTTTCTCTCAGCTTTCCTTCTGCTGTCTCTGCAAATATTCTTCATCACTCTGATGTCCTCACATCCGTTGTGGGACAAGGCTTTGCACTTTCTTTGTAGGTCATGGTGTGGCTTCATGCTGGCTGACTTGGACCCCTTTGTCCTGAAATGTCAAGTAAAAAGAGCTGGGCAAAAACTATTGACTGGATTACGGGGAAAATGTAAAAAAAAAAAAATAAAAGAGAGAGAAAAGCTAGATTTTTTAAAAAAGGCTTTTTGAAAATGCTTTTTCAGAATTAACTTCTAAAAAAATATACTTACATTGTCATAATTCCCTGCTTATTTCTACTTAAAAAAAACAAGATAGAAACTTTCCTGCCAAAAATGTATAGAATTTTAATGGGGTAATGGGGTTATTTTGATTGAAAAAATTGACCTGCATTGGTAACCCCAAAGGGATGAAAACCTGTTCTCCTAAAGGCAGCAGATGTTTTGCTGTGAACATTTAAGCACTGATCTCTTCTCTCTGGTACCCAGAGACACAGCCTGAGGTAACAGGGCCTCAAGCTGCTTTAGGGGAGGCTTAGGTTGGATATTAGCAAAAGGTTCTTCACCCAGAGGGTGACTGGGCACTGGAACAGGCTTCCCAGGGAAATGGTCATGGAACCAACACTGACAGAGTTCAAGAATCTTTAGAACAAGGCTCTCAAGAGCGTGGTACAACTCTTGGGGTGTCCTGTGCAGGGCCAGGAATTGGACTCAATCCTAATGAGTCCCTTCCAATTCCAGATAGTCTATGATTTCTTGTCAGGAACTTATGCAAGGTTCAGGTGCATCTGGAGAATGAAAGCCAGTCCTGCACAGTGCTGTAGGCAGCTGGGCAGAAAGAGACATTTTGATGCAGAAGGTAATGGGGTGCTCCAGGCGCTGCACCTCCTCCTGACAGGGTTTGTCTCTGGCTTCCGTACCATACTCAGTTGTGCTCCGGGGGATTCTACTGACTATATATGGTTGGTTTTAAATTTGAAGCTGCAAATACCATGTAAATGAGGTATTTTTGTAGGATTGTATTTTTACTGGGATATTTTGTACATAAGCTCTTTTCCAGAGTGAGAAGTCAAAAAAAACCAAAGAAAAGGCATTTCAGGAGTAGTAGGTCATTACTAGTGCTTGATTCTTGCCTTTCAGGCTTATTTCATTGGGATTTGGAGTCCGGGAGTATCGTGAGGTTCTCCACAGGATCCCAAAAAACTCTCAGTTTCATCAGCCACATTTGCCTGTATTTCCCCCAGCCGTATCTATGCAGGTAAACTAAACAGGGAGCCTTCCTGAACACTCATTGATCTCCTCCTGGTTAAATCTTTGGAGTGGCCGGCAGTGTAACTTTGGTCCATGAAGGTTAATATTCTCCCAAACATTTCCTTAGAATGTCTTCAGTCTTTGAACACTCAAGGATGCAGTTACCAGTATCCATCCTCTTTTGGGAGATAATAATTTTTGGAAGGATAAAGATGAGCTGATGGGCCATTTCAAGCCAGCTGTCCCCACTGCCCAGGAACATTTCTAGCCATGTGTACTTTTAGTCTAGGTGTTGGCTGAAGTGCTACCATACCACTTTATTTCCGTTTTCTTTTTGTTAAACGCTTAATATCCCTTTTGATTGTAAGTATGTAATTTCACCAAGGGAGCTGTGCTATGAGAACATAAATGATTGTATTTTATGAAAAAAGTGAGATGTCAAAGGGACATTTTGGTTGTTTGGAAAAATTCTTGCCAGTGTAACTCATACAACAATAGAGCTAAACCAGATGGGCGGAAAACATTTGCACAAATAGCAGTAATTGCAACTGAAAGGTGTAATTGTTGTATCCTCATCTGAGATGATGAATTTGAAATACCATTCATTATTAAAAAAATTAAAGGGGACATTCTGTGTAAACAAAGTAACACAGTTCACATAGGATAATTTTCACTGATAATTTCTTTTTATGTGCAAAAGCTGATCCCAAGAGACTCTTTTTGGTGATGAAGTATTCTACAGAAGAACTCATATGCTTGCCAGAGTGTAGTCTTTCAGCTAAAGCCAGGACAGTTTATATCTAACAAGTGATCTTGTTAATAAATGTAGGTATTTTATTCCCAAAATTCTTCTTAAGAAATTTCACTTTGTATGAATTCATTTGTCACTGGAAATTATTGTGGTGCTTGATTTGGGTGCACATTTATCTGCAGATCTTTACTGAACCACTAATTAAATTATCTTCAGTACACATGGTTTTAAAAAGACAAATTTGAACTTCATGTGAATCCTGCCTAACCCAGGGCTTTTAGCTGCTATGTTTACATCAAGCCATGTGTATGGCTTCTTCCACCATCCTCACTGCAATATTTAAAGTAAGAGCAAGATAAAATTAGGTAATTTCCAAGTGTTCTCTGAGCACTGCGATGTTAACCCATTCCCAAGTAGCAATATACAAGTAAGTGAGTGTAATAGCTTAGAATTTAAAATCTCTTGATGCAATTATTGATACAGGACTTCTGCTAGTGGCCTCCACTAATCTGGTGGTATTTTTATTCTAACATGCAATTTACCAAATTTTTTTGGATTTATTTATATTTGGTGGGGGATGAGGAGGGAGGAATGCAGGCTTTAGCTTGTGGGATTTTTTGCAGTCTCTAAACAGCTGGGGATGAAACACTGGTGGACTTGTCTCTGAGTAACAGAGATAAGAGGTACTAACAATCGTTTTTTAATTACTTGAATGATGAACCATTGTTAAGATGCTCAGCTTCCAAATCCTGAACAGATTTAAGACTAGGAAGAAATTAGCAAGGACAAGAGAGCTCACAATTTTTTCGCTGTGTCAGGGGGCATCATTGCTGGCCTGGACCATTGCCGGTGCCGGCAGCACATCAGCTCCCCTCCGTGCATGGATCTCAGGCCTTCTTATACATTCATCTTGCATGTCTGTGCCTGGTTTCTCAGGCACTGAAATCCTTTAATTTATCCGCATTCTTGGTGTCAACACACAATGCCTTTGAATACCCAAGATTCAACTGTATGATCAAATGCTATGGTCTCTGTGATCTAATATTCCCTTCATCCTAAAAATCAATTCACAGAATCAAAATCAATAATGCCCTAACATATGTAACCTGTCAATTCTGAAATCTGTTTCTTGTGGCTTGTCATTGTTTTTGTGAGCCTTGTGTTTTAGCAGAAAATATCCTTGCTAAATCGTATAACTTCAAAGAACACCCTAAAAATGTAAGTATGTACAGTGAGACCAAAGTGCAGAAAAATTTTGATTGCATTTCAGTTGCTGCCAGTGCAGTTGTATGTCTTTGCTTTCATGTCTATGAGAGGAGCACAGACTTCACATCACATAGCAGAAAATGAATCAGAGACACCATCTGACTCCTTATATGCTCACACCACTAGGTTTTTTTGCCTACTCCTGCAACATATGAAACTGGCTGGCATTTTTCAGTTAATAAAGAAGATAGATATTGTAGAGACTTTGTTGCCTCTCGTTGCTGCTTTGCACTTTCCCCAAGGATGAGATAAAAGAATTTTCTGCATGCTTGTAGTTTGAACAGAGCATTAGGTGTCAAGACTACGGGAGAGGAAGGAGAGAAGATGAAAGCTGAAACATGATTAGGTATACATGTGTTACAAAGGAAGTAATTAAGATCTTGGATAAGTTTTCCATGGATTTAAGATCTGCAGAAGTGTCCCCACAGCTTGTAACATCCTGCATTTACATTATAGCAATGCCCACTGCTGTTGTACAGTGAAGAGTCTATCACTGTTTTTCCAAAAGCTCTCCTGTCTTAAAAAAACCCTTCTGTAAATGGTTTCTTTTCATCCATTAAAAGAATCTACGTCTAGGCTGAGATTTACCATCTCGTGTGTCATTCCTGAAAACATATTTTAGTTATTTAAACTTTATGCATAAACAAGGGAAGAAAACCTTTCACATGGCTGTTCCCTACTTCTAAAATTATCTGGTGTATAGTGATTCAGATCCTAAAGTTCTTACATAAGCAGTCCCTTTTTAAAATGCAGCCTATAGTTAGTGCAAGATGCAGCTTTTGAGTGCAAATAAAGCAAAGGGGGACAAAGGTATATGAGAATGGCACACACTTTGTGCACACCCACTTCTGTCAGCAGGCTTTCCAAGATTTTTCAGTAAGATGTCAGCTGCATATATATTGCTTGCATTGAGTGAATTATGGGGAAATATCTCCACAACAGCTGTTCTATTATGTCTTATCAACTGTATATGTATTTGTGTAATAGGCCACAAATTCCACCTTCTAATAAGTTGTTGAATATGTATTTGTAGTACAGATTTAATGTCTCTGCAGATCAGATAATGCTACAGAAAGTTTGCCAAATGATACTGGCATGTAGTTTTTGGCAACAGTCTTCCCTCCTTGAAAGAATAAAAACCCCAAAACACTGAACCCAGAGAACCTATCTATAAATAGGTCTTCTTTCTGTTTTTTCAAGCCCAGCAATGGTACATTAGCTGATTGAGTCTTTTGTGAGCTAGTTTAATATAATGCCACAACGGTATTTAGACACTTTGCCAAATAAAAGAAGACAAACCACACAGTTAGTAAAAAGGCACTCTTGCAGGTTTTGTATTGTATTTACTGCCATCATTGTCAGTTAACCGGTGGAAGCTTTCTTGAAAGTTAATTCAGTTTCAGAAGAGTGGAATACCCAAGAGGCACCCTGCTTCTTTAGTGTTACTCCTGGCAAGGGGATGTTTTCATTCCTCCATTGTGCTTTTGGACATTTATATTCCCTTATTGCCTTGTGTAAGTTACTGTAAGTAAACAATGAGACTAAATGAATAAGCTCCATATATAATCCATTTTGTAGCATGAGGGCAATAGTTTCATGATGTTTGTTTTTCAGTACTCTCTTTTAATCACTTTTTAATGATTATAGCAATAGGCTTGGTCCTGCGCCGTTCAAGGCAGTAAAAATGCCCCTAGTAAAGCTCATGGTGCAGGACTGAGTCACAGCAGGAGAACTGTTCATTTCACTTTAATTTTCCTTTTCTCATTTTCTTTCTATTACCACTAATAGTGTTAGTTTAGGAGTATTGTATGTTAGACCAGCTTAACTGCTATTTCTCTTTCAGATCCAAGCCTCTAAGCAATTACATCAAAGCTATTAAAGTGGTTATCTGACATAATGCATGTTAGTCCAGTAAAGACAAACCAGATGTGACTTCAGAGCCTTTATCACTGCTTTTGTGTAAGTGTTCCAAGGTGATCCCTAGTGCTCTGTCTAGGTATCATGCCTACTATTTGTGCTTTGGCCAGAGTCAAACCAGGTCTAAGAGATCCCCTCCCGAGATACCGTCCTCCACAAAATTGGTATATGATTGGATTTATATCCGCAAATCATCATTGACTCATCCACTTCTTAACTGTATAGAAGTATCCTGTAATATTGAACAAAAACTCTTCACTTTGAGACTGACAGTATTAAGGTCCCTTTATAGATCATGGTAGGAATGCGCCAGTACCCTAAAACATTTGGTGTCAAGACATCCTGACTGCAAAAGTGGAAGCTTCTGATGCTAGATCATTCTTAGTCCATCTCCATACCCTCCAAATGGATGCATTACAAACTTACTGATTCATTGCCCCATCACTTTTTCTGTGTCCAGAATCCTACAAGTGTTTCTTGTACAAACTACCAGAGCCCTTCTCTAGCCAGACATTTCCAGACATTAAGTATTTTTATTTGGAAGCTCTCGAAGAGGCAGCATAGAAGTGTGAACAGTCATCTTTCCTCGTGCTGTACAGAAGTGAGAGTTATTGTACTCACAGTGCAAACACTGTGGCATGTCCATAATTTTACTGCTCTGAGTCATCCCCTTGACATCTGTAAGATGACTTAAGATAATAAAGTTCAGCCTGTATGGAAGCATTTGCTGGACAGAAGTTTATAGTTCCCATCGTCATTATTTATCCATGTTGCATATATTAGTTTCTTTTATTGCTTTTTCCCAAAGTTTCACACATAAGTTACAGAATAAGATTGGGAGAGAGGTCACATTATCCATTCCTCTGATTCAATGCAAGATTATCTAGAATTGCATAATTTCTAAGGTTTGTCTAAAATGTTCTTAAAAACATCTAATGGTAGTTCTGTGTCTCCTTATGAAATTTAAGTACAATGTTTGATGAACCTTACCGGCACGCAGAGGTTAATTATGGGATACTGCTCTCCTACTAAATATTTATCTTGTGTTTTTCTTGATGACCTGGAATTTCTTACTGAAATGTTGACATGCTCAGAGCTGTATGTGAGGTGCAGATCTCTGCAGTTTGAAGGAAAAGCAATCTTTAGTTTTCCCACTAGTGCAACATTTCTACTTCTGGGGGTTGTATTGTGATCTGCCTAGCACTCTAAACAACTTTTATGTATATTAAAAATACTCAGAATGAATTTGAAAATACAGAAAATTCCTTCTGTAGTTCTTTGAGAGCATGTAGGTAAATTGTTGTCTGCTGTTTTCCAGTGCTGTCTTCTTTTATAGCTGTTTCCAAACAGCTACAATATCTTTCCAGTTAAGGACACAATGAGTGAATATTACTGACTGCTTGGCTACTGGTACACTGTGGATTATGAGGTTGAAGGAAGCCAACAGTAGACATTTTGTTTAGAAATTTTTTCCTGGGTGCTGAAGTAACAAAGGAAAAAAAAAAGGCAGCTTTGGATCACTGAGACTTCTTTCCTTTGGGAAAATGACAGGCACAGTCCTGAAAGCAGATGATGCTGTATTGGCATCATAGGAAAGTTCTCTGTTTGAAGACCAGTCCTGTAGTTTTCATAGTATCCATATAAGTGAAGGGGGTAAGGGCAGGTGGGATGACTGCCCTGCTGCAGCTCAGACCCAAGCTTGGCCATGTCCAGCTGTGCATTCTTGCAGTATTACTCATTAGTCATCGTTACATATTTATTCACATTAAGATGCATATTTTACAAGTGGTAGAGTTGGTTGTAGTACAATTTTTTCTCCTTACAGTTTGAAATAGTCTGCCTTATTTCTTCAGTTCTTTTTGATTTTCTGCTTATTTTCCTGATAGAAAAGACTTCTGTTTCAGTAATGTGTGTAATTACCCATATAGCGTGGTATTTGTTACACTAATAGAATGTAGGGTTTAATTGAAGGAATATGCTGCTGATTCAGGTAGAATAAAAGAAGTTTTAACATAATTTTGTGCGCTGCTTTTGTCTTGAATAGAGTTATTTTCTTTACAGCAGCTAATGTGGTACTGTATTTCGGATTTGTGCTGGAAACAGTGTTCATAATTCAGGGATGTTTTCTTTCTTGCCGAGGAGCACTTGCACAGGGTCAAGGCCATTCCTCTCTCTCATACTGTCGTGCCAGAGAGTATCCTAAATCTTCTACTTGCTCCACCAAGGTGAATTTTAGTAACCCAGTCTATTCTTGTCTGTATGTCACTGGGAGAACGATTAATTTAACATAATGAAGAAAATAGGCACTATAATATTCTGGCTGTAATAATTCACTGACAGAAATGTCACAGACGTCAAACAGCGGGAATTTCTTGTCCTGTTTCTCTGACACTTTTTAGTGAAAAGGGATCTCAATGTAGCACTCACATACCAGGTTCAGCAGACAGGGTATTTGGAGTAAGGAGCCATTTTTGGTTCAGGTTTTTTCCCCACAGGAGTTAGCAGAATCCTGGGACAGCTAGCCATTGCTAAGTGTTTAGTGTTTGGATAAATGAAACTTGTGTTTTGAATTATCTTCTGAGTTTTAGCAAATGCACTCACTAACAAAGTAGCACTGATTTACCTGCCCTAAGTAGATTCTTACAGGAGTCACATGCATTTTGTCTCCTTACTTTATGTCATCTAACCATGGCCACACTATGAAATGCCTTGGCCAGGAGAGACAGAGCCAGCCTAAAACTCAGATTTAAAAATAAATGTTGTGGCATGAAGAAGGATCATATTCTCCTGTTGGTTGAGAACTTGTGCCTGCCAGTTTTACCTGAGCTACTGCAACTCACTGGTAAATGTTAGGTACCCTGTCTCTGCCACATCCTTGGTGGCTCCAGCATTATTGCTTTTTCTAACCCAAAACTGGGGCTTTTAACTGCAAAGTAGCTTTAAACTACGGGTGATTGTTCTCCATTCCTGGAGTGATGAGCAAATAATGGCTGCTACATTTTCTGGTTACTCTTTTTGGGCAAAATTCACTTTATTGCAGATAAAAATAATAATTTCAGGCTGCACTGTGTCTTGTTCAGAGAAATTTCCAGCAGTGTGTCCTTGCCAAAGGAATTTCTCTCCCTTTGAAGTTGCTGCTGTCAGAACCATGGAAAAAATAGATTAAAAAAATGCACTTCTGTCTGACTTCACCTACTCCAAGCCATGCTCACACCTGGACCAATTTTAGGTGAGGATGCTCAGAACCCTTTTGAGTCCTCCAAGGATGAAGACTGTATAGCCCCTCCGGGTGATCTGTACCAGTGCCTCACCTCTGCCATTATAACATTTTTTTTCCCCCCTTACATTCCTTACATTCCTCTATGTTCCTTATTGCAGGTTGGTTTTCTTTTTGCTTCTTTTTCTTTGGCTGAACACCTTGGAGGTGAGTCTGGCTCCGTCTTCTCTATTATTCCCCTTTCTAGGTAGTTAAGGAGAAGCTATTAGGTCACTCCCATGCTGCAATCTTTCAGGCTAACACAAACCTGACCCCTTGGCCCTATATTCATACTTTTTATGCCCCAGATCTGTCACCCTCTTGGTAGCCCTTCTGTGGATCCTCTTCCGTCTTAGCAGCCTGAAGCCCCACACTTGGACATGGTGCTCCAGATGCCTCATGCATGCCAAGCAGAGGGAAGGGTCACTTCCTCCACCTGCTGGCCAGTCTGTGGCTGATGGATCAGGGTTAACCTTTGCTGCTGCAAGGACACACTGCTGACTCACGTTCAGCTTGTCCTCCACCAGCACTCATCCCCCAACCAGCTCCACCAGCAAAGCTGGAAAGTCTTGAGCAGTTCTTTGGGAGACCACATCCTTCTTCCTTCAGTTTGCAGATGCAGTCAAACTGAAGGAAGAAGGAAGGGAATTTGCAGGTGCTTCCTTTACAGCACTCCATTTTTTTTAACCTGATTTCAGTGTTTTGCCTTGAAAGCCCAGCTCTTTGGCTCGTGCTTCAAAGCCTGAACCTCTTCCCAACTTCAGAAGGAGGGAGGGAAAGCAATTGTATGGTTGGGGTAAGTGGAGAGTGGGACTGCTGCAAGTTGAAACATTGAACTCAAATCGTCCTTTTCGCTTTGGGCTGAGAAGGTGGGGGCTAGCTGGTTTTCAGCTGATCTGTATCTGATAGGTACAGGAAATGCCTGGGGCACAACTTCGGGTGCTAATTAATAGCATTAAAAAATAAACATAAGAAAAAAGCTATTAAATCCTGTCATTTTATTGTATATAAATTTGATGTTGAAAAATACAATAGGGAAAACAATCTCTAAGTACATGAGCCTTTCTGATTGGAATGCATGATGATAGAGTGCTGTAGCTGAATCAAATTTCTGTTAATTTATGAAAATGGGGGTGCAATCTTTTGACAGACAATTTGTTCTAAGTGTTTTTGAGCAACATACATAAAATTTTTTAAGTGGAACAAATTTAATTGTTTACAAAGCAGGGTTGGCTGTGGAGTGCTTGTAGTACACTTTCAGGACCAATAACAGCAGGCAGATAATGCATTAGTTGCACTTCACCTTTCTGAATATTAAGATTTTCATTCTGCCTTCTGTGCTCTTAGGTGAGAACTCTCTTGCCAGTTCTCCCTTGCTGAGCCCTTGGCCTCCCCAGACATGTGGTGCAGGTGGGCAGTGTGGCATCTGAAATTCCAGCTCCTCAGTCGGAGTGGCCTGAGTGGAATAATTATATATGTTCCTCCTACCTTACTAATAGTTGGAATTACACCTGGAAACCTACTTCATGTACTTTACTGAGCCTGATAGCAAAGCAAAAGTGTAAATAAAACCACACCAAGATTTATGCCCTTCAGTTGGTTTTAGTAACTGTTGTAACCAGGCTCCTCTAGTCCAGAGCCCAGTCTGGATTTTAACACAGTTTTCGTCCTGACACTGTTTTCTAAAACAAACAGTGTTTTTTCTTTCCCTTAGGTCTGTAGTCACAAGTCATAATTTTTTCTACATTTTGGAAATGTAGATTTCCAAATCTCCAACGTTTGATCTATATTTTGGAAATACAATGGCATTTTGGAAATATAGATCGAATAGTGGAAGATTTTTTTACTGAGGTTAAAGGAAATGAGCAGAATTTCTGATAATGCTTCACATTTGTTTCAGTTTTTACTGATGGATTGCAGTAATGTTTAGAAAGTTTGGCTGCAGCAGCATTTCTTAAATTTGACAGCATTACAGAACTGATCATGGTTCAAACTGAAACGTGCAAACCTAGCAATCTAAAATTAGGGTTCTAAATTCCTATTTAGGTATTCAGTTGAGAACTGACACATTTACCTGCTGTTGAATTCAGTAGAATTCAAAAAATTATGTGGAAAGACAGTTTACCCTTGGCTACACTTGAAGTTAAGATGAGTTCAGTATCAGCTGTAACTGCTTTATCAGCAGTGGGTAAATTTGCTGGAGTAGACAAAGCTTCTGAGTTTCTGGGTTTTTTGCTCAATAGGAAGCAAATTTATGAACTTTTTTTCATGTTTGAGTGTTACAACTAAATCTATTTATTTCTGTCTCCCAGATGTTTTTTGGAAGCCAGGAAAGATTTAGCAGTCTTAGCAAAAAAAACCCCCAATGATCATGTTGGAAACATTTCACAATCCCCTTTCCATGTCAAGATTTTGTGCTGCACAGAAATAAATTAAGCAGTGTTTTGGGCCCCCACGCATCCACCGTCCAGCTGTTGCAGATTTTATGATGAACTGCAGTTCATGTTTTTGGATAGAGAGGGACACAGTAAGTTTCTGGCTGGGCTCTGTGAGATGAAGGCACCAGAAAGGATGGGCAGAATCCCTTTGCTGCTCCCACCCTTCTGAAAGAGACCGATAGGAGCTGGTGGTGCCTCTCTCTCCTTCACTGCCATCTCCTGTTTCCATCAGTGGCACTGTGCCCAGGAGAGCTCAGTGGTGCAGCTGGGCATGTGTGATGCCCCTGCTGGCATCTGGGCAAAAGGAAGAGTGCAGAGGGCTGTCCCTGTGCCTCCTGTTTGGGGCTGACCCCTGGGTAATGTCTCAGCATGCCACAGATGGGCTGCGCTGTGGCAGCATGGGCTTGATTTGATGCATAATTTTTCTTCCATTTGTTTGCACTTGTTTGGGAGGAATCAGTTTTTGCCTTGACTATAGATTTTCTCCAAGAAAACTTCTTTACTGCTTTCTTTCTTGCAGTTTTCATTTGCTCTATGGTGCCTTGGGGTGATAAGTGATAATTTTCAGTCCTTGGGCTTTTAATTCGAGCTTTTCTTGTACTGCCTGTGTTTTGCTCATGGCTGTGGCAATAAAGATATACATGGCTTGGGCTGAGGTCTTGCCTTGCTCGATTTACCAGCTTGTACTACTTAAAAAGCCAGGATGCCCTTATCTAATAGCATCTTCACAGTGGCTTTCGCTGAGGTTCTGCTGTTTGTTTTTCTTTCAAGTCCTCAAATGGAAAAGCATTGTGCACCAGAAAGTATGAGCTGTTCCTATACCTTCAGCCAGGTGTGCTTATCTGGAATTAAAATAAAATCAGGTATTTTTTCAAAGGTTAGTTGCTGTGATTATCAATCAGCCTCCTGGTTGCCATTGCTAAGACAGAGACTTCTGCCTTTTAGGGGATAACTAATTAATAGGATTGCTTATATCAGAGTATGTTGTCTTATCCAACAGTGGATATTTGAAAGCAAGTAGAAATGTAAAAATAAAGAAGTCTTGAAGAACAGCTATTGAGGCTTATGCCTGGTGGAAACTTGATTGATGTTAATAATGAAAATCATCTGTCAATTTTGATAATAAGAATCTTTAATCCCAAATCTTGTACTCCTTTGAAATAGCAGTCAGCAGAATACTTTCCGTATAATGTACTTTGGGAATTCAGCCCTCACAGGTAATAAATTATTAGAGTATTATATTACAAAATGCAGTTTTGACAAAAAAAAAAACAACCCTCATACATTTACAAGTTTCTTAAGAAAATAAAATTATATACATTATTTGGGAAGGTTTTTGATGAGTTTTCATTGAAGACATACGTTGATCACATGCATGTGATTCCCGCAGTGTAACTGGAGATAAATTATGAAGCTGTACAAAAATTTCTGCTCTTGCACTTGCCACTGCCACTGCCATGGCAGGAAAACTGGGGGTCTGTCCCCCAGGGAGACCATGAAAACGCAGGTTTCTTTAGCCTAAAACACGTGGTCATGGTTGTTTCCCATCCTCAGTAGGGCCTGTGAGATGAACCACTCCAGTGCAGAAGAGGGGTGTTCAGCCAGAGGAGAAGCAGTGCATTCCCTTTGCTCCTTTCTCTGTGTTGATATCCATCAGCTGCCATAAATGGGCCATTAAGGATGCACATCGGTGCATCTAACATGGAACATCTCCCTGGGGCTTTTTTTCAGTTTATTTTATTTGGGTTTTTTTCAGTTTATTCCGAAAGGAAAGTTGCACTTGCAAGCCATTTACACATCATGGTACTGCCAGCTGCTACAGTGATTTCCAAGGCTGGAGTCTCATGCTGGCAGCTTATTTTTCGGTCCTGTTGTTTCACGTGCTGCCACCTCCCCTCCTTTGGGAAGGTCAGGGACAACCTTGCCTTAGCACCTTTGCCTTTGGCTGTGCTTTCAGGAGTGTTGCACGTGGTGGTGATTTCCGGCAAACTGGAAGTGGTGCTGCTTCCAAGGGATCTCTCAGGTGTGTTGTATAAGGAAATTATATTACTGAAGGCTTGAGCCAAAAATCTCTCAGGAAATACAGTGAAGAGAACCAAAAAGGCTCATCCTAACTCTAGTGAATGCAAGTGCCAGGAGCTCTCCACTGGGCTTGTTATCACCCTATTACTTCAGAAAATAAAAATACTAATTTGGGTAGAGGAGGTAACCTTTCTGTATTACCTGATTTGCCATTTGAAAACCTTCGTAAGATGCTGTGAATTTGATCTTGAAATATTATTTGGAACTAAAACCGAAAATGTTTGTTTCAGAAAATTTTGAAGCTAAATATGGCAAATGTTTAGTCAATTTTGTTCATAATAATTTTTATAAAATTGATTTGATAGACCAGCATAAATTTCTTAATGTTTTGGATAAAATGAAACCTGTTTTATTATTGAATAAAAATTAAAGTATAACAGAAAAAGTGCCTTGGCATATGAAACCATAAGCTGTTCTATCTTCAGTTTTTATAATTATACTTATAAAGGTATAAAATATGCAATCATGTAAATAATGAAATCATTAAAATTTATTGACTATAGAGACATTAAACACACTAAAACACTGAAATTCTGGAAATGCTACAGAGCTGCCCTCTGCAAAAACTTTTAATATCTTCAAATAATTTCAGTTTTACTTTTGAATCAGAGCAGCCTTTCTGCCACTTTCCAGTGTGTAAAAATTTAACATTTGCTCTATCATCTCTTCTCTGCTTATATTCTAATTGCTTGTCAGGCAGAAAGTTGTCTCTCTGAAGTACCGTCCTCTTCATGACAGACAGCAACATTTCCACAGGATCTGCCAAAGATGAGATTATGCTGTAATTTCCTCAAACAGCTGTGTCTGCTTTGTTATGAATAGAAGCTGTTGGGGGCTGTATCCAAATCTTTAGTTCTCACCCTTCCAAATCGCATTAACAAAATTATCACATGCCTGAGTGAGCACTTTTCTGCCACTTTTAATTAATTCCAACTGTACGTTACCCACTCCAGAAGGTTTATTGGCTCTTTTTTTTAATATCCTAGTATCAGCTTTCAGCTTCTGTCACCATTAGAAATAGTTCTTCATGAAGATTTGGGCTTCCCAAGGAGATCTTCCCGCCTCCTTTCTATCCA
This sequence comes from Irena cyanogastra, assembly GCA_013397155.1. Taxonomy (NCBI): domain Eukaryota; kingdom Metazoa; phylum Chordata; class Aves; order Passeriformes; family Irenidae; genus Irena; species Irena cyanogastra. Next base: position 154,349 of record VWZV01003698.1, read on the forward strand.
GCACTGTATTTGTTTCATCTGTGGGCTCAGCTCTTGGCAGCATGCAGTGCTGGCATTGGGTGTGGTGGTATCTTGTCTCCCAGAGAAGGCTTCTGCGAGGCTCTGCTTGGTTTGCCAATTCTCCCCAGTGACATTTCTTGGGACAACTGTGCATATCAGGAGGCATCTGATCATGCCAATTTCTGTAGTAACTGTAAAAACCACCTCTGTTTCCCACCTCATACAAATACATCCCTCATCTGCTTTCATCCGTCTCCCTGCATCACTGCACTGGTCAGACAACAGGAGAGTCTTTCTCATGGGCCAAGATTTCTTCCTGAGAAGAAATTTTCTTCTTTTCTGGCTGGAGTTTATATGTGAGTGTTGTAATGCATCCAAGACTCTCATCCTTTGGATGTGTTCTGCTTGTGCAGAGGGCAGCAGAGCTGGAGCTTGTGTTCAGCCCTTGTCCAGGATGCTCCAGGAGTTAAAAAACTTGTAGCTCTTGATCATGATAACCTCTGAGGGAAATGGCTGGAGATTTCTCACTTTGTGCTTTGAACTGAGTTGTGATCAAGCAGTTTTAGCTGCTTTCTGTGAGGACAAACACCCCATCAGGCCTCCTGACTCCTCTCTGAATCATTGCCAGGTGGGCTGGTGCACAGGTTCCCCCCATGTATCACAGAATCGTAGACTGGTTTGGGTTGAATGGGGCCTTAAATATTTTCTAGTTCCAACACCCTGCCATGGGCAGGAACACTTTCCACTAATCAGGTTGTTCAAAGCCCTGTCCAACCTGGCCTTGCACACTTCCAAGGATGAAGCAACCGCAACTTCTCTGGGCAACCTATTTCAGTGCCTCACCACTCTCACAGTAAAGACTTTTTTCCTAATATCTGATCTAAATCTCTCTTCTTTCAGTTTAAAACTATTTCGCCTTGTCCTATGAACATCTGCTCATGTAAAAAGTAACTTTCCCTCCTTTGTATAAGCTCCCTTTAAGTACTAAAAGGCTGCAATGAGGTCTGCCTGGAACCCTCTCTTCTCCAGGTGAACAACCTGCCTGTGTTATCTTATTTCTTGGGCAGCATGACCCACTACCCCATTGGCTTGAGAACTTTTACCTTGCAGGAGTGGGCAGCTGACGTGGGATGCTGGCCGTGGCTGACCTTTCCCAGGCTACTGGCTCTGCCCCAGCAATTAACAAACCCATTTTTTTTTGTTGTTTGGGGTTTGTTTTGGTTTGCTTTGTTTTGTTTTATGGTAGTAGCAAGAGGCATCAGTTCAGGTGGCAGGTGATTAATGAAGTGTTCAGATGCTTCTCATACACATTGTACTGAAAGAGCAATCACTCTAAGCCATGCAGAGTGTTACCAGAACACTCAGATGTTTTTAGTGTATCTTGCTGTAAATATTCTGGTTTTAGACTCTCAGTACTGGGATGGGTAAGCAGCTGTAACAGCCTGCTTCAGGAAATCTTTATAGAGGAAGCAAAATTCTCAACATGTTTCAGGTTTTATTTATTTATTTCCATTTTTATTTGTCCACATGCTTTGATAATTCCTTTGCATATCTAATCATTATTGCTGTTCTATTTTTGTGGCAAATTTAAAACAGAACAAACAACCAATAGTGTGGAATTCTTCACTATTTTTCTTTTTTCAATTCCTATTGAGGATAACAGTATTTCTACACTGCTTGTTTAACCAAAGAAAGCACTGCTGTTACTATTCAGAAGCAGGCTGCTGCTTTCTTTTTCCAGCCAGTTTTATTTTACAAACTTGAGCTCTGCTGATGCAGTCCCTGCTGCATGTCCTGGGGCAAAAATCATCCAGCTCAGCTTCTTCTTCCTGATGTCTCCAGAGGTTAGGGTGAGACCTGCTATCCAAATGTAACTTGGAGTGTAAGAGGAATGGCAATATCAGATGGGAAGAAACTCATGTAGGCTTCTTTCCTAGATCATCATTGTATGGGCTCAGGTTTAAAATAGAGTCTCATAAGAGATAGACATCTTAGAGGGAACCTGATACTGCTGCAGTTAAACAAAAGTATTTAATTGTGTTTCTGGCTCCTTGAACTTTTCTTCTCCCTGTGGGATTCATAGCTAAACATAGTCTGGTGGATATAATTTTGTTCCACTGTCTAGCATGTTCACATTACTTTGTAAAGGGTTTTTTTTTTTTTTTTGTTTTTTTTCCACAAATACAGTTATACAGCCTGCCAAGATGCTGTGACAGGGAGAGCTATGACTTCATTTTCTACTCTCAGTGGTTCAGGGGGGTTATACAGTATCAAGAAAATTTTATCCATATAAATCCTTACATATACCAAGTGCAGTCTTCAAGATTGCAGACATATTTCTTGTCCAGGGTCCCTAGTGATCTGCTGCTAATTGATGTAGTGTTGTCTTTGTCGGGCTTGAGACTCTTCTTACTCCCTTGTTCTCTTCTGAGGAGGCCATCTGAAGAGTTAGGAGGTTCATATCCCTCTCATCTCAGAGCATTCCTGCACAGCAGGGAGTGACTTCAGATGTGTGTATGTCAGCCAACATCAGTCAAGAGAGGTGAGTAATAAAAAATAGAGGAAGAGCCAGCAGAACCCAGACACAGCTGAGTCTTTTCATCTCGCTGACTCCAAAGAGCATAGTGAAGTTGAGCCTGGACAGTGCCATTTAAAATAAACTATCTTGCAGAAAATCCAAGCCAAAGCTTCTTAAATAGCAGCTATTTACAGAAGAATTATCAAATATAAGGTCCCAAATGTAACACAAAACCGTGTATCTTACTTCCAAATGGGCCTATCACAATATGTGAATGTTCGACACATTGACTGAACCAAGCTCCAAAGTTTGTATTCCTTAACAGGAAAATAGATTATATATTTATATTATTTTAGTAGAAGTCCTGTATGTTCTATAGCAGAATGGAACCTTATATTATTTACAAGCAGTGTAGTTATTGTAATGGTAGTCATAAAACACGTTACAAAGTTAAGCAGGCAATATTCTGCAAAAAAAGAAAAAAATCTTTGAGTAATTTTATGGATGTTAATTGTAAGAATGTAGTGGATTCTTCAAGTCTTTGACATCCCTAATCTGAGGCTGGGTGTCACAAGAAGAGACGAAATTGGAATGTTGAGTGCATAGAGTCCATCATTTTCATCTTTAAGGGGTTAGTCTCAACTGGCAGCATACTGAGGTTGAGCAGTTCCCTGTGTTTGAGAGGGGCCAGGTCTTTCCTGACCTTCATGTTAATACATCTGTACTAACAACATTAAGCCAAAGTGCTTGGTCTGGTCTCTGAAGCACACCAGCACTGAGTGTGAAGATGCTTTCAGTGAACACAGGGACCCAGACTGGTACCCAGATAATGGTATACAGAGCACTGGACTTATTCTGCACTTCTAATTAGGGCCCCTGTGAGCCCCTGGCTAGAAACTCAGCACACCTGGGAGTATCACAAGTGCTTTGAATTCCAGCTTCTGGGAACTGGGGAGCATGTTCCAATTTCCAGTGTCTGTGTTTCTTTATGATGAAGGGTATGAACACACAAGGTGCAAGAAATATCTCAGAGAGTGAATTTAGACATAGAATAGACAGAAAACTCACCTTCATCTTGTTGGAGGTGATAGAAGACAAAATCTGGGCTCCCAAAGCCACACATGTGAGGGAGCTAAAAGAAGATGCACTGTGTTGGGATTGGTGTATAATCCTCTATATTTAAAAATACACACATTCATCTGTCTCAGAAAAAAATATTTTTTCTTTGAAGACCTGCAGCCATAGCTTTTATTTTCTTGGAATCTATAGATCTGGCAAAGAAATGTCAAAGGGGATGAGGTGTCAGCACAAAAATAGCAGTGATTTCTACAAGGCAAGGAGAGAAACCCATAAACAACTTCTGTGGACCAGGAATTTTATTATTGATGGCTAATCTATAATGTGATGCTTTAAATGCTTCAGTAGCCACTCTTGGTGTAATAATTGTTGAAGCAATATGCAGATATTTAGACCCTCAAGACTGGATCTCACCCTCACCTGGCTATTTTTGCCTATTTCCAGTTGTAAACCTATGTGTCTTAAAAACAGTAACAACCTCTCCTCTAACCAGGACAGTTTTTGCTGTGTAACTTCTCAAGTCAGAGGCCTGTGCTACACTAAGAACTTTTGCTGGGAGCAAAGCTGTAATTGAAACAGCATTTAAAGTGTTTGAAAACACTCTGTCCTGAGGTTATACCTAGGAGTGCTGTTGATTTTAACTTTGATTTAGTTACCATGATTCCTGACATCAGTGTAATGTTGTCTGGGTTTTTTGTTTTATTTGTGTGTGGATTTTTTTTCCCCCTTAGGTTGGCTGGATTAACTGGCTCTCATTCAGAGGGAACTTGGCAGATCTGTTTTGCCTTTGTTGAACCTCTCTACGGCACACCATAAAGATTTCCTAGGTCCAGAAGCTGCAGAAAAGACAACTGAGCAGCAGAAAAATGTGACTCTGAGAAGAGACTTCAAGCCTTCAGATGATGACTTTTCTACTGATCAGTTCTGATTTAAATATATAACTGAAGCATGCGTAAGAGTTAACTTGATAGGGAAAAACACATTCTCATTAATTAGAACTGCCAAAAAAACAAAGGCAGTCACCTGAAGCTTCAAAATGAGTGCTCCACTAATTCCAAATAAGTCATGTTATTCCCAGCTTCAGGACAACCGCAGTGAAATAAAAAACAATAATGAAAGCATAGTGAATGTTGGGGATACCAATGCCAACCAAATTGTAACAAAAGTTAGAACCACTGACGGGGATGTTAAGAAACATGATTTGACAGATGAGAGTGGGAATATATACTCTGGAGGAACAGAGAAAGTGACTCATCTGCCTACAGAGCCGAATAAACTTCTGACCTTCAAAGACTCTCGAACCTGTCACACCACTGCACAGGAAAGTAAGCTGCCCTCCACCACAAGCAGGGAAATGGGGAAAGATTGTAGGACCAGCGAAGCTAAGGATATATCAAGGCATATCAAGATTAGCCGAGGACAAAGTCTGTCCAATTTGAAAAGTAGCACAAATGATGCCAACTTGGAGGTTGTCTCCAAAGGTAATATTGACTTCACCCAGAACTTTCCTAAGGGAAAAATGTCCAGAACTATGGAGGTGGAGAGAATAAAAAGGCTTTCTTTGGGAAGACCAAGTAAATTTTCTCCTCAGCCTGAAACATTTGCAAAAGATGGCGTTGGCCGCGTGTCGAGCAAACGTCTGCTTTCTGCATCGTTGGACTCCATCGACACGTCTCACCACTTGGTAGGAAGTACAGAGAAATCCCAAAAAACATCCACGGATCATTTTCTTGGGATGGTGTTTTGTCCACTTGACAATACCTCAGAGGAAAAGACTGTATTTTATTCCACACCATCTACCTCAGGGAACAAGAAAACAAGTAAACCAGAAAATGTACCAAATGTTAGCACTGAAAGCACACTGCATACTTCTCATTCTCAACATTCAGCTGTTAAGCTCAATGACGTTGCTAGTAAATCAGAAGCACAATTAGGTCAGGGTGATAAAAGTAAAAAACTGGAGCTTAGGACTGCACCATCTCTACAATATAAAAATACGTGTCCACAAAAGATAGAGAGAATTATGCTGGTAGAGCTCCTGGGGTGTCCAAGAGCTGAAAATACAGCAGTGCAGGAACAGAAAAGCTCTGGGTCTGACACATCAAAATTTCAAGTACCCCATTTTCACAACACCTGCAATAGAGTAGAGGACCCATTGTCAAACCAGGTAGTAACTCATCCTGATGATAAATTGCAAAATTATAACATCGCCATCAGTGAGGAAGGGAGAGGAAGCAATGACAGTGACAGCAGGGCAACCAGCCAGGCTGGTGAGGAATATTTTACTGATGAGGAAATGGAAACAATATTTCCACTCACTTGCAGTAGTAAATCCAGCGTCAAAGTGACACCGAGGAAAAACAAAAATTTGCATGAAATTGACACAAATTGTGCTAAAACAGTTGGTGAACAGATATCTCCTATACATATTAATCCACCTGACAGCAAACCCTTGAAAGTTAATGAGAATAAACTGGTGCTAGTCAAAGAAAGCACTGAGGATGCTGCTGTGTCTGCTTCTGATCCCTCAGATCGTCACAGAGCACGCAGTGCAGAGACAGTGTCAAACCAACAACCTGATAGTCACAGCAGTGATATGGAAACCTCAAATGTTTCAGTTTCAAGTAAAGAAACAGCTAACGTAGAGGAACATCCTCCAGAGGAAGCACCGGGGAGCTGTAACATTCCAACAAAGGCTGATATCTTTTTATGTGTCCCAACTCCTGTGCGCCCAGTGGCAACGCTGGATGTTAATGGTCAGCCCACACTATCAAACAGTAATTTGAAGGACCTTTATGAACTTCATGATGACAAATTGTCACCCTCCTCAGTCCTACCTCCCATTGACAGCACACAGTTGTTAAACTTATCCCCTAAAGTGCCTATCAAGACTGCTTGCAGCAGCGCCATCCCAAAACCCATCCTGATCCACCCCAAGGGCTCCCTCACAGATAAGGCTGGTGTGGACAGTGACTGCAGTGAAAAGCTGGAAGAAGGCGTTGAGATGAAACCTGCCATCCCCCGGCCCAAACCCGTGAGACCGAAAATCATCACGTACATTCGGAGAAGCCCTCGTTCCATAGAGCAGCTCGACCCTTTGTTCGCGCCAGCGGGGCTGCCCTTCGACGGCTCCGCGTGCAGCGCGCCCGTCTCTGCGGAACAGAAGGCTTCCAACGGAGGGGAGGCAAAGCCCGCCAGCGTCCTGTACGACAAGTTTAAACCTGACCTCCAGAAGCCGAGACTCTTTGGTTCCGGACTAGTGGTGTCAGGAATTAGGCCCCCAGGTCATCACTTCAGTCCAATGAGCGAGAAGTTTCTGCAGGAGGTAAGTTTCTGCAGCTTAGACAGCTGCTTTCGTGTGCTGAGTGGTGATCATTTGCTTATTTGCTGCTGCCAGAAGTTAGTTCTCAAACCTCAAATAAGAAATAAATCCTAAAACAATGTGTGATCATTAGGAATAAACTTACCTAGCTGTTTCTGGCACTGATCCTATTGCGATATCTTAGCTGTTACTGGAAGTTGTTACTGTGCTCTTCCAGAATTTTCCAGGAAATTGATCACCTGCTAGTATTATAAATAGGGATGTTTAGAAAGGAAAAGACATGCTGAATTGAATAAATAATTATTTTTTTTCTTCCCGAAGAATAGCTTTGGGAAATGGTTGTAATTTGCCCATAGAGACTCTTCCTAATGGGAAAGTTGGCAGGTTTTTATAGACAGAGCACTAGAGGTCTAAACTAATTTCATTCTGTTTAGCTGTATGGAAACCCAGGGACTATCAGAGCTCTTTTTGGATTATACATATAATACACAAGAAGATTTACTTTTGACTGATTTTAATGCTGTTTCTTACACTGACTTGCACCTCAAAAAAGATTTCTTCTTTTCCCCGGAAAGCCATCCTGAGCAGCCAAAATGTGATGGAAATCCCTCTAGACACCTCTGGCTCCAGATATCTCGCTGTGTTTCTGCCTTGCTAAACTGGGCAGGAGCCTTGGGTTCCCGAAATCCCCACTGGGAAGTGAGCACAGTGGAGGAAGGATGAGCTTGCTTGGTAGGTGGAGAAAGGACAGGGAAGAACAAGCTTTGTCTGTCATGTTCTCTTTCATCCACTGCTTGGGACTTGTGGTAGTTCAACAACTAAGCTTTTTCTATAAGCACTGAAGATAACACAAATGACTTTATTTGAATGAGTCTTTAAAAAAAAGGGTTATGGATTTTTGCTCTGTGTCTTGTGGTGTTATTAAGGCTATTTTACTCCCTACCTCATTCTACATATAGTATATATCCAAGGAACAGCACTGAAATAAAAAAATTTAGTGACTGTCTTGGCAGTCAAAACCTGGGAAATACCGAAATTAAGATACTGTATGTGAGTGTAGATTGACTCTTATGGCATATTAACTAGAAACCTACTGAAGTAAGAAAAGATTATAGTTATTTCTCATCACAAACACAGAAAGAACACTGCTTGCTCTCCTTTTTCCTTTAACTTCAGTTTTCAGCTCTGTCCCTTGTATTTTATGCGCAGAGAATGAATTACTAAAAGTCTTTGGGAGATTGTCTATTCTAGCCATCATTAGTATATTTTCACAATTGCCTTGTAAGGTGAGGGAGAATTACTAGGTTGTTACTGTTTAATGCATGGCAATGGAATGAAAGCCAAAATGATCCGGACTGTGCACTGGCTCTTTGACTGTTTATAGGGTGGCATGACCCTCTGAAGACCACAGGTGTCTGTGAGAGTTGGGGTTCAGCTAATTAGGCAGGGTCAGCAGACACATCTAAACAAGGGACAGATTTCTGAGCACTGCTGAGGACTTTTTAGCATGAGAAGGACTCAAGTTGTGGCAAGTCTGCAGTGTGATTTTCTCTAGTCTAGGGCTAGAAGTGGGACACTTATGGACTGGAGAGGATCTTCCCCTATTCCTCCAAGAAATATGACTTTTGGTGGGTATTTCAAGGAGGGAATGTCTCAACCCAAGCAAACTGCTTCTTCAGAGAAGCTGGACTGACTGGAGAAGTGTCTGAGAAGAAAAAGTCAAACTGTGGTTTATATTAGGAGTTTGCATTAGCCCAGGAGTCAGGAGCTGATAGCAGAAGATGGAATCAGCTTTCTTGGACTGCCACCTTAAAAGCAACAACCTGGCTGTCCTGCAAGCTGGAGGAGTACAAAGGGGCCTGATTTGGCTCAGTATGGATCAAGAGAAAGGAAAATGATCAATCCATGGAGGTAACAGATGCTTAAAAGAGCAGCTGTGCACAGTATGGGTTAGTAGCAGATGAGTGATGTGTAATCCAAAAGAAATCAATTACGATGCATTGAAATAGATCAAAATCACTGAGATGAAGGGAGAGTGTGGAAGACTCAGAGGTTTTGGAGACAAGGAGACTCTGGCATGATGACCACTGTCTTGGTTAGAGAAAAAAATCCCAGATTGACCTATTTCACACATCCAGTATTGTCTTTGGAGAGCTTTGATTAGCATTTTGTAGCTCCTTATATAGCTATGAGAGTGCTGTTAATAGCTGTAATCTCTAAGCATCATTCAGCTAAGTGGTAGGAACAATTAAATATCCCTCTGGGTGCCAGGCGTAGAAGAAATAGGAAGGTGCTGTCTTGGACAGGAGACTCCAAGAGAAGGCCTGGAGAACTCTATGAGAAAGACTCGAGGGCTGCCTCTGTGCAGTGGAAAGCCTGCAGGGCTTCTTGAGCTGTCTGTGCCAAAGCCCACTCAGGGCAGCTCAGACAAAAATCTCAACTCCAGCATGAAGGCAGTCCAGCTGTGATGAGGGGTTGGGTCCACAGTGGAATTGAGTTAAGGCTGAACGGGCAGCCTTGCCTGTGGAATTGGTAGCTCCCCCAGTGCTTTTCTTTAGAACGTTGGCAGAGTGTGTACATAGATCTTTCATGCTCATCTTCTTCAAAAAAGAAAAAAGAAAAAAAAGAGGAAGAAAAAGAAAAAAAAAAAGAAAAAGGTCCTTTTCCAGGGCAGGTCGCTGCTGTTCACATCCTTCATCACAACGTGGGCTCCCCATCTCATTGTGGACCTCACCCTCTTGTAGTCAGCACCAGTGGGTGTTTGTGAGCTCTTTGTTCTCCAGTTGCCTCTGTGGGAAGTTACAGAGCAAATCAAGTTACAGGACCCAAAGGCTGTAGCTGTCCTAGTGAGCTGAACGGTGGAATGACATGGCCTCCAAGGCTCAGGAAAGGTTGTCTGTACTGCTGGACTGGCAGCATGCTTCCCAGGTCAGGATCCAGCTCTACCAGAGCATGCTCACCCAGAGGCTGCTCCCAAGGACCAGCATGGATCAGCCTGGTCTGCAGACGGAGTTTACCCATACAGGTACAGTCTGTACACTGTCAGAGACTGGTCACTGGCCACTGCATTCACCATTTTATGGCTGCTGCCAAGAGCCCTGATTTAGTGAGGGTCTGTAAGGAGGTCTGCTGATCACCAGCTCTCCTGCCTGTCTCACCAAGGCTGTGGCAGCCCCATCAACTATCTTTTTGGGTCTGTTCCCCAGCACAGACATCATTGTGGTCCAGAGAGGATCGACTAAAGTCTGTTGAAACAAAAAGCCTGCTGAGGTAAAAAGGAGTTAGGGGAGTTGTTTTGGATATAGTCAAACCAAAAGTTTCTCCCCTTGATCCTGTTGTTTGAACTGCCTGAACTGATGTTGCCAACACTTTTCCCAAAGAGTTGCCTGAAGCAGGCGCCTGACAAGCAAATTCTTCCTCAAGGCATTAATGTTCGATGATGTTATAAACAAAGTAACATGAAGGAAAGTATTGGGCATCAATACCTGCTGGCCATGCTGCCAGCTCTGCATGGGAATACCCAGCCTGTGGAAATTCCTGTGTGCTCAAAGTATTTGTTGCAGACTTTTCTGGTTCATTTTAAAAGATTCATTCATGAGTGTATGGGTAATGAGCAGACAGCCCCACAGAGGAAAACTCTGGGCTGACCTTCTTGGTAGACAGGCAGCAACAGATCATTTCCCTAGAAGTCCCTTATACAAAAATCTAGTACAGGGTGTTAGCAGGGATCATATTAATCCACATCTTTCTGAAGAACTTTAAAATGGCAATAATTTTATACAATTCTATTGAGACCAGTTGAATTTTACACTTCATGAATTCACAGTTAAATAGAAAGGAAAAAGTAGTGTATCTTCATAACAAGTTCATGTCCTCCAAAACTGGGATCTTCAAAAAATAGCATCTATTTCTTGAGAGATATTTGGGCAAATTCAGTTGGACTTGATTATCTTAAGGGTCTTTTCCAATCTAAATGATTCTATTCTATGTCGTTCTCACTTCTCTTGGCTTGAGAAGGGGAGAAGAGGTTTTATGCTTGTGATTGATTGGTTTTGTGTCTATGTTTGTTGCCCTTCTCTGTTACTCCTAGCCTACTGTCAATAAAGAAAAAGCGAGAAGATCTGAATAAACTGACTCAGTTTATAAAAAATGCTTATTTTCTGTAGTTAAAGATTCTGTCTTTTCCTTATACAGAAATACTTGGCATTGGTGCTTAACTTTCATTTAAATATGAAATGATAGTATGCATAGTGTAATCTGATAGAAATAAATTTATCAGGGAGAAAGAAGATAATTGAGGCTTATCCAGAAAAACAATCTCATATCTAGAAGCTGAAAGTAAGAAGCCAGACATCTGCAGTCCAAGTCTACAGAATCATTCATATTGTACAGCAAAAAACTGCATCCTAACTTTAAATAGGTCATAGGAGTATAATAAAAAAGGAAATAGAAAGATCTAATGGCAGGAAATAGGACTGCAAACAGAGGAAAAAAATATAGGGCAAAACTATAAAGCTCAATGTTTGTTGCATCTGCCCTCCTAGTTCCTGTGCAAAGGCCTCAAATATTCTTCTATATTTCATAGTTTAAGGCCAATCTTGTCTCTTAGCATATTAAAGATTTGCTAAATTAGAATTAAAGCTCTTGAAGGAGCTAGGATCAAAGCTTTTATAGCCAATGTTGAAGTGCATGTTCTAATGCTTATAATTGCTAAATAGAAATTGATCTGGCATATTATATGCATCATAACTTAGAGCAGAGTTAATTAATTGGCAGTTACATTTCTTCCTAAGTAGCCTGTGGCACTTTTTGATTAATTTTTAAACAAATTTAGTTCATATTTCCTATTGCCTATGCTTTTTTTTTCTTTTCCCATGACCTAAATGGGATGACTGAAAAAATATTCATAGGTCCTTTCTACATTATGATGATACTGCATTTCATAAGAAAATAGTGAAGAAGTTGGACTCTACTCAGAAGAGCAAACAGTTCTTTGCAAATGTGAGAGGTGAAAACTCTGCACTCTTGTCCTGAGTCACGAAGCAGCACAGAAAAGTGGGAGTCAGAGCCCAGCTTGAATGCACAAAGATGTGAGGGCTGAATCACAGAACCAGGTCATTCCTCGAGTGCAAGTTCAGTGCTATGAACCAGCTATGAGCTGGAAATACTTCCAGCTTGGGACTTGTTCTGCTATTTGTACAGTAAATGCCCATTAAAATACTGAGAGATTTGTCACTGATTTTAACAAAGCAGCATCTATTTGTGATAAATAGCAAATATTTCACATTTGCAAATCTGATAGTTTTTTTCTCCAATTCACGTGGGCAGATGGGTTTTATAGCTTCAATATGGAATATTCAATAGGCATCTGAACGCATAAGTTAGAGAAGTGTGCTCACGTCCACAACCAGGTTTCTTCCCAGGAATTAGAGAGGCACAGATTACAACGAATATTTTGCAGTGAGAACATACTGGGGGCTCTTTTTTTTTTTTTCACAGAAATTATTTGGCAGTACAATTGCTCTGATAAAATGTATCTAAAACACCTCCAGCTTTATTTTTAGCTATCTAAGTTAAAACCAACTTCTCCCAGAATTGGGCAAGAATATTTTAAATTACTTCTAATAAAAACTCCATTTACACACTCTCTTAGTGTATCTACCTCTGTAAGTAATATAACCTTTTGTGACTTAACAGTACCCTCATTTTCACTAATTGAAGGTCTTCCATTTGTCCATTTTCTTTTGGGGAGGGCATTCATTCTTTATTCTTTATTTGGGTGTAGTTGCATATTGAGAGTGTAATATATGTGTTTTTGAAGAGTGATTCATATAGTAAGACCATAACTTTTTGAAAGTTTGCAGTGCTCTGAATACCAGATTCACAGGGAGAGAAATTTAGCCTTTATAAGCAATTTGGAGCTCCATAATGTCTGGGTTTGTTGATTTATTGCGTAATGTCTGTGTCAATGATTTTTCTGCAGGTTGGGGAAAGGCCTGCGAAAGATGAGTTTTGCCCCCCACCGTACGCTCACTATGAGGTGCCACCGAGCTTTTATCGGTCTGCCATGATCCTGAAGCCACAGTTAGGGCTGGGTGCGGTGTCCAGGTTGCCATCTGCCAAGAGCAGGATTCTCATTGCGAGTCAAAGATCCTCAGGGAGTTGTCTCCATCAGCAAGGAGAAGTAGCAAGTGCTCCCAGCCTTTACCATCCTGATGCTTCAGGTAAAGTAAGAACTTTCTTTCCTTTCTCTTTACTGTCGTCACCAATAAGATACCTTTTTTTTGAGACAGAAAAATCACAAAATGAGCAACACTTTGACCTGATCCCACAAAGCTCCAACAGCACTCTTTGAGGTGTGTCTTTTTATCCTGCAGCAAGGCTGGCTAGGGAGTCTGGGATTTGTGCAGAGGTTGTTTAGCAGGTCATTGCCAAAGAAAGAGAATAGTTTTCAATAATAATTCTCATTTTTCACCTTTTTGTCTTCCTTCACCTTGTAAATGCCTGAAAATCTTTGGTTTTGCTCTAGGGGAGATCATAGGGCATTTTCTTCCATCATGAAGAGCCCACCATTCAGTCTGGATTTGACATTCCCCACCACGTTGTGCTCTGAAAACCTGGACAGTGTTCAAATGTGCCAGCAGAGATCTTGATTCTCTGAAGGCCTGGTGTACACCTCTTTGCAGTCAACACTTCTAATACCTTTTTCTTCCTAGCTACTGCCCATCTCAGCATGACCCTGGGCAGAATTACAGCACAAGAAGAGATGGAAGGAGAAGTGTATGATGTCACAAGAAAGAGACAGTAATTACTTCTACAGGACATTTCTTAGTAGCCTGGAAAAGTGTGGAGGTTTAAAAAATGCACATTTCAATAGGAGCAAGTTCAGAGACAAATGAAAATCAGTCAGAGTGAAGTGTAGGAGCTGTTTAACAGTCTAGAACACTGCAGAGATTTTTAGAAGTAGTCATAAGGGCTAAAGTTAATTCATGATGTAAAGTCATATGATCCCATCTCTTGCCCCAGGATGGGATTCCTTCTGATGTATGCTTATTTAGCCTGTTCATGAAAAACTATTTGTAAAAACCTTCACTATGAGATCTTGGAGCCTCTGAAAGCAGGAGTGCTCCAATGCATTACCTATTTTCAAGTTAAAAGTGTTCCCTAGTGTTTTGCCTTACCCCCTTTATTACAGCTTGCTTCCTCTTTCATCTGGAGTAGTTGTGGAGTCTTTTCCTCTTTGCAGGTATTTAAAAACTTTTACCGTCTCTCCCCAGCGCCCATTTGTCCATACTAAGAAGCAGGAGAAATTTAGAAAAATTTAGAACGGAAATGCACCAGAGCATCTTGACTTTACCCTGAGAGGACAGTCTCAGTCAGTAATACAGGTTGACAGGATTTGGGGCTTATCAGAAAATCAAGGTTCTCTGTAATACAGTGCCTCTTGCCAGTATCCTTTACTATCTGACCCTGCATCTGGAGTTTATCTGATGCCATTAGCAGAAGCTGACCAAACTCAGCTGTATGTGACTTCTGAGACACCCCAAGATTGCAGGCTGGGTTGTAAATACCATTTCAGCCCTGTGACTTGAGTTCAGTTAGCGCTGAAATGGGAATACAGGTGCAGAGAGTAATTGGATCAAAATTTCCATTTAAATGAAACTGCAAGAATGTGTGAGTTCAGGATATGAGTAGGGTAAGCCCTTGTGTTATAGGAACCAGTTTGGGAGATAGATATAAGAGAAAATGCAAACAGGACCTACTACCAAATAAACGTTTTTTTTCTGATCCTTTGAAATGAGCACTGCCTTCATTTTTATTCATCCGTCACCCATCCATTATCCACATTATCCTGCATCATTGATGCTAGCAGACATGACTTCTCCTTAGCCACTTTTAATTGGTACAGGAGCTTGTCTTGCATGTATTCATTTACTGTCTTCCTGTTCTTTGTGACATTCTAAAATTTAAGCAGGATCAGCTTATCAGTCTCGTTTTTTTTTGTCTGTAGTACTGCCTTTAAAAAAAGCCAGTACATGAGGAGTGTATGTAAGTAAATTATACAAGCTGTTACTGTGATTCTAATACACTAAAGGTGTATTCCTTAATGTTTTCATATTTCTCAAAAGGTTTTTTTTGTTATTTTTTAAATTTTAAAAAATTATTTATTTTTTTATCACTGATTATTTTTTGGACCTTCTCTGCTTTGGAGGCCGAATTTAATTCATAGCTCTCCATAATTTCCTTCCCACAACTGTTATTTTGCTTTTTTCTCTCTAATCTATTGATACCTCACTATTTCAGAAAGGGTATTAAAGACAACTCCTGGTAGTCCAATAATCTGTCATCTTTTTCAGGACCTCAAAGTGTGTTTCATCTGGTCTTTGGGCTCTGACTGTTTTATGGACTTTAAATTACACATGACTTGTTCTGGAGAAGTTGCTAATGTCTCCAGTTTTTCACTGTCCACCCCAGGACACATTGTTTTCACTTCTGGCATCTCATCTTTTGTTTTCCTTGCAAGATGAAGAATATGTTTAATTTTTCTGCAATACCTTATTTTGTTGCAAAGTACTTTTCACTGCTCTCCTTTGGTTCAATACCTCCTCTTACTTATCTTTTGTGTACTTTTGAAATGTTGGTTTCTTTATATTTATTTATTTTTGATATTTTTTTTCCCAGTTATCCATTCATGATTTTATTATAATCACCTTTTCCTTGACTAAAGCCTTTTTCCTTGTATGCCTCAAATGACTTAATCTTTCTCTCAGCAATGTATAACTTCATAGGTCAGCTTACCAGGCTTTTTGGTTTTGATACTTCCTTTTAAAAAAATAATGAATTGCTCATGAAAGAGGCTGAGGTGACAGAAGATAGTACAAGACTGGTATAGGAGTGCAGAAGCATCAGAGAAGTGATTGCTGTGTCTGTATCCACAGCAGAGCACACATGCAGACCAGAGATGGGTTGCTGGTTGCCGTCGAGGGGATGGATGGGACAGCACCCCCTGGCACACCAGAGTTGTAGGGGTGTTTATTAGAGGAGCTCCTAGTAGGGCCAGACACCTTTTAGCCATCTGTGTTAAGGTATCCAACACAATTTTCAACCACTTTCCCTTATTTGGCTGTCAGCTGTGGTATTATTTGCAGTATATTTGATCTGCATCATTGGTTCTTCTGCACTATTTGAAACACAGGCTTAAACACAGGTTTGATAGAGTCATATTTGCAAACATGAGCAAATGACATGCATGAACATATGGTCAGCATCTGGGATGCAGAGCCAGTAAGACTTGCCCATGGGTGTTGTGGGGTGTGAGAGCTTGGGTAACTTCAGCAAAAGCAGCTAGGGACTAAGGGGTATTTTTCTGTCAGGGATAACAGGCCTGCCTTCAAGATTGCTAATCAGCGTCTCTTGCAGCTTGATCCTGAGCTTTTAATCCAGTTTCCAATCCTAGTGATATCAGTCCTGCCCTGAGGTAATGGAAACAGAAGGATCTAGCCAGTTGCCGTCCCGTGACAAAGTGTGCGATACCGCGGAGGCTTTTAAACTGAAATCGCTGTGGCACGGTATCGAGGACAGCAGCAGTGCCTCACAGTGAGGATTTTATTCCCCTTTGCCATACCATTCATAATGCAGCAGTCAGGTTAAGCAGCACTGATAAGCTGAGAGGTTTGGCCCATGTAAAATACTAATCCTCATAAAACTGACTCTGAAGTAATTGATAATTAAATCCCTGAACTGCTGTGATGGACTGCAAGTATTTTAAGTGCAATTAAGGGGTTTGTTAGTTTTACGTTATGCCAAGTAGAAAGTAAAATAATGATGAGTGCTCCCTCAAGTGTGATCTCTAAGTGTGATGCCTAAAGTGTGGTTGGATCAGTGATCCTTCTTCATCAGTAGGCTGTAGGACATGTGCTGGCATTGGCTGCAAATGCCTTATTTAGCAGAGCTGCTCCTTCGCTGGTGCTTTGTCTCAGGTGGGTCAGACAAGCAGCCTGACTGTAAGAAAAAGTGTTCTGCAAAGTAGGTAAAATAGGAAGTCGTTGAATTATGGTATACTTATAGGTGCCATAGAGTCTCTGAAAGCTTAATATTTGTTTATTTTATGTAAATAGATTCTACTGTTTCTATGGGAAACTTGTAAGTCAAAACAAGCATGCAAGCATACTCTGTCTATAACATGTAAAATATTAATATATTTTCGTTGGTTATAAAGACTTCTTGAAGCAAGTGTTTTAGGATTTACATTCATTAGCTGATTATTTTGATGGAATTAATGTCTGATTTTGAAAAGTATAACAGAGATCTCATCATTAAAGCTTCACTTTAATTATGCTCATTAATTTAGCTTAATTCTACATTTTTCAGTAGTATTTAGGGCATTTTTTTCTCTAAGAGTGAGCTAATGAAATGTTACTTCCTTATCACCTCTCTGTGTATTAAACTTGTCAGTCCTGGGGGTCTAGCTGCTTCTCTCATTTCTGAGCAAGTCAACTTTCATTGAAGACAGAATTTACCCATAAATCACATCTGCAATATTTGTCATTCCTCGGACAGAGACAGATATATGCATATATTTGTGTCTTTGCATATGTATAATGTATTTCATCTCAAATGCCACAATATGTCTACAGCTTTCTCCCAGCAGGAAAGCTTTTTTTTCATGTTTATTCTCAGGAATAAACAACTTAATAATGGCCTATTTATCGAACATATAAATTAGATTTGATGATAGAAAAGAGGTTTTGAGGTTACTTCCTGAAATGTTGCCTTACTGCTACTTCACCTCTGTCTGTATTTGCAGTCTGAGGTACTTGGGTTTGAACAGGCAAGCTTCTTAACTGGTTAAGGAAAGAGGGACAAGGGAATAGTTCAGAGAGGAAAATGTTCTCTGTCCTCCACTAACCTGCAGAGTTTTCAGTTCGCACTCTCTATTTTCTTTGAGAGAGCAATCTGACCGTATTTCATTAAAAAAAAATTTCTAAGGGACACAAACACTTCCTTATGAATTTTTTTAAGGACATTGTCATCTGACTTGAGACATTGCCATCTGCCACCTCTCTGCTCTGGTTACTGTGTCTTCAAGGAACTAAACCCCATCACGTTAGAAGGGTTGTCTATTAGAGAGTTGTACCAAGCTGTCATTCATAAGAACAGCATGTGGAGCAGTCTGGGGGTAGGAGCAGGCAAATACTTCCTACCTTGCCTCCTTCCTGGTGAGAGCCAAGCGTTGTCTCTGACTGGACATCCACAGCCCTTCTGAGCTGCCAGTGAGCAGCAGCTGGACAGGTGAGATGCAGCTCCAGTGCAGAGAAGTGTTCTGGCTGCTCTGGGCTGCCAGTGGAAAATGCAATGAGTGAGACTCATGCACGGATGATTCCTGTGCTGCAAGTTTTTGAGGGATGCTGTGCTTTCCGCATTAGCTGCCAAGCGAGCACGGACATTTGCAGCTTGAATGAACTGTGAGATGACAAGTTCTTGGGGTGTTGAGAATGTGCTAACCAGCCTTGGTTTGCCTGGAAGCTGGGAAGGCACAGAGCAGTTTTTTGATGCTTTTAAATCTGAATCATGAGAAGGTGAGCATTTACTACCGTGTAATGGTGGACTGACCCATCCGAAATTAATCACTGTTCAGCAGTGACAAACGTTTAGCCTTTGGAACTGAACTGTCCCAGGCTTGACAGCATTTGGATGAGAGACCATTGGGGCAGCTGGGCTCAACCTGCTCACTACTGTTTAGGTGTAAATCACTAAAGTCTCTGTTTTAAAGCTCTTTTCCTAAGTTCTTGTTCAGAGAGAAGCTTTATGTCTATACAAGGAACCAAAAATGTAGTGGCAGCAGAATAGGTTTCTCACTTGTGTGATTTGTTTTTAATCTGCAAAGACACCAATGTTTGGGTTAACTGTGAGCTGGGTTAACTCAGCTTGTGTTACTTCTGACTGATGCGGTGACATTGGAGCTGAGTTCTTTACCCCAGATTTCCTCATATGAAAAGAGAATAGTGATGTTCAGATCATCAGTAAGGGTGAGAAAATCACATCTAATGATCAAAATTTTAATAGAAACGCTGGTAAAAAAAAAATTTAAAAAAAGGGGAAGCAAAGAAAAGCAAAAAACCCTACAACCAGATAACAAAGACTTGCCAAGGATCCCTGAATTACAGAGTTTTAAAGTCTTGAACTGCTACTCTTTTTCACAGGAACATATCTGTGTAACTCATTCTTTAATTTTTCATTCATTTCAGCTAAAACATATTTCAAATTTCACAGAGAAATTACATGAAAGTTGCTTTTTACCCATGCACGAAGATGCAATCCTTGTGCAGTGGGGATGCATAAGAAGTGAAGTTCAGACTTTTAATAAAGTCTCCCCAGGCACATCTAGTTTGTGTCAATCAGTTCTTAACTCAAAATGTTTTTATGTTTCTGGATGGGAACAACTTGAAGTGTCATAGAAAATCACTTGTGTGCATACAGACGACAATACTTAATTCTATAATTACCTTCAGGCAGTGAGACAACTAGAAAGATTTTTAAGCTTATTTTGGCAGATTTTTATTAAAATAAAAGCTGCTCATTAAAATAACTTTTGTTTTGAACTCCCAGACCTTGCTTGCAGGAGTACTTCTATACTTTTAAGGAACAGAAATAAACCAAAAAACATGCATGAGAAAACTTGATGAAGTTTAGAACAGAAAATACATACAATAGGCTGATGTCTCATGTATTTTAATGAGAAAGAATACACAAAATTACTTAGCTTTAAGGATTTGAATGCATCCCTAATGAGGATAATGTCCTGCCCCCAGGTCCTCATGGTACAGAAGAACTGGATTACAAAGAAGAGAAGTGAAAAATAATTTAAGGATGATGATGAGTTCAAGATGCAAAATATTGTTAGTTCAGGGGGAATTGGAATTGAAGTCATAAACTAGAAACACACAAAAAAGTAGGAGAAAAAAACACTGAGTCCTCTGCCCAAGTCTAGAAGAATGACTTTGAAGAAAAGGTAAAGATGGTTGGGCAGTTTGTAACCAAAACCCTTTTGGTTTTAAGGAAATTCTTCTTCAGTGACACTTGTGGTGCTTGGTCACAGACTGCAGAAAACAGTCAGTCTGGGGACTTGATGTGGGCATTCCTGTGGCTGAGCTGGGGGCCTGGGAGTCTCAGGTGAGCCACCCTGCCCTAGGCCAAGCACGTTTGAAATGCTTTTTGAATAAAGCCATTTCTAACTTTATCCCACTGTCCCAGTGGAATTTCCCCTATTTTGTTTCAGGAAGCCTGTGATATTTATAGTTCATTGCTGTAAAATGGAAACATCTCTCCCTCCACCTCAATTTTCAGAGATGCTTAAGAAAAAGAAATCTCAGCTAATGTAGTCCAGGTGCATTTTTTGGAAACCTGTAAAACCCACGAGAGACAGCCCCATACCTTCTCCCTGCTGCTACTGAGCTGCTGAGCAGGTTCCTTGCACCTGCAGCTGCTTACCACAAGTACTTGGCTTCAGATCTGGAGAGTGCCTGGGCTTGGTCCTGTCACTGATGCAGCACATGAAATATTTTGCAGTGGGTAGGGAAGAAGTCTTGGCTTTGGAAGAAGTCTGAGTGCTTTGCAGCTAGCCATAAATCAGGTGTAGTAGACCCCTGTC
The DNA here is from genome assembly GCA_013397155.1 of Irena cyanogastra. Classification (NCBI taxonomy): domain Eukaryota; kingdom Metazoa; phylum Chordata; class Aves; order Passeriformes; family Irenidae; genus Irena; species Irena cyanogastra. The sequence goes on from VWZV01003698.1 coordinate 174,917, forward strand.
AAAGCAGCACTGCACAAACCTGGCAGTAAACTGATGGTGACCATCACTGCCTATCTCTCCACTGTGCTAATGTGCCTGCTCTGCCCTTCACCTGCCCCTGGAACCCATGGCTACCTCTGAGCCCCTCTTCACAACATCCAAAGGAAGCCACATTCAGGATCACAGTCCAAAATTTTCTCTGCTGGTGCCAGAAAAGTGAATGGGAATTTTAGCAGTTTTTTATTACTCACTATAGATATTTGTTATTTTCATTTGGGTTACTCTGCATGGCATGTACTTCTCTGGGCTGGCAAAGGTGCTGCAGACATCCATCTCCTTGAGTCTTTATAAAGGGCTCAACCTGGGAAAAGTGGGTACAAAAATGGATTTTTAAGAGCCTAGAGTATATAAATTGTTTTATTCATTGAGCAAGAAGCATTTTTTTACATCTTTACAGGAATGTGTTTTATAGGAGAACAAAACTCTTTTTTAGCTTAGGTGTTAGGTGTTACACCTATTTCTGTTTCAATAGGTATTACACCTATTTCTGTTTCAAAAGGAAAGGCTTAGTTACGTTAAACAAAGCTTAGCATTAGTATTGTGATGCGGTACACAAATATCTTTCAAAATCCCTGTGACATTTTTCTGCTCAAAGGAGTCAGTCTTGTTTTCTCTAAAGTCTTCTCAAAATGAAATACTTCATTAAAATTAATAAGGCTGTGACCTACATAGTTTACAAAAGAATTAAATACTGTAATAATATGGCCATACTCTTACTGTGCAGTTAATTTGTATTTTTCTTTATATTATGAATGTTCACTTCTTCCTTTGAAGTTTGTGTTGGGCTGGTGTACAAGTAGTGTTCACCAAATAAGAACAGAAAAAGAGTGACTTTGTGGCCTTTTCTGGCAGAATATGTTGATAGCTTTTAATGCTGCCTTGTCTCTTATGCCACTGGTCCTGATTAAACACTCTAGCATCAGGTTTTGGAGATTGTTGTTAAATTTTTTTAAAAAAAATATGTATTTTTGCTGCACAGGATTCCACAAGGAATAGGAATCTTGTATTCTCAAATCTAGGAAGAAAAAGCTCTGTCTGAATTTATGTATGCATAAGGTCTGGAGTCACTTGGTATCCAGACATTCTAACCAAAAGCAAAATTAATCTTTGGCCCTTGACCTTAAAGGCAAGACTGCCATGATCATGGACCTTTGGCCTGTGAAGGAAAAGAGGAGCCTGTTTTCTGTATTTGCCTAGAAAAATTTGCCTGAGCAAGAGCAGCAGCATACAGGTTAGGACAGAAGCTGAGGACAGATGAGTGGTTAGTACCACAGGCAGACATCACAGCTGAATTGCTGTTTGGTCTAACTTCAGGTGTGATAAACCTGCTACTGGCACTTGTCTGAAACTTGGTGGGCTGACGTCTTAGCAAGGAGAAGTCCACTAGTGGAAATGGCCAGTGGTATGTTAAAAAAGTAGGACTTTACAGGTCATGTCCTTGTTCCAGGCTTCGTGCAAGAAAAGGGAATTTTTTTAAGTGGAATTTTAAAGAAAAACTTCAAAGAAGTGTTTTCTTTGATTAAATACAAAGAAGTTCTGTGTCCTTGAAGAGGATTGTTGCTGGTCTACAATACTTTCCAAAACTGGAGGTTATGCGTAGCGTGTTTGTCTCTGTGAGTTTTTTTAATTGGCACATAATAAATGTAAATTTAGAAAGTGATACAGCATTGAAGAAGATAACATTAAAAGAAATTCATAGCAGTGTTGAACTATGTTACTTTGCTGGAAGTTTGAGTTATGCCCCATGGGTACTTGGCACATTTCACCTTTTAAAAATTATAGTGACCTGTCATTTTTCCACCAAATGTCTTTTAAATGCAGCGAAGAATAAGACGTCACTGCAGTCTGATCAGCCATTAAAACTTTTATTCATTAAAACTTTTATTACTGCCTTTATATAGCTGGGAGATACAGGTAATGGTCAGTGTCTACTAGTTAATTTATTTAACAAAAATGTCTTTCTTTTTCCTTCTTTCAGTTGATCTTAAGAAAGGATCGTGTCCAAGTGCTGCAAAATCAAATCTCCCCAAGCCTTGCCCGTCTGGACTTCGTCCCCCAGGTTATTCGCGGTTGCCAGCAGCTAAGCTGGCTGCATTTGGTTTTGTCAGGAGCTCAAGTGTGTCCTCTGTCTCCAGCAACCAGTCAAACGACAGCGCTCAGAGTGACCAGAGCCGGACAACTAACCGTAAGTCCCAAAAGTGCCCTTCTTTCTGGAGGGATGTTAAACAGATGTGTTCCAGGATTGTCCAGACTGCAGTTTCCATATGATTCAGAACTAATGAAATCTGTGCAGTATTTGCTATTCTCTCCCATGCCACTGACTTTGGTTTGGTATCTTGATTGCCCGATGAAGTTTTAAAACAATATTAATAACTATAATTAAATATTAATAAACAATCATTAAATTCTAACAACTATTTAAAATATTAATGGTAACAGTTGAATAGGGCTTGAAGGTTGAGGAGGTTGTTTTCCCTGCTACAGAGAAAATTCCATTAAGAGTGAATCTGAAGCATTCTTTCTTGTATTTTGTTTTTACCCGGAACACGCCTTCTTACAAGCTGGAATAGTAAATAAACAGAGTGAACTGTGTTTGGCAAGTAAATGGCAGCCCATCCAGAACGGGACAAATATTATCTAAAATAGGAGATACAGTCTTTCTAATCTACTTTTCTTCTGCTTCTTAATATTCAGTGTAATAAATTCAGTTTAGAAAATTGAGCCAGCGATATGAAAGGGATAAGGACTGATGTCACAGTAGATCTACCAGACTTTGAATGATCCCTTGGCAGAAATGTCATTCCAAATCCTATTTCATGTATAAGGCTGTTAATTTTATTAAGTACATAATAATACCCAGTGGATTGTGCAGTCCTTGGGAAATGTGCACACGCCCTGGGCTGTGCAGAGCAGAAAGGGGGATTGAGGGATTTTCATGCCCGTTTTTCTTTGAAGACTGGATTGAGCCTGAACTGTGTCAATATCAAAGCAAGTGGTATCAGCCAGGAGGGGTGCAGACAGGGCCACCAGGTGACATGAAGCAGCAGAGGAGACAAGATGCTGCAAGCTCCTAAATATTTCACTATTTGTATTTATTTGAAATTAATTAAAATAAATACAATTAATACAGTTCAAAACCCTAAGGATTTTCTCTTTCCCCTTTACATGGGGTGATTGAGATGCAAAAGACTAATGTCAGCAGGGACTTTTAACTTCTCCAATGCCCCCAAACATACTTGTATCTTGTTTTACTGTTGGACTGATCACTCATTTTACGTTATTTTCTAATAAACTTTACATTGCGGTTAGTCAATCTCTTTCACTTTGTGCTTTTACCCTACATTAATGCCTTTGGAAAACTTCTCCTTTTATCTGGTCTTGTAATCTTTTAGTCTATATTTACATAAAACCTGTGTTAAGGACAGAATTACATGATATATGATTAGATCTAAACTACGTCTCTGCAAGTGATATTGTTGTTTAGCAGTTTCAGGTGGGAATCTGAAAAAAATGACATCTGTAGGTACAGCACTATCCTTGAACACACTGGATGTATACAGGTTCATACAAATCTAAAAGAAAAGTACTCCAAGCTGCTGAATTTGAATCAATTGATTTCTATTAAAAAAACTGTGGAAGAAGCATTAGCAATCTCGGGCATAGAAAGTTACATCTGATTCTTCAGTTCCCTTAAAATAAGTTGATCTTATTTATTTATTCTGGTGTATTTTTGTATTATCTTTGTACATTAAGCCCATAAAAACTGAAACCACATTCCAGCCACTGGAAGGACATGTAAGCATTTGGTTTCAGCTGACTCAGCTGAGGATGTTGGGATCAGGATGATGTGACCATCTTGTGCATATTACAAGATCAGTTTTGATGGGCACAAAAATTACCCAGGGGAAGTGTTCTGCTTGTATGAATTCATGTAGAGATGAGCTCAGCCCATCACCTGATGAAAAACAGCACCTATAACTTTGCTGCCAAGTTGGATAACTCAGGGGAGCTGTTGTCTAGTTTCCCTCTACCTCCATGTAAGAGTGAGAGGATGAGCCCCTCCCAAGGGTCATCTCTCTCACGTGGCTCCTGTGACATGCACAGCTGCCTGGCCCAGCACTCTTCTACTTCTCTTTAGTTCCAGAAGGATGGTGCTTCCTCCTGGACAAGGGTGAGGGAAGGAGAAGGTGTGTTGCCAAGTGGGTGAGGGCACATCTGGTGTTTAGGGCGCCAGCCCTTGGTAAGTCATCACACAAGGTGACACCTAACATCACCTGCTTGTTTTGGATTAAAGACAACATGACTCCTGTTCATGGGGCAGATAGGTAGGAAGAAAAAATGTTTCTTCACTGTTAATTTATTAACTTTCATAGAAATGTTATCTGTACGAAACTGTACCATCTTTTTCTATTTATAGTTTATGTGCCAGCAAGAGTTAAATTAGTTGCCCAGCACCCAGGGAGCACAAATTAGTTGCTTTCCATTCTCCTGCAGCTTATTTAACACAGAGCAGCAGTGCACTTCAGCATGCACAGAAAGGATGTAGGGGAGAAGTACTGGTTCAGGAATCTTAGCATGACATACTATTTCTTCCCTTCACTGTTCGCTGGAAGAACAGTTTTGTTTAAATTAAATAAATAGATGATTCTGTAGCTGCTACCTGAGATCATGTCTTTCACTAAATCAGGTCTCCTAGAGGGCAAGAAAAAGCTTTACTGTTAATTTCCTAGCTCAGTAGGGTAGAAAACTGCGAAATTATCTAGCTTTAGAAGTCTTCAAACACACATAACACATTTCTATTTTAGCAGCATCTCTGCATGTCAGGGAGACAAAAGTAGTTGATAACATCTTACAAGTGTGCATTTGTTATAAATAAAGGAGCTACTACTGCTGTAAATCAAAAGGCTCATTTCAAAACCACGACATATGGTAGGTTACTGAAAAGCCAATGACTATGGCTAGGTGAGAGGAAAGCACTGGTTTATTTTAGGGACAGAGTGTTTTAGGGTAAACACTGATTCTTTAAGGGACCCCGGTGAGATCCTGTCCTTGCTTTTCTCTCCTCTGCCAGATGTCTTGCGGTGCTAGTTCTGCCTAAACACATTTCTTTTCTGAAGTCCCAGCTAGTGTCTCTGTCTAGGGAGAAAAACCCACTTGTTTAGGAAAAGGAGACATGATGTTTGTGTTGAGGGGAAGTTTGTTAATGCATCTGTGATGTGGCAGCTTTGTTCTTCACCAGATTTCTCCCCTTCCTGTGACCCCTCTAAAAGCAGGAAGCCTGGATGTGCATGGAGCCTGTGCTGTGCTTCTTGGTTGACTTTCTGGTGACACCTGGCATATCCAGATTGACTCAATTAAATGGATTTGAACCTGTGGGACTGTGCTCTTTCCCATGGTGAGACAGGACACACTGCTCAATCTGTGTGTCCTCAGGTCTTTCCTGGAGTTCCATCCCAGGATTGCTGGTATCAGCCAGGCTGCTCTTTGCCAATAACATGCCAACAGTGACAATCTTGCCACCAGCTGCTAATGAGGATCAGTTGTAATGGGGCTCTGCTCCTATGAGGTCCTGCCCAATGTTGTGTTGAGACTGAAGGGAAAGCCTCTGGGAAAGCCCAGGCTGAGGCTCAGCTCCTGGTCCTACTACCAGTACTCCACAGATCTGTTCTGTGGCACAGATAGGTTTTTCCACTAATATCTTTGTCCAAGATTACCTGAAAAAAAATCAAACTTAGCCCCAGCTCTGGTGTACTACTTTCGAGGTTTTTAAAAAATGCCTGATATTTTAAACCATTATTTTTTATTTAGAAAAAGGGAGTTTTGTACATCTAAAAACTTGTTGCTTGCCTACAGTGTAAATTGACTAAAATTGAAAAATTGAGACACTTCAGTCTAAAAGGAGTGTGAATGTATTCTGCAAAATATGAGAAAAAGTGAATGACTAGAAAGTCATGTTAAAGTTGAAACCACTATGATTTGGAGTGGAGAGAGATAATTGTGTAAACATAAAGAGAAAAGACTTCTAATTCAAGCAACTTATAACAAAATACTTAACTTTCTGTGTTTTCCTTTGGAATTCTAAATGCACTATATGGAAGCTTTCCCTGTGTCTACCCGAATAAAATTTGCATGATACGTCTACGTCATCCACCAAAGGCCCACAATTGTTGGATGTGGTTCCTGGTATTGTCTTGTGATGCTGCAGTGAGGTAACACTGTTGCTCAGACTGTACCTTCTGTTTTACTGGCTTGAGGGGCTTAGAGTTCTCTTGCCTGTATCTGCATTTTGAGTGATCAGCTGAATGTCCCACTCACATAATCAGCTTTATGTACTTCGTCAGCATAGACTCTAACTTGCTGTAAGTACCACGTGGGAAAGAGTTTGTCAAGCACTGTGGAAGGATTTGATGTGTGGAGAATTGGAAGAAAGGTGGATTGTTTAGAATGAGTTAAGGTACGCTAACTGCTATGAGTTCAGGAAATTGAAGAATGTCAGTGGAATATCGGGAAATACTTCATAGTCATAAGGTCTACTAGTCTGTTAAATAATCTTCCAAGTGATGAAATCCCAATCTTTCAAGTGATGAAATCCTTGTTGCTTAAGATTCTTTAAATAGAACAATAGCACAGTGTTAGAGGCAATTCTTCTCCGTCGATGTGCTAGACTAAAAGACATAATGCTATTCAATATCTACCCACAGCTCTGAGTGCTGAAGAAATTTATTTTGGGACTGAACAAGAAAATGGTGATGAATATTTCAAAACTTGTTTTAGTATCTCACGGCAGCTATTGTTTTGTTAAAAATTATAGAAAAATGAAACTGCATGTTTTATTGATGCAAACCTCCATGATCCTTTCTTCAATATATATATTTCTCACTAGTTTTTGACCTTGAATTGCCTGGTCTTGCTAAGTGTTGAATTTCCATTCTAATAAGCAAAAGTGTCAAAGTGTCAGATTCAGGTGGGTGGAGAAATGAAGAAATTAAAGTGAGCACAGAGGCCTTGAATAGATGCCTAATTGCCTTCAAAATGGGGAGAACATTCAAAATTGTCACATGGTAGACAGGTAAACCAGTTGTTCTTAACTACATAAGTATTATGTTAATATGAAGAATTTCCTGCATGAAAATACTTTCCAATCATATTTCTGTGACTGATTTTCTGTTCAGTTTTCTACATGACAAATTCAATTTTTTTTCCCCTTCTTGTACTGATATTAATGCCTTGATGGAAGAATCACTTTATGCCATCATTTCACTGTGAATAGGACTAAAATAGAACAGTATTGAGATTCTCAGCTTTGTGGGATGAAGCATCTGGAAAAGTGCAATATGCCAGCCAGGAAGTGCAAGGGCTATAAGACACTTCAGCTGCTTTTGCTTAGCAGCATTTACTTTTCGTACTCTAGTTGCTAATGATGGGGGGAAAAAAGATTAAAATAATTACTTGGGGGTGTGGGCACAGAGGTTTCTCTCTGTTTGCAGACATTTAAAGAACAGTGCTGAAGTATAAGTTGGTTATTAATTTCAGGGGGTTTTAGATATGGTGCTTGTGATAGTACTTTAAATGTGGCGTTATTTTAATAGCTTAGATAATGTCTTTGCTGTCTCCTGCACTGTTACCTCTTCCCCTGCCCATCAGAACACACAGCAGAGGGGAGCAGTTCCGCACTGGGAGGATCTTCACCACCCCTTGTAAAGAATAAGTAGGGGCAGGAAGATCAAGATGGTTTGGAAATGCAGACTTACTTTTATATGGAGATGCCAACCTGAAATATTTAAAGAGTTTTCAGTTTTGCTGAGCTTAAGTTTGTCAAAACTGAAGAAATCCATGAAACTCTGAATTCTGCAAAGCTTGCTTTTTATGAGCAAAGAAATGTTGAAAGAATTTTGCCAAGCTCTCATGCCAGCTCAACTCGAGTGCTTAATCATCATGTTTGTTATTGTTATAAAGTGCCATATAAAATCTGTGGTTTTAGTGTAAGAAGTCCGGTCTGGGAGATTCTGTGTCTGTGTTCTAAAATTGTCCTGGCTCATACCCGGCAGCTCCAGTTCCAGTTTTTGGCCCTTATTTCTGTCTGACTTTTAAAACGTGCCTCAAATTATCCACCTCACTTTCCCGTCTGTAAAATAGAGTGGGAGAGTACAAATGTTTGTGCACGTATTGGGTAAGAGGACGACAAGGAAGAAACAGATAGTGACAAATCCTCTTTCCTGGCCCATTTCCACACAGGATTATTTGACTGATTATGTGCACCTAATTTAGTCACGGTGACTCTTAGTGTTTAATCTACAGAGGGCAAAAAGTAGTTCAAACCCTTGCACACCAGGCTGCCAGACACCAGTTTCACTGGACAAGGCTGTGCAGTGCCCCAGGATTAGATTATTCCCATTACAGACACCCAAGGTGTCTCTGTCCTTTAATTCTGTGGGAAGATGTTGTTTCAATGATCAGTGTCATGGATGTAGCTACTGTGGCAACCTGCTTGGTGCCCCTATACTGGGAAGTTTCATCAGCCCCTTCTTTATTTTAAAGGTGTCCTGTGGTTGATTTTGTGCTTCCTTGGTCAATAGGAGATCGTGACTGCTTTATTTATTGCAATATGATTAGCTTCATTAATTTTTAGAGGGATACAAAGAAAGCAGTGAAGCCATTTCTAAAACAACTTTGTTTTTTTTTCAATGCTTATATCACATTTTTAAAAACATCAGTGATCCTGAAGGGGATCTCCTCTGGTAGGGATGTGAGAGAGACATAAGGAAGAAGAGAGCTGATGGTGCAGTGTGAATTTTACAGTCTGGGGAAAAGCTTCAGCCAGTCCAGAGCCAGTAAAAGGCACAAGCACAACACTCATCTTTCTGGGGACACTCAGCACTTGGAACAGTGGCACTTAAAATGTCCTTTTGAAAATATGAAGACAAGCAGCAGCTGGAACATGTCTGTCATATCCAAATTAAAACCCCTCTCAAGACCAGAAAACTCACTATAAATTGTCTCCTTTTCATACTCCAATCTTCCTATTCTATCTGTTGAGGGGGGAAATACTCGTTTAGAAGTGAACCCTGTGGGTATTCATTGAAATGGATTAATCTTTTAATTTAGCCCAGAGAAAAATTAAGGAATAAAGCTTTGAAGAAATGAGAGCTCATCCATTTCTCTTTTTCTTTTTCTTTTTTTTTCCTATTTTTTTTCCTATTTTTTTTCTCCCCTTGCCTTCTAAAAGAATCACAGTTAAAATCTTCATAGTCTCTCACTAATGAAGTACGACCTTGCAGGACTTTTGAGAAACTTTCTGCTTCACCATGTCTCTCTTGTGCATTTAATTTCCATTTATAAATCAATATTTAAAATGGGTTAATTTTGGATGTCTAGCTATGGGGCTCATCACTGGCGTATTCCATTGACTTCATCTGCAGTTTTTGTGCTTTCTGAAATTCAAGCCTGTGGTAATCTAGATGCATTCAACTCCATAAAGATAAATCTTCAAAAAGCACCACATATTGCTTCTGGTGCAGTTCTGCATTTTGTATTGTCTGTGAGGTTGAAGCCAGTGAGCACAGTGAGGCATTCTGGCTTTGAAATCTTAAAGTAAATCAAACAGTTGTCTGACTGAACCAATTACTATCGGTGACAAAAATCATTACAGATTATATGATAATAGGCTTTCTTCCAAAGATAACTTTTTTTTTCCTCCAAAAATAAGTATTAATTTAAAGATACAAGAAGTTTGATATGGTAGTTATGAGCCAACTTTGACTCACAGTGAGACTCAAAGAAAAATACCTATATAACAGTTTGGAGTTACGTAAATTTTGAAAGTATTTTTTAAATTATGTTTTCTCTTGTGTGATTTTTGCTTAGGGTCAGTGAGCTGTTAGCTTGCTTTCCTAAACAAGAAGCAAATAAGCTTGAGGTTCAGTGTTTCTTTGATCTCTTTCAACAAGGACCAAATTTAAAAAGTGAAACTGAGATGATCTCCTTGCAATCATATTATTAACAGCTGTAGTCAAAAGTAAAATGTTGTGAATTTGCCATACACACAAGTTTCAATCCAATTGCCTTACCAGCAATAAACAGGACCAAAATTGTAAGTACTGCAAATATTACTGGCAAATCGCATTTAGACCAAAAGGCTTCAGAAAACAAAACTGTCCTCTTTATAGAACAGGAAAAATCAATTAACAAAATGCTATGCTCTTGCAAAATGAAGTGTGGATAATGAAGACAAACAAATGGGGATTTGGAAAAAGCCTGTAAACTATCCCTTTTGGGAGGGAGAGTGACTGATTAGTTGAGGAGAACCATGGTGGATTAGTGCAGGTATGCATTAACAGTGGAGCAAAGGAAGACAAACTTCAAAAATGTTTCTAATCTTTGATCCCATTAGGAATCCTGCGAAGACTTGTGAATTCTAATTTAGTAGCGTGAGAAGTGTTACAGCCAAAAGAGTGCAGCCCTATTTTTAGAGAAAAAACTTTTTCCATGTAGAGGTTGGGCTGGAATATCACTCATGACATTTTTTTTCCCTTCCACTAAACTAGTCCAAACAGGTTAAAATTGAGTTTAAGTCTTCTAGGTGCTTTTAAGAATATCTGAAATAAAGGAAGGATTAGCATCTTTTGCAGCTTTATTATTGCCATGAGTCTATTAGTTGTGATCCAAGAACTTGAAAATTGCAGTTTAAACAGCTTTCTTCTGGCTTGCTGCTTGGCGATCTCTAGAGGCCTGGACAAGATTACATGAGGCTGTAAACAGTTCAGAATGTGGTGGTTCTTTGTCTTGTGGCAGGTGTGAGACCATAGACTTTCAGCTTGGGATTTCCAGAGTTAATTTAAATGCTAGAAGAAAGCTGACTACAGTCTGAAATGAGTAAAACCACCACTGGCAGAAAAATGACAGACTGAGACCCTCCAACCAAGAACACTAAGCTGAATAAAACAGGAACAATTGCACAGTCTTTTCCTCCACAGTGGGCATTATCAGAACTTGTGGGCTGTTGGCACACAGGACATCAGTGACACCACCATCAGCAGTAGCAGATGTTCAGTCCCTTGGAGATGAGACCAAGAAATGGTAGTATGCTTCCTATGTGGCAGCTTTAGGGAATTGGTGGAATTGGTGTGGCTGGGGGAGAAAGGTGCTGCCATTTCTGTGGTTTACAAACAGGCCTATGACTCTCTGCTCCCTGTGGCTTGGAGTCAGCTAAGCTGGGCTACATGGTGTAAATCTTTAATATGTGCTCTTCCCAACTTCACAATCTGCTCGTCTGTCTTGACACAGTGTAAATTGCCATCACTACTTCCAAAGAAAGCTAAACAATCAGAAATACTTATGCAGAAATATGGACATTTAGGATGAGAGAATAAAGTGCTCTGATTCAGAGGTGAGAACTGACCTTGTTGGAAGGGCTGGCAGTGTTCCCATATAAACCACGACATCGGATTGCGTGTCGGTGGGGTTTGTCTAGGAATGGGGCACGTCACTCACTGTGTGCTGATTCACCAAGCAGTCATAAGGGTACACTTTTATTTTAGTGCACACTGCCTGCATTGGGCCATTAGGCATTGAGCAGTGTATGTTTCTATGTAACAAGGTAAAAACTGCTAACCAGAACGCCATGGAGATGGGTGCATACACTGGCCAGCTGCTGGACTGATGGCAGCAGCAACTTCTAGCAACACTAATGCTGCACAGTGGACCTTGTTGAGACAAAGCCAGGCCAGATCAGTTAGTTTTTGCATGTCATGAACCTTTCTCCAGCTGAATGTGACATCAGTCTTTTCTATTTGTTTTCTTATTTAAAGTAAGTCTCTCAAAGAAGATGAATTCCATTATAGTCCTTAATGAAACTACCACAAAGAAGGAAAATAGCTTCTAATTTGCAGAGAAGAGTCAGGAGACACCCTTCCACCTCAGCAGAGAATGAAGCTAAATGAAGGTAAATGAGTTGTCTCCTACCACTGCCATGCATCTCAGAAATACTGTGCATTTCTGGTGCCCTGATGGTGAAATATTGAAGTTTAGTCAGTGATTAACTTCCTGTCTGTCACACATTGCAGCCACACTGTGCTCCTGCCAGCCATTCCTGGAAAGGTATGCACAACCTCCAGAGAAACTAAGCAAAACTGAGTGAGGAATGCTGAGTTTTTAGTAAAATGGCATGTCTCAATCAAAACATCTTTTGGCCAAGCCTTGGAAACCCTTGTATTGTCTTCCCCTGCTGCTAACCTGTATGGAATACTGTGGGCTGGAGTTCAGTCTGTGCCCTCAAGTGTATGGTATGATTTTTTGGGTTTAAAAGACAGAATTAAAAATGCATCACTTTGGACCAGAATTTTTATCCTAAAAAAATGAATATATAATTTATTTGATGTTTTTTATAAACTCTTCTGCTCAGTTCTTACTGCACATGAGACAATCTACGAGTTAATATTACTTTTGTAATCTGAGGAAAGGGGATTTCCCAATGAATGTTATTACAATACTTTTATTTAAACTGAAGGCCTATTTTTAGATACTTGGATGTGTCCTGGGATAAAACATTCTTTCTCTGACATGTTCTAATGTTGACTAAATGCATTATGTACTGCATCTAGGTATCCAAGGAATTTTAATTGTCTCAGAGGTACACAATAGTGTTTTAGAATTAGGATATTTATCACTTGTCACAGCTTGTAAATTTAGATACAGAACAGGCCTGTACACTGTCAAACTGTGTGGGAAAGAAGAATAAGAGGTAGCGTCATGGTCTTTGTATGCCTTCCAAAGAATAGTTTGGAAGTATGTTCTAAAAATGTCTAAGATGTCGTTTAAAAAAGCTTAAACCTGAAGGAAAGCTGCAAGAAAATTTAAAAGGAAAAAGCTGATGCTAAGAAACTGTCTCTTGTGTGCACCAGTCAGTCCCACTTCTTTGGCAGAGCGATAGCTGCTCTAAGAAATGTACTGAATTATGCATGGTTTACCAACAGTCCTGCTCTGGAGCTCACTCGTGATGGCTTCAGGGAATGTGTGCACTCCTGAACTGTCATCTCTCTACCCATTGTGTGAATCAAAAGTACCTGCAGATAAAAAATTCAGATTAATTGAGAAAAGCCTCCAAGCAGCTCACTAAGTGATAGAAGCTTGCTATCAGTCACAGCTGGAAGATAAAACTGTGGACTGTCATGGTAAACAATTTGCAGCCACGACTCGTTTGGTACTCCCCACTTTGAAGCATGCCAGGTATCATGTTTTAAAAACAGCCCAACTAGTAAAACTAGTCTAAAACCTGAAAGATTTGTGTATTTTAAATCAGAATGACTTTTTCATGGAGCTCACAGTTTTGTAACTGTGATTTTTTTTCTTCTTTTTAATCGGGGGGATGGTGAACGTTTCCCTCGTCAGCTGTCATAAGGTGGTTCCTGCCCTTTGCCAGAGTGGTGGGAAGCATCTTGGCAGGGTTGAAGCAAAGCAGCAAGGTCCATTTATGACTTCTCCCCTGCCCATATAGCCAGATATTTGGAGTGATTATCCTGCTAAAATACCATGTAACACCAATTTATAGTTCTTTAAATGTGGCCATTCTGTTAGTATTTGATTCCAACATACCTGTGCGCTATCTCTGTTTTGCTGTTTTCTCTCACGGAAAGGAGCTCTCTCTCTTGTGGGTGCTGCCCATCACTTGCATGGCACCCAGTGATGGTTTGGAAGACTGGTACTAAATAAGAATTGTGGTAACATTTGCCTCTGCTACAGCAGACACAAAGCTTCACCCTGCTTTTTTTTTTACAGTTTGTAATTAACTAATGAAATGTATATGTAATTAGCTTTGATAATGCTTCCAGGAAAATACTGCATGCTTGTTTGAAAGTTTACCTCACTGTATAGGTATTTTAGAGGGAAGTTTATTGGGGAAGGAAGCTCTGCTGGAGTTTTTAGATGTTTTTTACTGGGTGAATTGTAAAAAAGTCAGGGTTTTCCCCAGACTTGGATTTCTGCATTTTTTGCAACTTCCATCTCCAACGCAAGGTCCTCCCACTGCTTGACATAATGTCCTGTCACTTGGAGCCAGGCTAGGTGGCACCTCACACTGGCAGCTCGGGCTGGCCGAACCAATTGTGGTGGCTAATGTGCTCAGTCACATTAGCCCTGTGAGAGTGCACAAACTCTGCCTGTGGCTAACAAGATGCTGCCGCCTCTGCCTGTGAGTGTGGGGGTGAGGAGTCAGCTGCTGCTACCTTCGGACATTTCGCCTTTCTCAGCTGCAGCACTCGGAATCTGGGGGTCCTGCTACACCAGGAGTGCAGCTGGAAGCCTAACACTCAACTTTCTTGATCACTGTCCTCGGTTTGGCATTGGACCTGATAGCATTAATACAATTTTGCCTTGAGAGTGGGACACGAGATGTAGGAGCCTACTGCAGTAAAATAAACTAGGTTGGTGCAGCACTTAGTGTGTTTTATGTCCCCCAATATATAGTGCATATTCCTGCATATCAAATGGTATGTTATTTACGGCATTTTGGTTGCACTTAAAATAAATTCATTTAAATTTAACTTCTCTTCAGCATTAGCTTGCAGACCTGGAGATAAATAAGCCACCGTTGACATTGGACTTGTGTCGCATTCTATTCTGCTTAGCAGTTTTTTAACTGTTCAGTTCTAGCAACATTTTAGCAAAGATACATGAACAAATTATCTTGTATAAATTGCTGTTCATCTGGTAAGGGCTGGGAGGCTTTAGGTTTCCTTCTTGTTTTGCAGTACTGTCCTGGAGATGAAGCAGTTTTTCTGGTAGTGATTCAAAGGAAATGGATACATGGTATAAAAATTTTCTGAACAATCTGCAAGTGCTGAGAGACGGGAAGGGACAGCTTATCTGGGGTGGCCCTGGCACCCACCCTGTGTCAGGAGTGCTAAACTGTCCATGAGAGCCATGGGGGTTTTCAGCACAGGGCTCAGGACAAACTCTCCAAGAACTCAGAGTGATGCATGGGAATTAAACAGTACAAGTGCAGAGAGTAATTAAGGGCTTAAGGATCACTCACGCTCATACTAACTTGAATAATTGTTTTCGTTGGCTTCGTAAGGCCTAGTCAGCGTTGTATACCTTGGAAGGAGAAGTCTCCAGCAATCTGCTGCGCCACCAGCTGGGAATTCATATCATCCAGGGAACTTGGGAACAAGGTGTTTCCACTGTGACTGCAAGTGGGAACTCCAAAAATAACAGATAAAAAGCAACCTACGTTTTCAAATATCTCACTTTTGTTTAAAAAAGCCCCCACAACAGATTATTAGACGCTTGAAGGTTAATCTATTTACAGCTGCATAAAGAGCTCCAGTTAGCTGAAATATGGAGAGCCTCTCCATACTGTAGTGTTAGTACCAGCTCCACCAATTCTGTAGAAATTGCCTGTTGGCACTTTCCTGCTGGCTGAAGAGATGCAGTGTGGTGAGAGATTTTAGCATTTCTGTGTTGCATGATATAGCTAGACACAGAAAACTTTATTTTCAGTGGACAAACCTGTTCAGTCAATTTTTTGGCTCTTAAGTACAATTTAATATGTTGATATTTCTAAAGAAATTTCTGTTGAAAGCTGTTGGTAAGTGATAGTTTGTTTTCCTCCAGAACACTGTTGGGAGGCAGGCAAGTGTTGTTATCACTGCCTTGTGAAAAGGAGGAGCTCTCATATGAGCTATCTTGGAGCATATTGGAAGGTTTACGTGGGATATTTGAAGCCCAGGTGCCTTCAGCTCTCTGAACCTGCTGTGTCCCTGGATACTTGGTCTGAGACCCAGAGATGGGCTTTCTGGGACCACAACAGGGAAAATGACCACCAGCTGTGGCAACAATGCAGTGGATGAGAAGTTCCCCAAAACCACGTCAGGGGGAGCATGATAATGCTTTGAGATCGTGTTTGAGGTATTCTGACACAAATGTCACACTTAGCCACTTGTTCTCTGCTGCAGTGGAACAAAGCTCTGGTTCCCTGGGGAAAGTTTTAGGAGCATTTATGCTTTTATAGAAAGCAATGGTGTCCTTTCCAGACTTTCTGAGTTGAGGGAGAACTTCCATGGGTGTGTTTCAGCAGTGAAGTTGATATAGTCCTTCATCTCTGTAAAGCTGTCTTTGGTGTTTATCATATCAAAGTATTCAAATTTATGAAACAATTTCTTGAAGCTCAGTTAGTCCCATGGGTGACTTTTTTACAGAACCAGCAGCTGAGCTGCCTCTCTGTTAAAACTGCACAGGGAAAAGAGAGAACTTCAGGGAACTGAAGGGAAATTAGAACAAGTTAATCAAAAAATAGCAAAGATGGAAGTTAGATATGAAAGGTGCTTTCATATAGACCACAAGACATGAGCCTAGAAATGTGGTCCTAATGTATACTATACTCTAGTGCACAAGTAAAAGAATAGCCAGAATGCAGCCAAAAAAGACTTTTATTTGATAAGATACTTTTTTCATTAAAAATGGTAGTGAATATATGTAAGGTGTTTCACAAAGCTTTCTCAGGGAGATCAGAGATGTAGGGTCACTGAAAACAGGATAGCATGGTGAGAAGTCCTTGCTCTTTATGGATGATCAGTAACACAGCATGATTTGGGGCAGATTTTCTCTACTGCTGTTTATCACATGTGTAAAGGATGGACTTTGACTAGGAAGCTTGCTTCCTTTATATTTTTTGAAAATAATTCATGTCTAACCTATATTTCTCTTGCAAGTGTTTATACCTGCTTGTCTTATTCTATCTGGAGAGGATGCAGAGAATTGTTTCTGCCCAATACACATGCAGAGAATTGTTTCTGCCTAATACATATTTGAAGATTCCTGTCATGTCTCATCTCATTTCCCTTCTGTAGAAATAAATCAATCCATGTGCTTCAGCTTTTTACTATGCCATGCTTTCAAAGACCTCTGATAATTTTCCATTCCTTGCCTTTGGACTTCTACTTTGCCTGAGTGTGATTCCCTGACCTAGACTAGTTACAGAAAGCTAATATAAATCTCACTTTGTAAAACTTTTCCTAACGGAACTCAATCACCTATCAAGGTTAAGGAAATTAGATCTTTCAGAGTTGGTATGAACTTGCCTAAGGATACCAGTCAGAGAACAGGCAGAGCCAGGAAGATGATCCAAGGCCCCAACTCCCTAGCCAGTCCTTGTGAAGACTGGCAAACACATTACCTGCAAGCCTTTCCTTGGAGAAATGTACCATGAGGAATCACTAAAAGATCTGGACTGCCCCCCAGACTGATCCTTCTTCTTGCAAAATGTGAGATGTAGCAGTGCCTCTCGTATTTATATCCTGACTGCTCTTGGTATGGCATTCACCAGCTGAACTCCTGCGGCTCCAGTCTCTTGCAGGTTGAAGGCATGACACTTCACCAACTCCATAAGGTAAAACTACAAGTATCTCTGAAATGAGGCTGTAGGAGAGGTTGCCCAGCATGAGCTGCAATTGCAGGAAATGATTTCTTCTTAATTATTGTGCAGTAGTGAGTACATTAAGATGTTCCAACTTCTCCTTAGCTATATGATGTTTTCTGAACCATAGGACATCTCAGCCACACTGAGTAAACACATACTTATCTATATGGTTTGAAAATGCAAAAACATTCTAATCGTTATTCAGCTGATCTATACATCTTACCTTTGCAGTGGCTTGGGCATGTTTACTTTATTCATTTATTCATTTTCTTCTCTGCTCTGTTGGAATAGCTGATCTGTAATTTAAGACGCAGTAACTTTGTTACTAGTGGAAATCAATTAATTTATTTGATACTAGCAATTGCTTAACCTACCCAATGCCAGAGGGACCCCACTGCAAGAAAGGGTGTCCTAATACTTTATGAACATGCAGCACTTGCACCAGCACACTGCTGATTAAAAAACACAGGAGACTTTTCTTCAAAGGATTCTGAATAAAGCCTTTGGTCCTGTTTCCACATGTGGATTTCTTTTATTTTTTTTCATTGTCCTAAATACATTTGTTAGACTACCTCATTTTGAACTGTAGCTGAAGCTATATTAGAGAAAGATTTTGCATCCATTTAATACATATATACATATTTATATGAGTTATATACCTATTTTACCTGATAAATATCTCAGCAATCCTTCTGAATCTTTGGACAGTGCTACTTAATCTTTTAAACATGCGCTTAGGAATTACTAATTACTTAGGAATCCACACACTGGAGATCTAGTGACCCAGTTGTGCCCTACACTGCCATGTGTGGGAGTTGATTTGGGTTTTATTAATCCAAATAAATTTTTGAACCCTGTGAACATACTCAGGACTTTTCAAGTGCTAATGAGCATTGCTTGCAAGCTGACCAAATGGTGTTCTCCAGCCAGAAGCACTGTGATGGGTGCACAGCCCTGTGTTGCACACAGTGGTGGTGGGCTCTGCCCTTAAAAGATCTTTTAAATGTAGCTTAGTTACTAGGAAATGTGCGTGCTGAAACTTGCGGTGGTATCAGGTACTGTGGCAAGAAAACTGACTGCAGATTGCCTGAAAGATTTTAACTCAAATAATAGGTTTTTTCAAATGTAAATCTTCTTTATAGTACAGAGAAAAAGTAAATGCTTTTCCATCCTTTGAGGTACAGTGGTGATCTTAACATGACTTAAACTGCATTTTGGGCTGGTTGCGGTCTCTGAATGCTTTATTAGTATCGCAAGCTACAACCCCTTTCTATGACCCCTTACCTATGAACTATTTCTGTTCCAGAGAGGGAGGAAAGAGTTATTATGTATGAAATAGTGTAATGTCTAGTATAGATCTCTCCTGAAGCAATAGAGGTGTGTTTATTGGTATGGATGCACTAATGTAAGTCATCATAAACCCCAGTGTATGACGCTGTTAAAAATTGTTTGTTACTGGTAATAATATGTATATATTTATTAGCAGCTTTTGATATTGTAATGTCTAGCCTCATAACTAGCTGTGCTTAGAGAGATACTGTCAAGTTAAATGTTCCTTCTCTATGTTTCAAATGGTAGTTAAAAAGAAATAATGCAATAAGAAAAGAAGTTGAGCTTACTGTTTGGTTTTGCTTACAGTAGTCCAGCCGTGTGGATTGATTAGTTGCCATCTAAGCAATTTAAGTTCAAACGTCCTATCAGGGTATTTCTGAGACGTGCCTTGCACAGCAGCAACACTCTTTGGGTTTCTGATCCATTGCTGTTCTCTTAAAAAGGTCTTCTGTTTTCTACACCACTACCCCATTTACCTGCTCCATGCACGCTTTGAGACCCAACATGTCACTCACGTTGTCCTTGAGTCCTCTTAGCACTGATGTTTTCATGTCAAACAAGTATCCCAAGCTATTGCTGGGAGAGATGAAAGGAGCAGCCTTAGTAGTGTGATACTGTTTGCACAGACAGCAGGAGGAACACTGGATTTTTGAGGTGACAGGCATTTTGGGCGCACCTTATCAACCCATCTGCATCAGCAGATGGAAGGTGGGCCTTTCTAGGAGCTGTGTTACAGGTGACAGCTGCTAATTATCATATACTGAAGACTTTGCATGGTGAACAAGAATTATTTCTAGGGAAGCAAAATAGTTTTTTTCCAGGTCCCCAGTGCAGCTGACTGTGCTGGACTGGGTTGTGGCACTGCAGCTAAAGCCCACCATGATCTGTGCTTGCCTGTTGTGAGCTGCTGCTGGCCACACCTGTAATAAGGGTACACCTGCCCTGAATATTGCTCTCAGGTACTTCCTCCTCTGGACACACATCACATCCTCCTCCTATCCCACTGCAACAATGTCATTTGAGCTTCCTCCTTGACTACAGGTCAGACCAGTAGTCCTTGCTGTCATGTAGCTCTTGCACCATCTGGAGCTGCAAGCCTCCTCAGAGAGCACCGACCCACCTTGCACAGCACAAGAGTCATGATTGTCATTTCAACTTAAATGTACTTATTGTGTCAAGGGCAAATAAACCTGCTTTCTCCTCCCATAAGTAGGCTTTGGCAGTGGGTGAGCCCTTTAAGCTAGTTTGCAAGTAACTGCACTATAGGATAGAGAATTCTTACGCAGAAAAAGGGAATTTTAACTGTGAGCATATTTACATACAGGTAAACGATCAGTTTTTCCTAGGGTCTAATTCAGAAACAAGAGGTAGGGCTGGGTACTCTATTAATTGGGCCAGCTTAGTTTTTTCATGAGCTTTTCTTCACTCATAGAAAGTCAGCTCCTTCCAACACTCTCTGAAGCCAGTCACAGTGTGGTCAGAATAAATGGAAGTGCAGCCCCTTCCCTTGCAAGAGCCTTGGCGATCTTGCCACAGCACAAGGGGCACTAATTAAAAACCTCCATGTCACATCTTGCCCTCTAAAGCAGCTGAAATATAAACAAGGCTTCTGTGCCACAAAGCTCTGCTCTTAAAAGTACCATAAACAAAAATCAGGACTGTCAACCTGTAGTGCCTTGAAGATCTGCCTGTGAGTGCCAGAGACAGGATGCTGTCTATGCACTGGACAAAACACTGCCATGTCAGAGGCATTAAAATTACATGTTTATCCTATAAAGTTAACTTGAAAGGGTCAGGTCTCCAATCACCTGCTCAGGTCTGGCTAAGTATCGTCTGAGAAATCCTGGATGGGAAAGGACTTGTTTGGATAGGGTGACTTTGACTGAGGGACAGTTTATTATCCTCTGAGAATAAACATATTTTCATTGTGGAAGATTTTGCAGAGTTTTGGAAGACTTTCTTTGTCCAAAAAAAGATTCCTATCACAAATGAGATAGATGAGCTGTATTGAATACATAAAGAAGAATAGTGCCTGGGTAAGATGCACAAGGAAGATGCTCGAGGGGAATTCAGTTGTGTGACTGTAGGTTTCTTGTGCTGACCTGGAAAGCCTGGGAGATCCCCTCCACCTTGTTTGACCATATGATGTCTCCAATGGCATGCAGATGTCACAGGGGCATAAAAATGTCTAAAAATGGCATTTAGACATCTGTGATTGCATGGATGTATCTTATCTCAAGGAAAGAAATTCAGATATGTAGATCCTGGCACTTGCAATACTCCCTATGTGCAAGATACTCGTGGCTCTAGCAACAGGAGATGTGGTTTAGTATGGTCAGAGAAGCCTGCCAGAGCTATGTGCCTCCTCATGAAGTCACTGCTGGTAACTAAACTGTTACTCTCTATTGAGCCAACTCTGATCCATTCATACCTTGAATTCCAATGCCATGGCTTATCTTTAAAGATGAGCTATGGACATTGGTTACTTTTGATCTGCCTGCTTTCCACTCTGTTAGCTTTCTGTTTGTCATCACGGATGATGCACAGTTCTCTCCAAAATTTGTTATTCATCTTTAGCTGTGCATGCTTTAAGGCTGAATCTATTATTTCTTGTGCTACGTGGCACATCAGAGATAGAGCTTTTCTTGTTATGAAAACAGTCACTGTAATCAAGTGAAGATTAATGGAAAGATTATTTCTGTGAATATTAGGAGTTCCTGTAACATGGTATTTTCCATGTTAATATATTCAGAAACTGGATTGCAATACTGCCACCCTGGTATTTTTTGTCCTCTCTTTTACCCCCATGTACAGGTAATATACTGGGCTGTCATCTCCCCCCAGACTCCCTCCTGCTTGTAGTAGCAGCATCCTGAACTTCTGTACCTGCACATGATGTATCCCACTTAACCAACCCTTCATGAATCATTTGTCCTTTAAAGCATATGTTTTATTCTAGCAGAACATATGGTCTGCCTTGATCTGCCTTACATACTATTTGAAGCAGCCAAGACTCATTTCTAGTTGTTTTCTGCCTCATTAGAGTCATTATTGTCTTGACCTTTTGTCAGAATGGAGTCCAAAATTTTATGTTTTTTCATTCTGAGTATGCTGCATCCTTGACAATTATTTTTGAATCAGAGGTGTCCCAGTCTCTCTTAAATTTTCAGCCATATGTTGCAGAGTGAGGGTGAATCTTATCAGTCCTCAGGAGAGTTTTCATGCATTTATGCCCCCAAATTGTGCCACTGGAGCTCTTTGGTCTTCTGACATGGTGTGAATAAAGTTTTGAGAGCATGTTTTCAGTGGCTAGCCTGAAGAGCAGCTGAGGATCTTCTTACAGTCCTCCCTGCTGCAGTGAAGTGTTCTTACATGTCTTGTTTTCCTGCCTCCTCTTCTATAAGACAGGCCACAAAAAATGCGCAAGTCTTCACAGGTTCTGGGGATGGATCTGGTGGGGAAACATGCACAGGGATGTGATTTCTTGCTGAATTCAACAACACGCTCTGGTGGGTGAGCTAGAAGGACATGCTTGACTTTAGGCTCATGCTTGAGCCAGAGGGACAGCTGCTTGCTGTGGAGATGTTTTTGCCTATCTCACAAGCTTTCCTCTGTGCACAGGCTGCAAGCACAACGTGAAAGCCATGCTGAAGTAGCACTAGATGGCTTTGGAAGACTTTGAAGCCACATCCTCAAAGTCTTTGTCTCTATCAGCAACATCAGTCCCTGCTCCTCCTTTTCCTGTCTGACTCTGCAAAAGATGCCTAAATCTGGTCCATTACTTCTGTTGTGTTGCTTTTGTTAAGAACAGCCCAAGTGCAATGCCATTTCGATTGCTCACGCAGCTGTGGAAATGTTTTTTAAAGCCCAAAATGATTCGTCTCATTTAGCATGTGCCACATACATCTGGCCATACCAGGGCAGCCTGGTACCTTCTTGATGAGGGCCCACCCCTGCCGCTACAGGGACAGTGCTGCAGTCACTTGGGGGCACCAGGAGGCCAAACTATTTGTTTCAGCTACATAGATTACGCAGTGGAAAATCTGCGCTGAGAGCCAGCTACTTCTCATCTGTTCTGTCTACCTGCCATAGTAATGGTGTGCATGAGCAGTGGCTCTCCTGCTTGGGTATGCCCTGAAATCACTGTTGACTTACTCTGTCCCCAGTGCTCCTCTTATTAATTTATAGTTTATTCAGAAAACACAGATATTTGACTGAGGTGCCTTTGGGTCTTTTAGCTGGCTTCTAGCCAAGTTTGCTTGTCAAGGAGCCTTCCTTTTCCTCTGGTGCAATATGTTTGTGGTGGTTGCTAGGCAGATTACCTCCCAGCTGCATATTTAACAGGAGTGAGAATGGTAACACAGAGTTCAGAGGTGCTGGAGAGCAGCATGCGTTTTTTTGTGTTAGGAAACAGTAAATAAAGGACTAAAATAATGATAGCTGCTGCTTCCCAGGATGGATTTTTTATGCATGAGGTCCTTGAGATTCTGATACTTGCTGTATTTCATGCAGTGTCCTTATTTCTGTTAATGGCCAAAAATGATTGCACAGGCAGCAAGAAAGTACATCTGAGGAAATGTAAGTAATGTAAAATTTGTTGTGAAATAGATGTTTCTTAAAGGTTTATTATTTGTCTCCAGCGTCTTTTAGGCAAAATCTTATTGGCACCTGTGGCGTTGTATTTCCCCTCTTTGTGTAACCCTTTCTGTATGAATGCCTTCAAGTGTAGCTTCCTCTGCTGAGGACTTAGCAAGTTCTCTAAGCAAAGAGATTACAGATCTTCTCATTTCCCATTCATACTATTTCTGTATAAAAATGTGATTATACTGATTGCAGCTTCCTAATCCACAGGGCTCCTCTGATGCATATAATGGGGCAAGAGGAGATCGGGCAAACAGTATCCTCAGGCTAATCTTGCTGTTGAAATTGTTTTAGAGGAAGATTGTTACCTTAAGACCCCACCATTTTGAGTACTTTGGGTTTGGGTTTATTTTGCCTTTTTAATGTTCCTAAGCTCTGGTCAATGCAAGCACTTAGTAATTGATAATATATCTTTTCTAGTATTCCTTATATTCTTGTATTTCTTATTTTGTTTCTGGATCTTTTGTTTGATGCTACAAGATGTCAAGGGCAGGAACTTCTTTCAGCACACTGAGACCTTCAGCCTAGAACCCACATAGCCATGTAAATCACTAGACAAGTTCAGAGTAAAAACGCATTTTCAAGTTGCACTTCTAAAAATGAGGAACTTCTCACTGAACACACTGGATGCCAGCAAGGCGCCTTGTAATATTCTCATGATAACAGCTTGGTTGTTCTGGGAAGGGTAACAGACAGCCTGAATTCATATTGCCACCTCTCGTCATGCTCTCTGAATCTCACTCCAGCAAAAGGGCACTTGTAGGGCAGGCAGAGCCACAGCAGTTTCCTCATTGCTTTCTTTAGGAGGATGATATATTGGGATTTTGGGATGTTTCCAGAGGGCAGCTTTCTTCCACTTCTCCATAGAGTACGTATAGCCTTACCTTGTGCCCTGCTCTTCCCACAAAGCTTAGAGGTGCTGTCACTCGCTGCAGCTGCTGTCCTCTGCAGGGCACGGCTCTTGCTGCTTTGCCTGTGGCACAGTTAATGAGGCACATCCAAAGGCCACTTCCAATCTCCCTAGGTGGGGATTTCTCTGTCATACATGGACTGTGGTGCATCCAGCTGAATAAGGAGCGTGTGCTCTGTACAGCTGAAATCAATTTATACCAGGGACTAAATTGTCAGGTTTGGAGAGGGAAAGCAGGGTGAGCTCCAGTAAGTTTTCCGGTATCTATTACCACCGCCTGCAGGTCTGTCTGTGGGACTACATACTCCATGGCACTCATGCATTCCCTGATTTACTGCTGCCCATGTCTGGCCTTAGCAATGGTGACGCTGTTAGCTATTGCTGTTCAGGTGAATCAGTAAGTCTTGGCACTACAAGCAACAATGGGGTGACACTGCTGACCAATTTCCCCAAATAAAGGGACTCCTGCTTTCTGCTGAATATTGCCAGTGTTTTGCTGGATGACCAGTCTTGAGAAACCTGCATTGCTTGGGTCTGGGAGGAGACAGCTCTGACCAAGCAGTCTCATCTTGCCCATGTGTCTTATTTCCAAAACTGGTGGCAGTACTGTTGGCCAGATCCGACCAAACTCATCAGAGACAGAAATTTCATCGTAAACAGCTACAAATAAGAGATAAGATCTTACTGATGCTCTTACTGAGGCAAAGCCTGCAAAACGAGCTCATCATCTTTAATAGCAGGAAATCCTCACAGGAGAATGGCAGTGGAAGTGTCCCAATCTGCAGAAATCTTCATTAAAAGCACTCTTTCTCTTAGACACCAGAGGGTCCCGGCAGAAGACGTGAGGCACCAGACCACATTAGCTCCAATGCTGATAGTAATTTTTCTTTTTCACATGCTTTTGGAATCACCCAATTGCCACCAGCTAATGCTCTATTCTTCAAAATCTTGTTCCTTTCACACATTTTAGAAAGCTGGAAATAAAAAAAAAGGGACATCTCTTAAACTTTTTACCGTCTCAGGAGTTTTACTGTTCCCTGCTCTCCTTTCTGAAGAGTGAGCTATTATTTCACATGTATCCAAAACACTGAACAAACTGACAGCAGACACTGAGAGGTGAGAAAAAGAAACAATACTCACACAGAAAACCCTTTTTCTCAATGACCTTTTCTTATCACACCGAGAAGAAGGTAATATTCTCATCATTGCTAGCATATTTCCCCCAAATATGCTGGCTAATCAGTAAATATAAAGTTGAAGTGAACAGTTTTACTTACTAAGCATTGCTTCGTGCCTACCTTCATTAAAATTTATCTACGGTTGTGTTACCCAATCATCCACTTTGATTAGATCCTCCTGGAATTCCTCTCCATTCTCAGTCATTTTGTGTAACTTAAATAATTCTGTTTCCTCAGCAGATTCACCACCTTGCATACTGCTTCTTTCTCAAGAATATAAAAAAAATTGTTGAGTTGCAGAGATTTTGAAAGTACCTACAACTTAATCTTGGCAAGAAAACTATTTACTCTTTCCTATCGGCTCTTTTCTCTTTTTCAAAACTCTTGCATTTCTACATACATACAATTGCAAACTTCCATTAATGTTCTCCCATGGCAGACTTACCCAACAGTCTTCAGTAAAACTAAGCAAATGTATGGCCTAGTAATTTTGTGCCCTCATAGAGCTTTGCCCGCTTTATTGCAGATAATGTATTTTGACAGAAATTTTGCTTTTATTACTCTATCTTTAACCATCTGAGTTATCTGTGTCTTAGTGATATTTTTTCTGTTTAGATGACAATGATGACATCATTGTGTATTACAGTGTAGAGTGAGGAAAGGTGTATTGCAAAACAAAGAACAGATTCGTATTTATACCCTGCAATAGAAATACTAAAAAAGACAAAACCACAGTGTTGATGGCCCTCACCATTCTTTCTCTAAATGAATGAGTCATATCCATGCATTGCTGCAAACCCAATTAGTAGAAGTCCCAGATACTCTCATTTACAATGATATCTTTGTGTCTTTGCTCTTTTCAAAGAGTATTTTTATTATTTGTAGTTTGTTGCCTACCATGCATTTGGCTGTTTTCTTTGTGTCGTGATTAATGAGTATTGGAAGAGTGTAAGTTTAGCTAATTTGCTATAAAATGAAACTGGGCTAAAACTGTCTGAGGATACCCAACAATGGCTACATGTGATTTTCCTTCCACATATATTGTTATTTAGATGGGATACAAATGCTTTAGAATTAGAAAGTCAAATTATTTACCTTGTTCTATAGTGATAGAGAATAGACATTTTCAAGTGGGAGAGGTACAGAAACATGGATGGGCTAATTGCCAGTTGCACAAATACAGATTAATACAGATGGATTTGTCATGTGCTGGCTTTCAAAGCTGTTGGTGTGACCTGTTGCGCTATTGGTTGCATTTGTATCATCTCATGAAAGTTATCAAAGTCAGGTCTTGGATGTGCAGAATGGAAGAGAAAATAACCTTAGCCTCCCAAAGGTGGAGCTGTCAGAGCAGTGGTGCACCAGCTGTTCCACAGCAGAAAGTAATCTTCAGGTCCAAACTTGAGAGAGTTCAGAAAGCCACATTAGGATAAGTTCCTCTATTTTTTTAGTTCTGTGCATCTTAGCTGTCAGAAATAAATGGCTAGTGAATTGAGTCACCCTGCTACGAGGGTGTATATTGTTTGTGAGTGAAATGTTCAACCAGAAGAAAGCTTCCTGTCCCTGGCAATCTTTTAAGATTTCACAACCCAAAAAGAATAATTTTGAGAAAGCACAGCCTGCCCTCTCAGTCAAAAGCCATAGGAGAACCAATACTTTAGATGGTTTTAACTACTTCATTAGGGCTTTTTAAATTTTTGTTGTTGCTGTTGTTGTTGTTGTTACCTGTGCAAGTGAGCACCATAATATGATACAATTTTTTTTTCATCAGTATATTAATCTCTGAGGAAGTTACCTCAATTTGTTTACTGGGCTGTTTTTGAGATTCAGCCTCAAATGATTCCATGCTGGCTCAGAAATATGCCACTTCAGTGCCACTCATGCTCACAGTGGTTCAAGTAGCTACCATTTAACTGCAATGGCAAATAACTTCTTAACAGTCATGCCAAAAATAATCACCATCTGAAATATTGCTACCTGCTCTGCTTGTAGACTAAGCATTTTGCACCTGCAAAAGCAAGACAGCCCTAGTGTGTACCTGTAATATCCTGTCTGTAATAGCAAATAAAGGGAGGGTTTCTGTTTATGGATCAGTGCTTTTTGTAACAATTGAATGTGATGGGCCTCACACTTCTTAAGAAAAAAAAGCTATGAAATTGTTTTGAGTTAGTCTTGCTCTCCCAGCCTTCTCTGTGCAGTGTTTTGTGGGGTAGATTGCAACAAGGTTTGACATTGCACTGATGTCTTATAAGGTGAAAAATATTTTTTCACTTCTGATTGGAGCCAGTTCAAATTGACTGATTATGAATAAATTGTGGCATCATTTGGAATGGTTTATCAGTGCTGACAGTATTTGTTTAAAATAAATCTGCAGCATTTCTACCTCTTCCCACACCAGGAACTGAATGTGTCTTAGAAATCACAGTAAGTGATTAAACCAATTTAAGCACTTACCAAGCCATGCTTGTAATGCCAAGCTGTTGAAAAATGAATGGGAGACCTGTAGGGACGTCCATGATGGTATTCACAGTACTTAAAAAGGATGAATTTTGAAAGTACTACTTTATGTTAGTATTTCTGATCCCAAGACTGAGGCACATCTAGTGTTTGAATTGCTCAGCTGTTATCTGGGAGGAACTCTAGTGTTGCTTCCTACTCAGCAGCTCCCAGCAGAGCATCTCACAGCTTCCAAGCAACTATTATGAAAAAAAGCTTCCCAATAACTCCTCCAGCACACTGAAAAATAGAAACAATAGAAGCATAATGTTGTCCCACGGGTTCTACAGTGTGTGCTGAGGAACAACAGTGCCTTGGTCTGTTTGTATAATTAAGGTCTGAAAGCTGATGTATTCTTCAGGTCTCTTGGGCTTCTGCCCTCCTGGTGCTTCATCACTGTCTTTGGCACATCTACCATTAGTACCTAATCCTTGGTCCTTCTGGGGCATCTGGTGATTTATTTGGTTTCATTTTTGGATTGTCCTTCTTCCTGGCATGTTCATTCTTGTCAGTCCTGAGCATTACTGTATTGATCTTTTAGTCATTATGATTCTGTAATCTGTAGGCTTTTGCTTGGAAGCTACACTCAGAAAAAGGGGTTTTTTTTAAACTGAGTGTTATTTGTTTATCATCAGGAGAAGAGAAATTGCAGAGAAAAGGCCCATCAGCCTTACCAGACAAATCCAGTACAACACGTTTTCCTACCAGTTGGCCCCAAAAATAGGACCCTGTCTTTTGGAAGTCAGGCAGGTGAGAACCTTCTGCAGCAAGAAGATGAGGCCAGGCACATTTGATAAGTTCTGTGGAAGGGGAAGCTGGAGCAATGTGCCTTCCATCCTCCAGGCATAGACCTCTCCCTGCAGTTCCATCTCTCAGCATATCACACTAACCAGACAAGCAGAGGCCCCTCTGGTACATATATGTGTACAAAAGAGAGGAATAAACAGATATCCCTGAGGTCTTTATACTTGTAAGCTATAAATCTTAGAGAAGTTGTTTTACATGTCAGCAAGATTATCTTTAATAATATGAAGGCAAGGATTACTTCAATTTCCTTAATGTCTTGTGAGACAAGCATCTAATTACCTTATTGTCTTTATTTTTTTAATTTTTTACTCTCTTGATGAATAGAAATAAGGAAATTCTGCAAGGTATTTTCCACTAATTTTTCTCTTGCTATCTGGATATCTCCTTTGCTCATCCATGCCTTCTTTGTGCATTCACTTGGAGGAGCTGTTCTATTGTTACAGTTTTAATTATTCCTGGTATTGTAGAACACTATCTGCTTATTCTGTATCTTGTATGCTCTCTGTTATAAATCAGCATTATTGTTATGAGAATCACCTGGTACTCTTCATGTTCATCTACAAACATTAATATGAAAGTATAAACAGATTCTCTTCAAAAGTGATTGGAGATAAATTCTCAATAAAGCAAGGCATGGCAAAAAGAATCTTTTCCTTCCTGACATTAGCTGTTGAAAAAAAACTAGAAAAGGTTTAATTTCCTTGTAGTGGTCAAAGTGGGAAACCATTGGAAACAATGTAATCTTAATGGGAACAATTTGTGTGTCCCAGTTTATGTAGGTAAGTTGTATTACATCCACTATTGGAACTGAATGGAGTAACTTCTGTATTATGGAGAGGAAAAAGATGCTATAGTTTGTACACATAATGGTCTAGCTAGGGAAGTTACACCTGAATACATCTGCCTTCAGAAAGATGGAGCAGGTCGAGATTGCAAAATCTCTAATGTCTGGGCTATTGCTCTTAAAGAAAGAAAACGAAAAGTTCTCCAACCTGCCAAGCAATCAAAGATTGTTCTTTGCAAGATGTCCAATAGCTCAAGATGAGCAAAAAAGAAACAGAGAAACAAAATTAGGCCCAAGCTGGATCCTTTTCACCCACTTCCTCCTACATATAGCTTGCACCCATTACAGAACTCTGCATGTCGTATCTCAGGGGATTAATAATTAATGCATTATTTTTGAAAGGCTGCCATGTCACTGCAATTATTTTAATTCATATTCTTTCCCTGAAGGGATTAATTTCCAAAAAAATGTTATAGTTCTTTTGGACTTCCTGTAGCGCTTGTAGGAAACCACAGGAGTGCTATAACCATTAGCTTAATTTCAGAGCTGAAAAAGTTGAGCAGCTCATAGATATGCAGGAACAATGCCAGTAGTTTGCTTAAAAGTACTCAATCTCAATATAGGTCAAAATATTAAGCAGAACTTCATAAAATTCTGAAATATAGTGCTTATCTGTCTTTCCAACCATCCCTCATTATTTTGCAGTGTATGTAATTAGGAAAGTTCAGTCTGTGGAGATGAGGCCGGCCTGCACTTAAGGCAGGAGCACAAATCAGTGAGTCAGGGTCAGGATCTGGTTTGGACACCATAACCAGGGACAGGCCCAGCTCAGTGATCTTCAGGCAAGCCCACAGTGACGAGGCAGGTGTGGTCAAGCCCCAAGTTACCTGTTGGGTAGAGTTCTGCTCTGTACCAGCTGGTCCATGGTCAGGGATGGGCGTGCCTGTGATGCCTTGTGAGGTAGCTCTGGTGAGGACCCAGGGCAAGAACATCATCATGAAGACAGCTCCAAGAGGAGGAGGGCAACCTTTGTACAGGATTCCTCCAGCCCTTTTTTTACAGAATCCTCACCAGATGTAAATCCAGAGGAACGAGCAGAAGAATATTAGAGTCGCAGGGATGAATTTGCAGTACATCAGTGGATTAAACTGAGTGTTTGGAGTTGGATGATGTGAAAAAAGTAAAAAGGACAGGAGGACACTAATCATTGTCCAAAAGTATGAAAAAAACCCCAAAGCGTTGTGTCAGGACAGTAGAAAAATGTAGGTAACTTCCCTAAGGGATGTAAACAACATTATAGAAAGAAAAATAAAGGTGGCAGTGAGAGGAGATAAAAAACTCCAAGAATCACATATATACGGTAACTGTCTATGAAGGAGGTGGTCAAAGGTGGCTCAGAACATTTTTTAAGTGGCCTCACTGAAGTTTTCTACCTCCTGTTCTAAGGATGAATCCCTGACTGAATGTAACCTCTCACCATTTGCTCCTTTGTAAAAGCTCTGGACAATGATTTCCAGTTTTTTGTCAGACAACTCAAAACGTTTTTTAGCATTGAAGCACTGCGAGAAGAATCTTTATGAAATATTGCTGGGGTTTGAAAAATGTTTCCACTGTGTATAGCCTCCTATTAATCTCTAGAGTCAGTAACTAATGGACACTAACTGAAACCAGGAATCGTTCTTATGTCTGCTGTTTGAGAACATCTGTGAATAGATATTTTTGTCTCTTCTTCTTCTTCCAGTTACAACGAATTTAGTAACTTAATTTCTTGTATTTTGTTATATATACAGCCATAAATTTCAAAGATAAGACAATGACAATAGGAAGCCTTTCTTGGTAAAATGAGCCTACAGGCATATGGATGACTGCTCTTAATAAATTTCATGTTGGTATAAAGAGAGCCTGCAAGTGAGTCTTGAAATTTGTGTAGAAACTTGTGTAAAAGAGTTGCTGAGTGAAGCTAATTAACATCAATCATTATTATTATTGCTCCCAAATCTCAAAGGCCCATATTGGTGCATGATTAAGCATTAAATTTTGTGTAACTCTGTCATAGTAAATGATGTAGTCTGGTGGCAATGTGCTGGTAGGACAAATACTATGTTTGCAGTTCAACCCATCGGTGTTTTTCCTTTCTTATTGCCAACATCAGTATTAGCTGATTTCAAACGTCATAGAGTCATAGAATATCCTGAGTTGGAAGGGACCAAGGGTCATCGACGTCCAGCTCCTGGCCCTGCACAGCACCATCCACAAGAGCCACCCCATGGGCCTGAGAGCATTATCCAAACACTTCTTGAACTCTGTCAGGCTGGTGCTGTGACCTCTTCCCTGGGAAGCCTGTTCCAGTGCCCAACCACCCTCTGGGTGAAGAACCTTTTTCTAATATCCAGTCTAAACTTCCTCTGCTAGAGCTTGATACCATTCCCTTGGCTCCTTTCACTGGTCAGCAGAGAGAAGAGATCAGTGCCTGCCCCTCCTCTTCTCCTCACAAGGAAGTTTTGGACTGCAATGAGGTCTCCCCTCAGTCTCCTCCAGGCTGAACAGACTAAGTGACCTTGGCCTTTGCATCTGACCAGCAAATAGTTATTGCTACCTTCCTCCTGCTGGTACAGGAGGGCTCTTTATTGCTTGATGACACTTCCTGTGATAATATGTTGGGAATCAAAGTGCCTGGTAGAACATTTTATTAAGGAGGTAAAAATAAAATTTCTGTGCTCCCATTTCTCATCTATAGAGTGAAATCAGTGGTATATATTTATTCTGTTGAGAATGCTTTTAAATTAGAACAGATAACTGTTCTGGCAAAAAGATCTTGAACTGTCACTGGGCGGAAAGAACAGGAAAGATTCTTCACTTATTCTCACAGTATTGTCCAGGGAGGCTGTTCTCACTGCTTACACTAGCTTCTGAGTGTGAATAATTGCTTTTCTCTTTTGGGGATAAAAATCCCTTACATCTGCCTCATCTTTCCGCTGTGGTGGAGACAAAACACTATCCAAAATACTGAGTTTTCCCATCTTGAACTCCAGTTTCTGTGTAAAGGCCTGAGCATTGGAGCTATGTAGTTCGAAGTCAGATCAAAGATACAGAACTGCACTGATTGCATTGACTGGTGATGTCTTGATAGTGAAAAACGAAGTGTCTGCAATGACCATTTTACATCTGCTTGACACAGCTGACACTGTTGGTCCAGGATATTTATATTTACAAA
Organism: Irena cyanogastra; assembly: GCA_013397155.1. Taxonomy (NCBI): domain Eukaryota; kingdom Metazoa; phylum Chordata; class Aves; order Passeriformes; family Irenidae; genus Irena; species Irena cyanogastra. The sequence goes on from VWZV01003698.1 coordinate 207,731, forward strand.
AAATGTAAATTCCAGTGGAAACCCACAGGGATTTTTTGAAAGGTCTCTTTCCTTTCAGAGACAATACAGGAGGGGACATTAGGCAACTATGTACTCATACTTGCAGAAATTTTCTATTAATTGCTTTAGACATCTGTCTTGTCACTTTTCCCCTACTGTGTATTTTGCTTCTTCACCTTTTATTTTCTCTGCAAATGAGTAAGCGAAGTACTAGGTATTCCTGTATAAAATCATAGTTAGGATAATTTCCTTCTACCTCCCTGCTGACTCTTCATGGTTGTGAACTTTTTAAGGTAAAGCAAAATAGAAAAAAATTAACCCTGAAAGCTTTAAATGTTTATTTAGCCTTTATCATTCTCCAGATCCTTCATGATTTAACTCAGAATGTCATTGACAGATACACCTTTCTTACTTTGTCTTAGCAATTCTTTAAAACTGCTCTGTAACTGAGAAGGACAAGCAGTCTGGGTGATATATCAGAGTGTATGTAATGAATTTCTTTCCCTTTTCTAGGGAGAATTTACAATTCAAAGCGACAGTCCAGGTTTATTCAGTGGAGGAAGAGAATTCTGATAATATACAGCGAATGAAGAGATGATGTAGCATTTGAACATGCTAAAGCAACATTTATTTCGTCTTAAAAGCAGATCTTTTCATGGACTCAGATCCATGTAGACCATGGCTTACAATTAGCTTTTAAATACTCACGAGCTGTTCACAGGCGATTCTTGTGGCCAAGGCCCCGGTGTTTGGTCACTGGGCAATCAGCGTCTCTGTCTGGAGATCCAATGAGTGGCCTGGGTATTTGACACATTTTTGAGTAAATGAAGGCAGGGACTGATTCCTGTCTCAGAAGTCAAGCAGTGTGAACTGGCAATGTGTTACTAGGGATCAGCTCCCTCCGCAGCAGAACTGTATTGGAGACAAGTCATTGGAATAGCCAAAAAGCATAGTTAGTAAATTGAACTAATCATTAAGGACAATCAAGAATCCAGTGCTTGAGTTTGGTCTTTGTTACTCTTTTATTTTACTCTTTAAAGACAATTCCTAAAACTCAGGTGTAGCCTGTAGGCAAGGAGCTATATGGAGAAGGAAAAAGACCTTAAGGAAAGCACCACTGCCTCCTGCATCTGTATTATTCCTGGAGCTCTCCCTCTTCTTTCTTCTTTGGAGTATGAGATCTTATCCTCCCAGAAATTCTGGGATGTCCCTCACACAGTCAGGAAAGTGATTCAGTTCAGATTTATGCAGATTGGCCTCTCTATCTAACAGCTCAGGCCAGTGTCTGCCGATCTTTGTGGGAGCTCCATCTCCTCATATTGCTCCCTCAAGTCCTGGTGTAAGACAACAGCACTCAAAAGATCAGAGCAAAAGTAAATCCTGATATAGAAAATAGCAGGATGCACATGTCTCCTCTGACCAGTTAAAATAGATTGGCACAGACTGCAGTCTGAGGACAGCACAGAAACATGTTCAGCTGATTTTGTGTTGGTGTCTCCTTGAGATGAACAATCCACTATGCTCCTCCACCTGTGTTTTCTAGGTTGCTGATGAGGTGCTGGTAGCATACCCAGCTCACAGAGACACACCTGCTTTGCCGTACACATGTACAGATGCCTCACCTGGAGCTGAATTCCATCCTTCCCTCTCTTGCAGAGTAAATCTTTGAAGATCAGATCATGTCTATTTTTGCTTTCACTTCCAATGGCAGGTCAAGGACTCTAGGATTTTCTTTTAAGAAGGTCATATATCTCGTTTGTGGTTCCAGCAGCACTACCATTGGGCGTGTGGCTGTAAGGCAGATTGATGTGCTCCAGCTGGCTGGATAATCATCACACCAGCCCCACTATTAGATTTTATCTGTCTCGGACATGCATATCAGCCACATCTCCCAGCTGCAGCGCAAGCATATCCATCCACAAGAGCCTGGAGGTGGAATGTGGGGGCTTAACTGGGGTATTATTGAAATGAGCTCTCCTCCATCAAGGCACTTTCATGCTTAGTGTTACGGCTTTTGTTCTCAGGCGCTGTCTGCTGGCGCAGGTCTGCTCTGGGGAGCTGTCACCGTCACTGTCACTGCACTTGCTGTCTTTGTCGTGTTTGTTAATTTTGAGGGAAACCTAGGCACACATATCTTTCTTTCCTTTGTTTGGTTCCCCAGTAGTCACTCCCTTGACTCCTTTTTTTTAGGAGCCCAGATGTTTTCCTGTATCCTTTTAATTACTCGAGGCATGCACCATTTACTTGGCATAATGTGCTTTGGTTTTCCTGTACCGCATGTTGGGGTGCATGCTTCTCTTCCATTTTCTACTTACCTCTGAGATTACTGGAAACCAGTTTACTGACAACAAAGGGAAAAGGACTTGCCTGTACTTTGAATATTTCTATCCTTGGGAAATCTTTCACGTGCTGTGAGCAATAGTGTTCAAGAAAATCAGCGAGCTATCAAAACTAGAGCAGCAAGTAGTGTGCTCTGTTTGTTTTTGTCTCCCAGCTCTCCAAGTTGGATTAGGAAACATAAAACATTTTAAACTGAGGAGGAAAAAGATGAATTCTGGGCTTGAAGCTAAATCCTTATGATACTAGAAAAAGATAAATCAAACTTGTATACTATTCGGTGATGCATAAATACTCAGTGTTGTTTAAAAATGAATAATTTGACGTTGTTTTAAACTCCCTTACCATTAAATTAACTCAGCCTTGGGGAAATACTTTAATAGCTGCTCCAAGCAGAGAATCCAAAATACTCTAAAATTTCCAGTACATGATCCAAGTCACTCTCAAACCTGTTCCTGTTTCCTCTTTCCCCCTCTCTCACATCAGTAAAATGTTACACATATTAGAGAGTATTTTCTGTTTTCTTTTGAAGTAAATAGCATTGAACATTCTGTGAAGCTAAGTTGATATTTTAAAAGATATTATTTTACAAAAACATATCATGGCAGCTTCATGGTCCCTTCCTATGGTCCTCAAAAATTAAAGTTGATTCTTGTTGATGTTTATCCTCATCCTGTCTACTTCTTTCAAATGGAAAGAAGTAAAATATAAATAAAATACATGAATGGGCTGCTCTACAGAATGCAGGCTCAATTCATTTAACTGCTTGTATGGACTAAGTGCAGTTGTTGTCCCTCACTGCTTAAATGAAAATGTTTATTTCTGTTCAGAAATGTTGTCAGCTCCAACACAGCAGAATACTGACAATAATTGTAAGGACAGCAATAACTTGTAGCCAGTGTGTAATCTGTGCTTGATGTGTGTGTAATTGATAAAAATTGCTTTCAGTTGGTGACAATGAAAGAATACATCATGCTCTATATATCTGTCAGGGAAGCTTTGTACTGGCTTTCGATGGTCTTTGGAAGCACTGCAATAGGACAGAAGGTCAGTGCACTTCATTCTTTTTAAATGAGTTTCCATATGGTCTTTAGTGTGTAATATAAAAGGTGAAGGCACTCTGGGCTTTCTGAGGAAGCATCATATAGGTTAAGCTAATGCTAGCATGTAGGGATTGTTGTGAAACTCTAGTCTGGTTGCTCGTATAAAGAAGGCTATCAGCTAGTACTCAAGTGATTCTTGTTTGAATAAATCTTCTCTGTCAGAAAAAAAAAATATCATGAATTAAAGATGAAAGAGCCAGGATGAGTGAGCGTGTGTGTGATGACAGAATACTCTGTCTTACTGGCAAGAAAAAAACAGAGAAGGATCAACGGATCAGGGTCTTTAACAAGGGTGGGCAGAGAAACATCCCTGAGGGAGTCATTTAGGTACAACAAGTGAAGGGTAGGAGTTATATTCCCATCTTCTTCTCAAAGCCCTCTCTCCCAACCAAGGAACAGCTCTGACCTCCATTCCTGCACTGTGGTAGGAGCAGGAAGAGGAACAGACATCTGAGAGGGGCACTGCTTCCTTTGCTTCCTTTGTCATATGGGAAAAGTTATTCCTCTTGCTTCCACACTGAATAAGAAGGGATAATATTTTTCCATGTGTTTCTGGGACAGGAGCGCAGTTGGATATCCATGAGACTCAGGTACTTGTTCCTGGCACTTCCTTTTAAAGGGATCATTTGGCTCTTTGATAAGACAACAGAGTCTGCAGGCATAGGAGATGCCAGCTCCCTAAATTGCTGATACACTACACCTAAAAAAAGTGTTGCTTCATCTGGAGAAAACAGGATAAGTATACAAATTGCATTATTGGTGAGGAACTGGCCAGAGAAAAGACAAGCTCAAGTGCCACTAAAAAGGGAATTATTAGGCTAAGGTGAAGATATTAATGGAGTCCTTCCAAAACTGATTCGGGGACTAATTTTATTTAGTATTTTAATTTCTGACCTTGGTGGGAGTTTGTTAATAAAATTTGCTGACTATCTCAGGTGTGAAAGCTGCATCAATAAAGAAGAGATTTGTTTGTCATACAAAGAATCAGATGACCTTGAAATCTCTAGTAACAGAAGTGGGATGAAATTCAATTGTACAAAAATACAAGTTCCTGCACTTAGAAACGAATAACAGGAATTTTTACTACAAGCTAAGAGGATCAGCTGGAAAAACCTCAATGGGAAGATCTGGTTGTATTTCCTACCCTATGACCGTTAATATAATCAATGGCACGTGACTCCGAAAATATCAGAAACAATTCCAGAGATTAATAGAAAGGATTATTTCAGCAGAGGAATATGAACTCCACCTCATAAGACTTTGTCGAGACCTCCTTTAAAATTTCATCTTATTCCAAAGAGCTTAACTCAAACTGGGACAAAGGCAGAAAGGCCTGCCAGTGGCAGGAAACTGTTTGTAGCCACAAGTGGGGGGGAATTCCCATTTCTCCTGATAATTTGGCAAAGTGAAAGCCCAGAGAAGTGTAGCCTCTAAATACAGGTAGGTGGTCATTTAGTGACCAGTGATGGTTTCTTCATTATGGTGGATCTATTTCATTTTACTTTTTGAGGACTGCTGGCAAATACTGTAAGGGAGCACTGCAGTTAGAGCTGAACATGTAAGCTGGTGTCTGGAGGGAAGTGTCCACAAATTTTCTCTGGGCTTGCTTTTCTTTCCCATTTTCCAGCATAAATGTGTCCTTTACCCCAAAGATGAGAAAAAGGACTACTGAAGTGATCAGAAGGATGAACAGCCTGACATGTAAGATAAAACATAAAAGATTTGTCTTGTTTAGTATTATATAGTCATGTATATAACTATTGTCAGGGGAGGATAAAAGTGACAATAAAGAAAACATTAAATGAATGGACCATGTTGGCTTGAAAACGTCTGCATACATAAAGCTGTGTAGAAACTTAGACCTGAAATTTTAATACCTTTAGAAATCAGAAGGTTCTAAATGTAGGAGGAAAGAGACTCAGGAAGAACTTCTATGTAGAAGTAGCTAAAAAAGCCCCACACCTTTTAAGCCTGTGATCAGTGCTGTGTGATAAAGCTGGGTGCTAGGTGCAGCTCCTGGAACCTTTCGTTCGGCCCGGTTAGCTCTTGCCCTAGTCCAGCTTTAAGGATACCTCTCTGTACCTCTCCCGGTCCTGTGAGTCTCAGCCCTGCATGAAGCGTGGCAATGACGAAGGACAAAGGGAGGACTTTTGCGGGTAGAAACTCAGTTTACTGTTTCTGGAGCCGAGGTCCCCACGAAAGTGGAGTCCTGGGTGCAGTGCAGCACCTTTTAAATGGGGGTGGGGAAAGGGGAGGGGTACAGACAGAGGGCATCAGGATAGGGTGGGAGAAACTGGGAACCTGGCCAATCACCTGACATCTCCCCTGGAATGTACCAGATACCGGGCCAAGGCTGCAGAGAGACTGAGTGAATGAGGGACCCAGCTCTAACCCAGGGAAAACCAGATAAAACCCAAAATACACCACAGCAGTGTGATACGGTTCCTAACCATATCAGGACAGTGAATTTCAGTTCACAGATTTTTCCAATCGGTCTCTGTATTTTGCTGGTTTTTTTCTATCAAGGTATGAGACACATAGGCAAGAACAGTTTTAAACATTATAGGAACATCTCAGGGGCGTTGTACAAACAGAGATTCTCCTGCTTTGATTTTTACATATGCATAATAGTCAAGATGACTTAATCAGGGCTTTCATTCATCTTAACTTACTCAAATGTAATGGAAGCTGCCTACATTTAGAAAGTCTCCTTTTCAGAATCACAGATGTGTCATTGTAACTGTAACTGCATTCTTTGTCTTATTTTTGCACTGAGTAGAAATAATTCCACATTCATAACAATTTTTTAAGATATTGCTGTATATGTCCAACTGTGTATTAAGGTGGCAGAAAACTATTGACGTTTTTTCTAGAAAATGTGAAAAAAATTGTATATTCATATTTTTATAGCCTCTTCCTTTTAGTCTTTTAACTTTTGGATTTGTTTTTTTTTTTTTTTGGTTAGTATTATTTTCACTAAAAGAGAAGGTAAAAAAAAAAAAGATAGGCAGAAGGGGAGGAGGAACTCTCAAAAGATTGGTGCAATAGCTAGAATAGCACAAATTGTATTCTGCAAAAAACTGTGAAGGCAGAAAAAGCCATTCCTAATAATGAAATATTGTTGTCAATTTGACATGAACAGGTCTCTTCAGCCTAAGGAAGAAAAGTCTGTCTGGATACAGTAAGTCTTCAAGTCACAAAAAGGTGTTGCAAGAAGTAATAGTCTGTTCTCAATGCCCAAAGTTGATAAAACAAGTAGCTAATGGGTGAAAATTGCAGAAGCTCTGAAGTGGGACATTATAAAACCCCTTTTTAAATAATGGATGCTGTAGGCAGGGAAGGTCACGTGGGAGGTTGTGGAAGCGCTGTCATCCAAAGGAGATCCTGAGAAGTCATGTGCATTCCACCTGCACCACCGGGTTGCACAGGGGCACTGAGCGTTTCTTGCAGACTCCTGCTGACTCCCAGGGTGGCTGGAGGAAGGGACCAACACTGTTCACTGCTGAAATGTCTCTCCTCAATAAATATCATTAAATTGGACGAATGTAAACACACACACACAGACCCTGACAGAAAAGATACCCCAAAACAAACAAAACAAAAATCGTACTTCAACATCCTTCCTTCTTCTGATTTAGTCTGTTGAATGTACTTCAGTCACTTATTTGTAATGACAAAATTTTTTTCTATTTATCATTTATTTATTTTATAATGTCCACAAGTTGGTATGCAATTTGTTTTGAGCACCCCAGTATCATCTCTTGGCCAAGTTCTCTATTTGTACAGTTCAGAAGTCTAAAGGGAGATCTGAAGTTATGAACTTGTGCTATTTTATGGGCAGAGATGTTTAATAATGCCTTGATGGCTTGCAACAAAACAAGAACTCTGAAAGCAGCACAAACAATTGACAAGTTTTTTTTTCTTCAGTGCAAAGAAATGTCTTGATTTTTGCAGAGGCGAGTGTTTCCAGAGGTAGTTTTTAGAGGTAATTTATAATAAAAATCGCCTTCTGGCCATATTGGCCTGTAAAAGACCTGGTAGATGTTATAATGTTATTGTCAGCAGCACATTAGGCATAAACTGAGGGTGTTAGGATCTTCAAAAAAGAAAGGAATGCTCCTCTGTTCAACTGAAGAGCAAGTTGTCACTACAGAATGCAATGAGGGAAAGAGCCATCTCCTTTTAAAACAATCCCTTTGAAACAAGGTACAAAGCAGATCATATGATTCTGAGATCCACTTTGCTGATAGTTATTGTTCTTTACTGTGTGTCTCTCTCTTAAAAGCTGAGTGTAGTACAATTCAAAAAAGTGCAAAATGAAGTATAAAGGGGCTGATAAGGAGTGATTTATGGGGGGAAATTGGCAGAGTTCAACACATTCACATCTTTTGAGGCAAAGCCTCTAGATTTGATAGTTGCTGGTGATTTTTCATTGCTCTCTTCTCAACTGAAAATCTGTGTAAAGAGCAGGCTAAATAATTTACACGTGGTTAATATTGAAGTAGCAAGTTATTCCTTCAAGGCCAGCATTTCCTGGCTGCTCTTTCATGCTCCAATGGGTTCCTCTGCACACACTGAGAAGCCCTCACGAAGCACGCAACCAGCGGTCCCACTTAGCCCTGGCACCTTTTAAAGCAACAGAGATAACTCTTTCCCACAGCCTCAGCATGTATTTCCTCACTCTTCTCTTTCTTTCTCATTCATTAATACAGTAACTCATATTCATCACTGTTTCTTTATGAGTCACACTCTATAGAATGGGCAGAAAGCAGCGTTGGACTTCCTAATGCTTCCCAAGTGGTTTTACTTCAAATCGTAATTACCGATTTCTATTAGATGTTTAAATATTTCATTTTGTTGGTTCAGTGTGAAAAGGTCTTTTTCTGGCCAGTCTTATCAGCAAGCTCTGTCAGTTTTAGGGATAGGACAATGGTTAATGGCTTTAAACTGAAAGAGGGCACGTTTAGATTGGACATGGTGAAGAAACTCCTCACTGTGCAGGTGGTGAGGCGCTGGAACAGTGAGCTCAGAGAAGCTGTGGATGCCGTGTCACTGGCACTGTTTATGGCCATGTTGGATGGATCTTTCAGCACTCTGGTCTAGTGGGAGGTGTCCCTCCCCATGGCAGGGGGGTTGGAACTGGATGATCTTTTGGTACATTTCAACTCAAAGCATTCTACCATTCTGAGAAAATTGTTCTTCCACTTGCTGTATTTGTGATTGTTATTAGCAATTAACTGTCAATACCTGCATGAAAAACTACTGAGAAGGTGTGACACATCATTTGGATCATAATACAGATCTGATGAAGAGCTATAAAAACCATATATTGCATTTTTTTATGTGCACATGGATATTAAGTACACAGCCACCAGCTAAGTCACATGTGTGCCTGCATGGACTCGTGGACACATGAAAGGTTATCTTAAAAAGCCCAAAGGAAGAAAAACCAAAACACATCCATATGACTGCTCTTTGAGCTGCCTCAGGCTGGTGTTTATGACTTTTTAGTACCCTGTTTTAATAAAGCAGATGGTTTTATGTGACAATTCTGTAGAACGGTTCGGAAACTCTCACTGTATATCTTTTAAGCAGTCATAATCCTGATTTACAGAGAACATGTTTTGGCCTGAACCAGCTTAATGCAGCAATACTAGCGTCTAATTTCTCCTCGGTGTAATTTTCATTGGCTATAGGAGAGAAGTAAATGCACAAAGGTATGAGTGAATCCATTCAACAAAAATGTATTGCAAATGAATACTTTCACTGGCTGGATATTTTTCTTCTATGTCTAATTGGCCATGACATATTGTATTACAAATTTCCTTGATTTCAGCAGTTTTCATAGTTCTGTGACTCTCTATTTACTTGAAGACTTTTATCTTTTTTTTCTCTACTTCTTTTCTTCAAAGTAATTTTCCCTATTGGCTCTTAGTTATAACTTGTCTTCTAGCAGCATTCAACTTGTGGTGCTTATTTACATGCCTGTGTCTATAAATCTGCTAAATACTGGGTGCACACGCATGCACGCAGAACCCACATGCCCGTACATATACAGAAAAGCAGAAATTGTTCTGCAAAAACTTGCATCCTGAAGAGACATGTTAAGAGGGACTGACAAAATGTGCTAGTTGTCTGCAATTCTGTCTGTAGTTCTATATGGGTAATTGTTTAAAATTCTATTAGCTGCATCAGATATATACCTCTGTCTGCCCTCAATTATTAATGACTTGTTTGGCTGAGAGCCTTAGCTGAGAGAGCCTCTTCCTGCTGCCTTCCTGCTAATGGCTTTCCTAGATGAGTACTTACATGTTGGACAATCCCTGGCTGTGCTTGTAGAGTGTAGGGCAAGCACTGACTGGCTTCATTCATAAAACAAATAAATTATCTGATATCTACTCAGGGTATTTCCTTGTTTATCCTTGCCATTGATTTTCAGTTTAATTATATCCGTTGAACTGACTCCAGTTACTTCCCAAAGAAATTACATATTAAACTTGTCCCTTCTAGCTATTCCTAGTCTTTCTTGTGTAGATTCCCAGTCCCTAATGAGATATTGCCTTCTTCTTGTACAAACACTCCTATAAAGTCACAATTTGCTGTATCTGTGTATGTATTTTCTTAATTCTCTGTGAATTGCTGGATTAAGTGTTCCCAACTTGTCTTTCTGCACAGTACTTTGGATAACGTATTTCTGATCAATCTGAGAAAAATTGGGAGGCAAATTTCTGAGATTTCTCCATAAGCTTTGGACACTCCATTTTTTTTCTTCACCAGCCTTAGATATGTCCTTCAGGCTCAACTTTAAGAGCTCAAATGTTAAGCCCTGAGCTCCCCAGCATGAGTGCCTGCCAGTATGAACCAGTAGGCTGTTCCAGAAACCTTTCTAGGTGTTCCTGGTCATTTGCTTGGTAGCCTACAGGTGGTTCTATGAAAAAGAAAAGAATCTGAGTGTAACAACACACAGTATTTTTAGGTAATCACCATATAAATGGCACTGAGATTAGCTCAGCTGATTACAGCATGATGCTAATAAAGCCAAGGTTGTGGGTTAAATCCCCATATGGGCCAGTCACTTAGGAGCTGGATCCAATGATCCTTGCGGGTCCCTTCCAACTCAGAATACTCTGTGAAAATAAAAATGTAAAAAAATAATTTAACAAAAAGGTTATATTTGTAACACTTTGTGCCTTTTACCACTTGGTGGACAGCCTGCATGGGGACCACCACAGGAGGCAGGAGGTGAATTGCTACTGAGCCCTCACTGCTCAGTGAGCACCCCCAGGAGTGTTCCTGGCACACTGTTGAAACTGGGATCTGAAAGGAACAGTGGAAAACCAGGTTATGGCTGTGTAATTAAAGATTGTAATCATAATCCATTTGCACAGGAGGATAGAGTTAGGAGGATAGATATTTCCTTGGCAAAGTTTTCTGCAATGTTCTTCATTTTGTGAATCTAAACAGTTTTTTGGTTCTGATGTTCCAATTACTTGGTGCAAATGCATTCCTTTTTCTAAGGTCTTTTTTGTTCCTAAAAAAAAATAAGTTAAATGTTTTAATTTACAATGAAACTCTCTTTAATATACCTTGGTCCAAAAATGGATTTTGAACAAGACTTCCATGACATTTGCAAATAATTGGAATAGAAAGGAAAATAAATATTTGTCTTAAACAAAATATTTATGGTGGAAAACAGAAAAGTGGAGTTTTTATCAGAAAGAATTCAGTGGAGATACAAATTGAGATTTTGGAAACCTGGCTGGAAATGGGCCATGCCTTTGCAAGGTAGAAAGAAGGCAAACTCACACATAAAAATTAAATAATGAGGAAAAATTTGCTTGCTACTTGCAGTCCATTGTTGTGAAAGAATAATCATAGTCTTTCTAAGGAAATGTATGTTTAAATATACTTAATATAGTGATTTAGCAGCACATCAGGCTGTAATAAGCAGAAAATAGGAAGGAATTATCTATCTTCTCATTGTTAGGAAGCCTTTCTTTCTGTATGTGAGAAGCGTGAGAAATTCTGGGGTGACTGCGGAGGACGGGTCATGTTTAGTGTCCCGTTCTGCTGCAGGCACCAGGGATTAGCTGACCCCCAAGGTCATATCTGATATTCTCAACAGACTGGAGAAAGATGCCCTGGCCGTGTAGAATACTGTTAGTTATTGATATCTTCAGTTTTGGGGAACTTGGCATTCAAATAAAACAAATTGGTCGATGAGAATCAAGACTGAAACAATATTGTGCAAAACATCATTTTCCAATCAATAAAATACATCTTTTTATGCATGAAACCCTTCACTGTGGTGGTGGTCAAGGAAGCAATTGTATGATAGCCTCTTTTTGTCAGACAGCTTGCTTTCTAGCATGGTCAATTTTCCGTAGCAATCCATCACACTGAAGCGCTGCTCTTCCGAGCCCCACAACACCATGGATAACTATGGCAGCAGGGAACCCAATATGTAATTACTACAATGACATCCTCCACCAAATTACATGAGCTGGTCACAAAGCAAGGTCACAAAAAATTTGTTATGTTCTTGCTGCCACGTTAAAAGGAGCTCCAATGCCAGACACATTCTGCATTCTAAATCTTTAGCTCTGCATCTCCTCTCAGTCTTTTTTTTAGTCTTCCAAATTAAAGCAATATTTTAACTATAGAGCTTTGAAATCAATATTTTATTTGTTGCCTTTAAAAATATTAATGTACTTAAATGAGAAAAACAGTAAGAGGTACGAAATCTGTCTGTTCCTGTATACACAAAAAGTACATGAAAGCCTTTCACACAATTAACTAGATTTATTGTTGTTGCTATGTGTTTTTTTTTCTAGATAACAAAGAAAAGAGCAATTTAATAAGGGAATCAAACAAATGATATGTTCTTTATGAGGAGAAGCTGATAATGAGTACTTGAAGACTTCTGTTTTCCTTTTTTATATTGATATGAAACAGCAGGTGATTTCCTTTAACTGTGAAGAGTACAGTAAATTAATATTGCCAAAAGGCATTGAGGAAGACACATTCCACTACTAATAAAATATTGATAAACATGTGAGTTTTTTGTCACATTAAATATTCTTCATATTTGTTACCCTAGAAGAAAAGCTGAGTGCACAGCTTTTAATCCAGCCACCATCTACTAATGAAAATCTCATTTCAAGGGATGAAAACAGTTTGGAGTAGAGGCAATTTTTAAGAGATGCATATTCTTCTTCAGTTTTTATGCAGACTATAGGCCTGCTTGTTTAGGTGTGTGACTCATATGAGCACACCAACTACAGAGACAAGAATACTTGTAGCTGTGCACAAAATACCCCAACCTGTCAGGGAAAAAAAGGTTTAAGCTTCAAAGGCAAAGGAGTTATTCACCATTTTATGGTAGTTTCCTTGTGTAAAGTGTGGCCTCAGTCCTTATCCACTGTGTGCTCTCCAGCTCCGTTATGAATTTGTAACAAATAGCTGTAGCCAGCTCCCAACACAAAGGCAGGAGAATTTCTCTTTATCACCGATTTTTTTCATTATTTGCTGGAAGGGCGTTTCTCACTGACCCCTTTACAGAGACACCCCTTCCAAAAATCACATCAGAAGGCCTTGTGTGGGATGCTCAGAGGAGGAGGAACATGCAAATTGCAACCACCTGTAAAACATTTGGTTTGGGTGATGTATCAATCTCCCAAAGTGAGGGATTTGGTTTTGTAGTCCAGGTCACTCCCCAGTGTGGCAGTCAGTTGCCTTATCCATGAAACCATTGTCCTTTCTCATCCTTTACTCTCCTGCCCCACTGACTGACTCAGCCTCCCAGTAGCGTTGGCCAACCCTCTCATCCAGTGCAGTGCTAGTAGACATGGGTTTTCCAGCAGCTGCAGCAAAACCTTGGAATTCTGCACAAGAACAATATGCTGCAAAGAGTTCTCACTGCCCAGCCTGGATTTATTCCCTGAGCATAATCCAGCCTGTAGGCTGAGGGGGGCAGTGCTGCTGAAGTAAAGAAGAACACTGAACCCTTTCAGCTAAAAATACACAAAGAAATCTAATAAAGTGATTGGGGGAGGGTGTGGTGGGGGGAATTCCAAGTTATTGAAGTGTATGTAGGGGATACATTTTTGAAAATGGGATTTTCAATAGAAAGTGTCAACTTGTCCTCAGCAGCAGTGCCATTTTGGCCTATATATCGCTTTTCTAGTCAAGGTGCAGCTGTGGGGGAGATGTCCCTCTATCCCTCTGAGAGGCTGTCTCCCAGTGTGGGTATAGCCATGCCTAGACACACACAATTAGGCTGTGGCCGTGTCTCATAACCTCTTGCCCATCAATCATGGGGGTTACACTAGCATCACATCCTCTGGAGAGCTGCAAATGACTGCAGTAATAAAAAGAAAAATACTGTTGAGAAAATGTGCTTTCTCCCCAGACTGAGCTGGGCTTTGAGCAGGATGGCTTCCCTCTCTCTTTTCAGGGATCAAAGAGGGCCTGCCTACTTTGTAATCCACTGCATCTACCGCCTTGAGAACGCAGACACACATTGCTTTGTGATTCACGAAACACACAAAATTCAACCTTGATTACTTTTCTGTTTCTGTTTCTGTGGTGTTAAGCTCAGACGAACATCCCACAGGGAACCTGGTTTGATTCCTGGGTACAGTTTGCATGTGGCATCTGGGACAAGTAGGCTTTCAAAGCCTGGCTCTTGCAGTGCAAGCATAATATAGTGAGTACCCTACCAAGAGTCCCATGTGTTGAACTGGGCTGTTTTTCTCTGCATGAAAGATATAAAAGGGTTTTCAGAGCATAATGAAACATCTGAAAGCTGAAAAAACCACATATGTTTAAAGAACACCTTTTTATAATAGTGCCTGAACCATGAGTATTGACAAGTTTGAAATCCCTTCTCAGGAAGCATACTTTCTCATGTCATACATTCCCTATCTGTACATCTTAGGGGTTTGGTTTTGTCACACATGAGTTAGTTTCATGCTTAAAAATTTTTAAGAGATTTGTTCAAGATTATATAATAAATAATTGATTTGTCCCCGATACTGTATTTTTAATCTAGCTGTGTTTGAAGCACATCGAATCCACATTTTGAAAAAGCAGCAATCATTTTAGCCTACTACTGAAAGCAGAATGAATCTCAGATTTTTGTGAGCTGTGTTTTCACTATCTTCAAGACAACAAAGTGTTACATGCCAATAATGACCAGTCTCCTGTAAGGCATTTCAGAAGAAGAAGTCAAGGACAGCAGAAAGTATTTCACCCAAAGACTGGGAATGATACAGCCAGTCACTTTCACTGACTGCAGACCTTCTATATTTCTCTTCCACTCTTTGAGGCTTGGCTTTCCCTTATTATCAGGGGATACTCCATAAATCCTTTACTGGTAACCAGAGAGGGAATGAGACTTTATTGATGATACCCTTTTAAAGAAACTGTGAGGAGAAAGAAGAAAAGGCCTGGCATTTTTTTTTTAAATTAACTTTGCCTGCTTTTTTAAAATAAAAATATTTTTCTGTTTCAGACAGAGAAAGCAAAGTGGACCCAATGGTATAATATATGGAGATCCTATAGGACTTCACGTAATACTAAAACTATAAACCTATCTTTGCTTTAATGAAACTACTAAAGCAGTCAATCTTTTAACCAGAAAAATTGTTGCTCTGAGCTGAAAGAATGGTAGGGAGTAGGCAAAGACCCCATGACCAGTTAAATCCCTTATCTTTATTTATTTACTATGCCATAGAATGTATGTGATGTTTAGAATTTTTGTATGTGTGTATGTCAGAGGACTTGTGAGCTATGGCAGTGTGTTGGGGGCTCAAGCACAGGACACAGCTCTCATGTCCCTTTGGTCTTGGCTTTCAGGCTCTGCATTGCTGCATCCTTCTTCCAGAAGTACTTTCCTTTCTTGGTGGTATGGAATGCAAAGGTAGCTCAGGTTGCCATGGAAACCTTAATTTTGACTTCAGTGGATAGTTTTCTGGTTAAGATTTCCATCTTTAAAATTACATTAGTTTTTCAAAGTGTAGTTATTTACATAAAGATATTTCTTTTGCAATGTTTGAACAGTTCAGTAGACTTTGTAAGACTCTAATTCTGAGTAAGAGTTTCATGCATTTGGGGATAACAGTTAAAGACAAACTGCAGAAGGTGACACCTCTATACGTATTTGCTCTTGATTGTTTGAAGGGCTATATGTTGGTTACTCAATGTATTTTCATAATTAGGTGGACACTCATGGATTTTCCTTCGAGTTGATGCCATCCCTTGGGGATGTGCTTATTGTCTTTGAAAATTATAACTCTTAGCCTGTTGGGGCACCAACAGTGAAAATTTAGAGAACTTTTCATGTCATTTATTTTATTTTTGTTACAGTTTTCAGGAACTGTTTTGAAAATCAAGTAGGTCTCTAATTTCTCAATAACAAGACTCAAGTGAAATATTTTTCACAGTTTCAAGAGATGCAAACCTATGACTTTTGGTAATTTCTCAATGTAATACTTTGTATGGTATCAGCATGACCCATGTCCAAGTCATTAAGAGTCACAGAAACAAAATTACTCTGGCATTTTGGAAATGCAAAGATGAGACCTGAAGAGACTAAGTTCTGATTTAAACTCAAAGGACTACTAGTAAAAATTGTAATTCTTTTAGATCCCATGGCTATTTTTTAATGAAAACTGAATTTCATCTCTTCAAATTGAGAGAGGAAAGAAACAAAAACTCAACATCCATTAAAAATAACACTGACTTCTTAAATATCAGCAGTTTGTAATCTATAAGAGGTGCCATGCATCTCTCAATACCACTCATATAGGTGGTACCGACCCATAAAGCAGTACCCACCTTCCTTAGAAACAGAAAAAACAGAAATCAGAAAAATTGTGCACTGAAAATATCATGGCTGCAGGGAAATGGGGAACACAGCTAAGAGGTGTGAGATAGAAAACGTAGTCAGTAAGGTGTTTTTAAGGTTAAAACTGCATAGCTGGCATCATGTCTTGTTTGTGTGCCTTCCTCAGCTTTATGTTCATTCTCCCAGCTTGCATTTGGAAACCTAGGAGCAGGCTGTGTGCATCCTCAAGGAATGCATGAGTGCATGATCTGTGTTTGCTGTATTTCTAATGCTCCCTGACTGCTTCTCATGTTAACCTAGTTTGAAGCAAATACTGCGTGTCAACACAAAACTGATGTCTTCCAAGTCAAAAATCCATAAGGACAACATATAATTTCCAAATTCAGCTCTGGACTGCAGAGTGTGCTGTGAAAATCAGAGGGGCTATATGAAGTTCATTGAAAAGTAAGGGCTCAAAATCCCTAATAATGCCCCCAGACTGTTGTTGATATTAAGTGAAGTGGCATGTGAGCTTTATATACTTTTGCATAACAACAGCCCTCTGCCACAGTGTGATCTTTCAGTCTTAACCTTGTTCTCTGCTGTCACTTGTTTATGAGATTGCCACAGACATTATTTCCCCAAATCATATAATGAGCCATCAGATGAAAGATTATTTCAGGAAAGACAATTAGGAAAGAAGGATCTTGAATAGTTTATATAAGCCATGGACATCACCGATAGGATTTATTTATATTGAAAATAAATTGTCTTTACTTTCTAGAGTCTTAGTAAAACAGAATCAAAATGATTGTGCTGTTTGGGTTTAGATAAGCAGGTAACATTTTTTGAAAGCATAATGGTGTAATGGGTCCTACATTGAATTTCCCTGTAAGTGATCAAAAGCCTGAAAAAAAAATAAATACTATTTTCCAAAGGACTGAAATGTATTTAAATGGCAGAGAATTTTATTGAACCTAGTGTACATTCCTTTTCTTCCGCTGTATAAGCACAGAATTTGGCTATAGAATAACTGACTTGTTGAATCAACAGCAATCTGATCTAAGAAATGACTCCTTCTCTTGTTCATGGCCTTGGATTCACCAGTTCATGTCCACTTAGATGCAAGAAGTGATTCATTTAGAAGTGATAATTAAGGGAATGTTATATAATCTAAGAGTAGACCTGTCTGGTGGGACAGACTGCACTGCTCTGACAACTGGTACCTGCTTAAGCATTGCCAATATATGCAGCTTGAATTGTCTTGTACTCCGTAGGTTTCCAAATCGCCACGTGATTAATTTGATGCCCATGACTGAGGCAGGTGAGGGTAGGTGACCTCACTGTTGGCATCCACACATCACTACAGTGTTGGTTTGGTTTTGGGGTTTTTTAGCAAAACTGTAAAAAATTGAAAGGATAACTGCAATGTGGCACAGAGTCCTTTTCAGTCTGATGCATAAAACATACAATGGTGGCTGTGTGAGGTGGAAGGATTTCTGGATAATATTGTGGCATGCCAGACCTATGCCCACATAGCACAGCTAGTCATGGATGGTGAGTTTTTAAAAGGTTTTCAGAGCCTGGCAGACACTAAGACTGAATTTTCTGTTTAAATATTGAAGGGTCAGAGGTAGGGATTTGCTGTGGTTAAGTTGTGGTATTTTCTTGAATTGCATTAAATTCGGAAAACTAAATGAGGCTTCCTCAACAATATACCAATATCAGAATTAATTGTGTAATTTTTTTATAATTGCTTTGCTTATATGAGAAGAATGTTTCATTCAAATTGTATATTCGTGAGAGAATCTCCTGAGGCAGCTACTGGCAGGGACCTCCACTGAAGTCAGTGTGCACAATACCACAGGAAATCAGAAAAATCTGTTCTATCACTGTGGTTTTTCAAGGGAGATTTAATAAATTAAAAAAAAATAGCTAGCATATTTAGACATACAGGAAAAGCAGTGGAAATGAAGTCTTCTTACATAAGGTAGCAAAGATATTAAATAGAAGGAATTGTGTTAAAGTGGGGAAAAATAATTGTCAAAGCTAAGACAGAAAATAACATTATCTCTCACAAAATTAAGAACAGTTCATTATTAACTCATAGGCTATAATGCCCCTGCCAATGTTGTTTTGTAAAAGCATTTTCATTCTTCATTACCTATTTTCACTTGGTGTGAAAAATGAATCCACCTTCTCATCTCAAACATCTAACTGATTCAACCCAGAGATAAAAATTACATTTTTTATTTATTTATTTACTGCCATAATTACATTGCTGGTTTTTTTCCCAATGTTATTACCCGGCATTAGCTGCTGCCAGAGCTTTCCCATGTCCTCAGCACTCCTTGGGGCTCCATGGACAGCTTCCTCTCCCTCCCCTCCTCTGCTCTCAAAACGTGGGAATGACAAGTTCTCACATTGTGTCCTGAAACCTATCAAATGCTATTTAGTCAGAGGTCTGGCAGGCTGAGGCAAGAAATGTGAGGTAAAGACAAAAGCAAAACTCCAGGAAATAACTCCTGGCTATGGAAGCCCTGTTATACCGTGAAAGAGCACAAGTTTTTTGGGAGATGCTTGGCTGCTACCTGCTCCACACAGCTTCTCCGGAGCAGGGTGTGCCGAGCCCCTGGCAGTGATGACAGATGTTCAAAAGCAAAAATAATCCCTGGAGATTTCGGGGGTGGATGAAGGACTGTGCAGGTGTCAGGACCCATGAAACGATGTGGGTCAGCAGGCTGATGGTAATAATGGCCTGTCCCAGCAATCTGGGAGGGCGTGTTGGACTCCCTGCACAGGACAGGTTACACTGCTGCGGTTTGGGGATTGTCACTTGTAAGACTTCCCTAGTGTTTGCATGGAAGCAAAGTGCTCTTACTTTTAACTCCACCTGGGAATTACGTGTTTTGCTACAGATAAGTAGACTGTTGTAAAACAAATCCATCTTTGAATCCAGCATGCACAGAGATTTTATAAGATCTCAGATTTAAATAGCTATATCATGTATTCCCCAGGCTGTATCAGATGCAAGCAGATCCGAAATCATTCTCATTTGCATGATTCTCTGTTTTCTAAATGCAGATGCTATAAAGCATTGGTGTTTCTTAAAAACCTGGTGGATTTATTTTGGAAATGAATGATTTGGTGTTTCATAAGCTGAAATATTTGTGTATTTGTGTTGTTACAGCTGGATGTGGTACAAGGATATAAAAAGGAAAAATATTTACAGGGAAAAGTAACATTATTTATTAGAGTATAGGTCAGAATTGGGGGAAAAAATAAGCGAGGTTTCAGACATACGAGATCTTCCTCAGGGCTAATATGGATGTCATAAGCTTTGAACTATATTTAAACTACTTTGAGCTTAAGTTGATTACATTAATAGTTAGATGATGTAAAGGAAAAAAGTCCTTGGTACTTGAAGACTAGAGGTGTATCTTAGATAAGTGAGAGTTGAAAAAGGCATTAGTTCTTCTAGGACAAAGAAGGAAAAGTAATAACCAGCTGTGAAACAGCAAGGGCCTAGCTGGGAGTGAGCAAAATTGTTACGTGCCATAAAGTCACCTTTCTCTCCAAGCCCATAATTTTAGGTGTCCACCTGAGTTATGAATTTCAGTTCCCAGACTCAGCTTTTGAAGATGTTTTTAAGACTTTTGTGAGGCCAGGGACTGGGAAGCCAGAGATGGCTATTCTGTGAAAACAGATTTCCCACTGACAACTGGGTATTTCTGTCCTCTGTCAGTTATCTAGAGCATCCTTCTAGTGCGAAGTGGCTCGTTTTTGGGAGGGTATCCAGTGCATTGGGTAGAAGGAAGCAAATCCAGGGCTGCCTGGCCTGTTATGTTTCTGGTGTGAGAAGCAGTTACTGAAAGAGTCTGTGTCATGCTGATGACACTGACAGATTTGAGGTTTAAGGGGGTCTCTTACATGATGCTGCATTTTGACATTCAAGGCTTTTGTTTCTGATGTTAAGATTGACAAGCTGAGGGGGTTGCCTGATTGCCAAGAAAGGCAGTAGTAGGAAAAGTCAACTTATGATTGTCCCAACTGTTTGTTGATTTCCCTCCTCCCTCCTTTCCAGGATGTTTTGTGATGAATAGAAGCACATAACCATTGGGGTTTACATTTTGTATTCTGTTATGTATGTACACTGTCCAAGCTCCTAAACACAAGTCCTTGTTGAGGGTAGAAGCAGTTCTCTTCAGAAAATTTAGATTGGTGACGTGCATGTTGCCAGTGTCCCCAGGGCACATCAGGGTTGATACAGCCGTGACTGGTTTGGTGTATTTGCAAAGCCTGTTGGACTTGGGGAGGTTGGACTGCTGCTCTGTGGGGGCTGAAAATGTTTAAACATCTGATGTTGTGGTAGAACTGGCCCAGATGCAAAATCATATACATAGCTGGATTAGAAAGGAGCAGAAAGTGAATTTGGAACAGCTACCTCACCTACAGTATTTGTAAATGTAACAAAGTCTGAGAAGGAGCTGGGAGTCTTATTTCTTAAGTCTCATACCTTTTGATCTCCTTTATAAAAAGCTATGTTTGTTTTCTAACCTGTCCTTATAGTTCAGTCCTTTTTCTTTTTTTTTTTTCACTAATCTTGGGGACAAGTTCACTGTCCATGTGAGCTGTTTTGTCTGTGTTTCGCTTTGTTAAGTGAAAACCAGAAGTGAAGTGGATAAAGTTGAGATCAACATAGATGTCACTTCAGATTACTACTTTCAGCTCTGCCTGTAAGATTGCACAAAGAATAAAAAGAAAGTTAAAAGAAGATGAAATTGAGGGACCTATTTTGGCAGGGTCACATTTAAGGATAAATGCTGAAGAAAGAGAGTGTCCTGAATTTCAGCAATTTCTTGTCTGCTGTGATGTGGGGCCAGACCTCCCACTGGTGCTGTCCTGTCAAAGACTACAGTGGCTCTTCAGTGGTTTATCCTACAGATGTCTGCCTACCCCCTTAATTGCAGCTCAGCTTCTGGTCACTCAGAAAGGAGCATTTCCATATTTTTTTTTTGGAAGACATTTGCTTCTTGCTTTCTCCAGCCATGAACAGCTCACAAGAGGTACCTCAGGTCCTGCTTCTGTGTGGAGGTTTCCCAAAAACAGTGGTCTCCTAATCAAAATTTCTCCTAACAATGATTCATTTAAACCTAGAGGTTATAACTGCAAAATAAGACATGATATTTCTATGAGTATCAATTTATGGTCTCTCAAGAGGCCTGTGGTAGGCCATTTGAGAACTTAAAAACACCAAAATTGGGAAAGATTTATTATTGAGGAAAACCTTTGACTGAAACGAGCCAACCTCTGCCTGTAAAGTGTGCCCTGAAATTTAAATACATGTCAGCAGCAATACTAAATATAGCTACTGGCATTACTGTTAGTGTAAGCAGAGCCAGTATGTATAAAACCAATATCCTTTCTGCTATGGTGGGCTAACAGCCTTTGTCTAATTATTAATATTCTTAGTTGAAGGAATTTTGATATGATGAATTGCCTATTACCTGATAAGACACTTTGGATGCAATTTAAATTCAGTATCAGTTCCACTTCAGTAATAGGCCATATTTTCACCATTTTTTAAATTTACCTACTCAGTCCTACAGATATACTATAAATTAGGGCAAGAACAATAAAAATCCAGAAGCTAATCACACCCTGGACTATTGCTGCTGGCTAAAGCTGTGTTACTGGTCACAGCTTGCATGGTATATATGGGAAGAACTAACAGCAGTCATAGTGCCAAAAATTCTCTATTTAAAAAAAAAAAATGTATTTTGCAAATAATTTTTTTACTCTGTAAAATGCTCCCTTTTGCATTATATCCAGATTGTTGTACCTCATTGAGTCCCTGGTATTTTGTAGATGCAGTGTTCACTATCTATTATTTTAACAAATATATTCAAAAGTCTGCAAGATCCATGTAGTTCATGTGGGTCCAGTCCGGTCCATGAACTTCTGTTTAGTTTTTCTTTCCACCTCTGCAAGGGTTGTGATAATTTTTTCTGAAGCATGTGAATTTAAGGAAATTGTATGACGTCTTCCACAGTTTACCAAAGGAGTTGAAATCCTTCTCCTAGGAGAGTGACCATGGAGAAAATCATGGTATGGATATATGTTAATGTTTTCTAAGACTGTAAAGAGTCTTAGAATGAGTCTTGTAATGTTAATGTTTTCTAAGACTGCAAATAGTGGTTGTATTTTTTTGGTAGTAATGCAGGGGGAAGGGAATAGATTGGTTAAACAAAGTGGGTATGTTATGGTCAAGTGAAAAAGTTGTTTATTCTCAGTATAGCCTAAGACAGAAAAAGATGAGACTAGGCACTAGTACAAGTTTCCTTCATGCTTGTGTACTTGATCAGTCATAGAGAGGCTGAAGAAGTGCTGCAGCACAGGATGAGACTCCTCGGGGATTTCTGTGGTATAATTGCAGTGGGTAGCCCAAGAGGAGGAACAACTTCAGATAAAAGCTGCAATGTCAGGAAAAGTAATGCTCTGTGTTTTGGAACATTTAAATTCTGTGTTTTTCTAACACAGCTGTAGATTGTGTTATACCTGTGGCTGCAAATATTTCCTGAAGAAAGCAAGGACTGAGCACAGTGAAGGGAGGCTGCTGCCAGGTTTCACTGCAAGCTGCAAACAGGAATAACCTGGTCCTGGTGGCCAGCAGCACCCATCAGCCTTAGAGCAGCCCTGCCTTTGAAGGAAAACCCTGGGAGGATGTGAGGGTTCAGCATTTAACCTCAGAGCTGGGAGGTTTTATTTGCCATCTGACTGCACAATTTGGGAAGCACTCAGTTTGTCCTAAGGCAGGAAAACTCTGGGGAAAGAGCCACCTTGAGGTATTGCAGCAGCAAGAGAGTTTTGTTGCCCCAAGGGTCAGGACCTGCTGCAGGGAGAGTCAGACAGTGGAAGTGGACTGCAGAGTCAGAGAGGACCATTTTTGAACCGGGCTGGGGGAAGCAGGAGGGACAGCCCTGCTCAGCATTGCTTGTGCCCTCTCCCTAGCCTAGTGGAGCAGCTCTGCTAGCTATCTATTGTCCCCAGCAAGCTGCTTCCACACATTGCACTGCACGTGCCTTGAGCACAGATGCTGTTTGATAGGAGCCTGCTGGAGGGTGGAGTTTTAGCTTTGAGGTGTGAGTGTCTGCCAGCTCAGAGTCAACTCTGTCATCAGAGCAACTTTTTAACCTGTTCTAGACTAATTGAACAGAAAACACACTTTCTAAGCCTTAGACTACTTTCCCCAGCAGAAGATGACTCATTGTCTTACGATTTTAGGACTAGAGTGCAGTCAAATTTTTGATGTTGTACCCTTAAGAGGAATACACCTTGCTTTGGGACTGCACACCTACCCTGTTCCCATTGAACAGGTGCCTGGCTTGATGAAGGATTATGGCTTGAGCCTCATTTCATTCCAAAGGCTTGGCTCATAGATAAATATACTTATTTGGGTGTGTATTCTTGACTGTCTCTTTATACGATTCTTTTTCACAGACAGACCATCTTCCTAATAACACCCATGCTTTAATTACAAACATGTATAACAGGCACACTTCAAGAGCACAGTGATGGTGTGAATCAAGTGCAATGTCTGAAGGTTTAATCACTTCATGGAGAAGCATTATTCGACTGTGAAGGTCAATCCAACCTATTAACATATTGACAAGGGCGGGGCAGCAATCTTGCTGTGACAGAACCCACAGCAAACTAGGGATTTGTTCGTGGCTCCCTCCTGGAGCTGCTCTCCACGCTTACCCACGCACTGACTCCGCTGGCACTGCTCACTGTGAGCAAAGGAATCACAGCCAAGCCCTCAGAGGGACCAAGAGAATACACCAGTAGTGCCACAGGCAGCAGCAGTGGGACTGGCAGTGCTGTCACAGAGGTGGCTGCCTGGGGTCTACCCAGGAGGACAGGGCAGGGAACAGACAGGGAACACAGCTGCACGTCCAGCTTGAGCAGCTGGAAGAGTACTACCCTGCAAAGGAGGTGGAGATTTTTCCATAGCCATCCTCCCTTTTCCCTGCGAGCAGCTGTGGAGCTCAGACACCCCTGTGAGAAGCAGCTGACTGCACAGGTTTGCAGCTCCAGGGCAGCCTGTGTGGCAGTGCAGCAGTGCTGGTGCTCTCCCAGCACCAGGCATTGCGGTGGAACTCTTGGCTGCCCTCCTTACCCTGGCCCCTGCTGCTTCAGCAAGACATGCTAGGTGTTGGAAAAAGTTGCTGCATTTAAGCCTGCAACCTTGCACATCAGCCTTGAGGTCAGGAGACAGAATGGGATTTTAGGGGTGTTTGTCTAAGCAGCAGTGGCACCACTTTTTGCAGGAATGTGTTGCATTCACTGGTTCACGTGCACATACAGCCCCACAGCCTCCTGGGCTGTGAGGGAACTGTGGGGCTGAGCTGGTACCAGGTTACACTGCCAGATGGTGACTGAGATGAGATTATATCTTAAGTCCCTTTTGGAAGTCTTGCTCTTACCTTGTATTTGCTATGAGCTTTCCAGCCCCCTTGAAAAATAACTGGATGCTAGTTTTGTGTTCCCCTCCTACTGTTTGAATGATGCTGAGGTGCTGTGGCAGGCAATGAACAGCTGCTGGGTTCAGAAGGGCTGGCAGAAACTCACGAGAAGATTTGTTTCATTTGTTTCTCTGTTGTCACAACATTTAGCTTTTGTCAGAAACCTGCTTGATCTGAGGTTTTAGGTTGCTAAATATTGATGATGTCTACACAGACATTTGTGGTGTTTCGAAGCGTCTGAGCTCCTGACTCCCTGCTCTGGAAGGATTGTCACTGCTTTGAACCTTGCACACAATTTAAGAAATCAAACGAGAGCGGGAGAGTCATGGCAACAAGTCACTTTGACACAAAGGTGGCTGTATCAAAGAGAATGTCTCAGCTATTTTTCTGCCTGTGACCTCACATAAACACCTTGCTCTTAGATCCTAGCTGCACAGACACATAAATTATTCAAACCAACAAATAAATTAGATACTGTATATGCTGGAAGAGGAAGACAGCTAACAAAAAATGTCTTAGCTCTGAGAATTGTTTGGGGCAATAGAAGAAAGGGAAGCCAGTAAAATATTTGGTAAAGATAAAACATATCAAGCTAAGCTAATATATACAAATAAAAACCACGTGTAACTATGTCCATAAGGACCCAAATGCTGTGCCAGAGTGAATCCCTGTTTCTGCAGAAGTTAGTGTTGAACTTTCTAGCACAGGATTTAATCTCCCTGCTTTTCACAGGTGTAATTGTTGCTACTTTTGGAAAGGAGGATGAGGGAGTTAAATGCTCATGAGTCGGCAGATTGTGGCAAGTGTGAGGCATATCCACCTGACTGTGTAGGGGAAACAAAGTTCTACCAGCTAGGCCAAGGGGACTGTGAGGAGATGTAGGAGGGGATGACACCATAGGTATAGGAAGGCATTCATAGGATCAAAGGGACTTCCAATAATTGAACTCCCTTTGATAATAATTGATTCAGGCACGTACCCGAATCTCCTCTCTCTGAAGTGTTAAAGGTGCCACTGCAGCTTAATTTGCCATGGATGGTGGCCTGAAGTGGCACAGCAGTCCTGCCATAGGTGACTGATCAGTCCCCAGGTCCAAGTGATAATTAGACGTGAGGATTTTCCTCGTGATCCAACTGGAAAAGCCCCTAGGAACCAGAGGCAGACTGCAGCTCCTTGCCATGGCTGCAGACATTTGATGGCACCGTGGTGTTTCCTGCTCTCCAGTCATGGCAAGCTGGCCTTCAGCTGAATGAAGAAATGTGGGTGCCTGCCTCAAGTACTGGGGCTCAGTGTTAAGGTGCCTGGCTGGCATATCTCTGACATGGCTGGGACCAAATTAAATGGGCCAGAGGTCCATTCAGATCTTAAACATTTGCTCAGCAAATTAGGTTTAGGAAAAATGGTACGTTAAAGGCCACTGAAGTGAACTGCAAAGCAGCATCTCCTGTTCATTTTCCTTCTGTTTGTCATTCTGTCATCTTTAGATTTTAAAACTGGATGACATGGGCTTCTATTGCTTGTCTTGCTGGACTTTCTGAGTTTTGAGTCAAGTTGTCAGTCTCAGCCCTCATCAGAGACATTTTAAGGTCTTATATTTAACTGCAAATTTGGTCTCTACGTTCTTCAATTCTAGTTCACAAAAGCATATGATGGCAATTTTTACAGAACAATTGATTTCTGATTGCATGAAAAGTGAAAATCAATCATTTACCCCAACTAACCCTTTAAATCAAATTGGGTTTCCTAATATAGTAGTCTTTTTCAGATCATGGTTTGCATATTGTCTGCTTTAAACGGTGCTTCTTGAATAGTCCTTATTTTAAAATAATCCACACTCCACTTGCAGTTTTCTAGTGTGAAGACTTCTTTTGCTGAAAATAGAGATGTTAATGATTTTTTGGTTAAATTTAAAACATGCAGCCTGAGACTCATGCTAGCAAGAATACCATCATTCATATTATCATTTTGCAAAGAATGCTTCCCTTTTGGAAACTTTCTTTTGTTTACTAAATGACCCAGTTTATTAAATGAAACTTTGTTTTTCCTTTTCACAAAATGTATGCCTTTCACTGTAAGTTTTGTAAGGTTTGCTTAGGTTCCTATGCTTGAGAAAATGTTATTCAATTCATGAGTTCAGCATACAGTGACCTGAAATAGTCTTTACGATGTCACATCCTCACTGCAACATTAGCTACTTGCACAGCACATTCTGTGCAATGTAAGCATAAGCCTATGCCCTCAAACAAACACAAGGGGTCATACCAGATGTCCTGGACCTTCCAGCAATTTATATTTTTAATATCATATTCTTAATCAGTGCTTAATCATGACTACATGCATCTTAGATGACCTTGAATTACTTCCATTAAAAAACAATACGTAGTTTATTAGAGTACGTCCACCTTAATGAAATATAAAGCAAACTAGTTAATTGTTGGCTCAGGGTTTTGTGTGTGGCTAACAGTATCTTTGTTCATGGTTAATTCCATAGCTCTTTTTATGTATTTAATGGTTTGAGGTTTTTTCTCATTTGCATGAGTTCTCCATGCAGCTAGAGAGAGAAGACAGTTACAGTTTCTGCAGGCAGAGAGGGCACATCCACCTGGAACAGCAGGGGTGCTGAGGACAGGAGGAATACCTGAGGCCACATACATTCCCTTTGGCCTGCCTTCCTATGGAAATGTGTCTCAGGCAGTCGTGTGTGTCAGCAATTCTTGTAGTTCCTTCGAACTCTGAATTGGACATGGGGTTAAGAACTTGTAAATCCCTGCAAATTTCCTGAAAGTAAGCATCTGTGTGGAGAGAGAGCTATCCTGTAAGTATTTGGACAGAGAAAAAGGGAAAAGTATGAGCTCACATACTGTTAGGCACCAGAGGATCTGTGTGGGTCAGGGCTCTTAATAACTATCCCAGCTGTGAGGAAATGTTGTGCTTTACTCCATCATTGCAGAAATAGAGATGCAGAAAAAAAACACTTATCCTCTCCTTTGCTCACGAATTAGCATCTGTTGTAACTATAACCACAGTTGTGATAGCTTTAGTTTCATCTTACATATAGAAGTTTTCTTCTAGTAAGCTACAAGCTTATTTTTTTATTAATATGTATTTTATGCATTTCTCAGTTTGGGAGCAGAAAATACATATTCATTGGACTACTGTGAGAGGGAAAATTGCTTATTTTATCTTTCAAAGATTAGGTCCCCTCAGTCAATCAGATGATTGCAAATGCATGCTTTTTTGTTTATTTTTTAATCCCATAACATCCAATTAATTTAGTTTAATATCTTGCATCTAATCATACAATGTATCTTCCTCATGGGTGGAAAGTAATTTGTGCTTTACCAAAACATGAAAAGAAGTGGCCAGTCATTTAATTCTGCCCTTTTTTGTCCTGAAGCACATCTGGTGCTGTTGGTCAACAATTATATTCCTCCCAGTTGAGATACCAGTCACACTGGTCAGTCACAAGAGACCTGTTCTGTACATCGTGCCTACTTTCATACTTTTTGATTCATAGCTTCTTTCATAGCTTCATTTTGCTTATTAAATATTTATAGCTAAGAGAACAGACTTTTTAAAAGAAATTGCTTGCTGTGATTTCACGTAATGGCTTCATGCTTTAAGAGAATTAATATATGAAATATCTTCGATTTAGGGGAGATTGTCTCCTTAGGGTAAAGCTCAACTCTTGCGAATAGCATTTGATAGCATCAGGGACTTAGAAGTCTTGATAAAACTTCTGCTTCAGAAGCTTTCTGACATGGAACAAGCAGACCTTGTTTTGTCAGACAGAATAAGTGATTAAAAAAATTTTATTTTTACAGAGAGTAAATTCTTGTAAATTTCTAACATCGAGTTATGATATGCTGATATCCTCTGAAGATGTGACATTTTCTCACACGTGTGAATAAAAGTTAAGAAATCTACAATGCTAAGCTTGTCAAAAATCATCCAGAATAAGTGGGCTCTGTGTGTGTGTGTGTGTGTGTGTGTGTGTGTGACATCACAACTGTCCTAATTTTTCTTACCTTGAAATGCACCTATTACAGTTGCATTATTATAGTTGCATAAAAACCCAGATGGAGCATCAGCCTGACCCACTGCAACAGATCCTATATTCCCTTGGAAATATAGTAATTTGAAGATCCAGTCTCAGGTTACAATCCAGCAGAGCAGTAAGGCAACACTTAATTGTCCCATTTAAACAATTAAGTTATTCAGGCATTTTTATCTAAGCATGTGCTAAAGATTTAAGCATGTCCTGAGCTGGAGGAGGGCCTTCTGATGGTACTTAGTGTTAGTCAGCTCACCTTCAAATAGTGGTAGCAGCAGCACATATTCTGTTTTGTTGGCACTTGGCTGGCTTCTAGTTTTTTTGTTGCTCAGCAAAACAATGAAATTGAATATTATAATACTTCATGCATTGCTGTATCAAACAGAGTTTTACAGATGAATAGAGAGCTACCGTTTGTCATCTCTGCATTAATAGCATCATTATCATTGTCTATATTATTATTGTCCATCGCATTATTTTGTAAATGAGATATTAAAGGCCCAAGCAGATTAGGTTTGAGATTCATCTATCCTAATTAGATATCTCAAAGTTAGACTGCCTCAGTCTGCAGTACTCACTGTAGGCTTCTTTTCTAGTCAGCAAAGAGGAGCAGGCAGCTCTTGAAAATAACTCAGGTCTTCCTACAAGAGAGGTTTTGCAGATGTCTCCTCTTCTCTGCAGACCATGAAGAGATTGTGAAGTGACTCATTCAAGTTCAGGTAGTCAATTTTTTAGAGAAACATTTTTGTTGAGTTCATTGTGGTTACAAAAGTGCTAGTGGGAAATGTGAAAACTGAATTCAAGTTTGGCTTTCTTCTGATCTATGCTTTGGTCCCCCCGCTGGTTCCTGGGTTTCAGGATATTTCATTTCAGGACCCTGACGTGGTAACCTTTTGCTAATTCAGATTGGACATGAATGTCTGATGCCACAAAAGACCACAAACTCTTATGAGGTGTCAGTGAGTGCTACTTTTCTGTCAGCAGCTTT
Organism: Irena cyanogastra; assembly: GCA_013397155.1. Classification (NCBI taxonomy): domain Eukaryota; kingdom Metazoa; phylum Chordata; class Aves; order Passeriformes; family Irenidae; genus Irena; species Irena cyanogastra. The sequence goes on from VWZV01003698.1 coordinate 237,567, forward strand.
AGAGATACCTGAACATAAATAATGTTGGGGAATCTTTGGCTGTTTGGTGCACATCTGCTCCAGATGACTACAGTTGGATTTATCAGTATCAAATATTTGCGAATTTTGTAATCCTTACTAAAATCGTGATTCTGCAAAAGAAGCTTCATGTCCTGGTGCTTTGTTTTGCCCTTGTTTTGCTCTTTGTTAAAATTCATTTTTCTGGTGTATAGAACCAGGAAGCAATCTTCTACTCCCTCCTTCATCCCCAGGGAGGGAGATGGTGGAGCTGCCAAAATGGGTTTTCCTCTGTGGCAAAGTGATGGTGAAAAGCTGAATTTGGCGTTAGGGGTTTCTCCTACTGGACTAGGGGAAAACCACTGTGCCCCAAAGCCCCTTTATATCATGATTTGCAATGTTTAAAAGTTGATCCTAATAGTTTGAGTCATATTTACAGCTAGTCACTCATGCCTTAGTATGGAGTCCCATCATGACATTACCAAAGTCTTGGATGTGTCTTCTGCCTCTTGGCTCCTCTCTGGACAGGTTTTTTATTTCAGCACTTTTTCATTAGTCCAGGAAAAGCTGAAGAGGGAGAAATCAGTGGAGGTCACCTCTTTTGTCTCAAGACCACAAGGGAATGCTCCCTTTAGATGTAATATGATGTTAAAAGCAAAGGAGGTCTTTGTGCATTTTCATGGAATCACAAAATCATCAAGGTTGGAAGAGACCTTGAAGATCATCTAGTCCAACCGTCAACCCAGCATAATCACCCCTAAAACATATTCCCAAGTGCCACATCAAATGCTTCTTGAGCACTTCCAGAGATGGCCACTCCATCAACCTCCTGAGTAACTTATTCCAATGCCCAACTACTCTTTCAGTGTAAAATTCTTTCTCAAACCAAATCTGAACCTCCACTGGCACAATTTAAGGTCATTTCCTCTCATCCTTTCACTTGAGACATGTCAGAAGTGACTGACCTCACCTTACTACATCCTCCTTTCAGGTAGTTATGAATTTTGCTCAGATCCTCCTGAGATGTGGGACAAGTGAAGGAAAATGTCACCTGAAAACTAACCTGTGCAGGGACAAGGGCAGCACTGAAGCAGTTACAGATGTGTGGGGCAAGAAAAGTCCAGCATCCTCACCACAATCTCTCTCCAAGCACTGCTGCCCTTCCCACAAACTACCTTATAGGTCACGTTTGTGTTTATGGCGTCGCTACACATGTTGTTGTTCTAGTCTGAGGCTTTGATGATTGTGCAGCAGAGGAAAGAAACATAGCTTTTTGACAGTATTGATTTCCAAAAGTAAAAGCCAGTCATTGACCCATGGCAACATGCTTTTTCCTTCACTGCAGTGTGCTGCACTGGGCCATGGTCTCAGGACCATTTTGTGCTGGAATACAGGGAAGCTCTGAGTAAACGAGCAAAGCTGCAACTGTGTCATGGTTGAACCCTAGTCAGAAACTAAGTCCCATGCAGCTGCTCACTCACTGCCACCAACAGGATGGGGGAGAGAAACAGAAGGGTAGAAGTGAGAAAACTCATGGGTTGACATAAAGACAGTTTAATAGGGAAAGAAAAAAACACAGGTGCAAGCAAAGCAAAAAAAAAAAAAAAATCAAGGAATTAATTCACTGCTTTCCCATGGGCCAGCAGGTGTTCAGCCATCCTCAGGAGAGCAGGCCCCTGTCACACGTAACGATGACTTGGGAAGTTAATCTCTCCAATCTCTCCCTCTTCCTCCTTCAGAGGCTTTACATACTGAGCATGATGTCATGTGGTCTTGCATATCCCCTTGGTCCATCAGGGTCACCTGTCCTGGCTGTGTCCCCTCCCAACTCCTTGTGCATCCCAGCCCATTCACAGGCAGGGCAATGCAAGCAGAAGAAGCCTCAATGCTGTGCAAGCACTGCTCAGCAACAACCAAAGCATCTCTGTGTTATCAGCACCATTTCCAGCACAAATCTGAAGCACAGCCTAAGAAAATTAACTTTACCTCAGCCAAAACCACCACAGTCAGGCTGATTATTTCCTGGATCTCTGGATCAGAGAGATTGAACAGATTAATATGTTTTGGCTTATTTCCAGATTAATTATTTTCTTTTAACCCTATTGTTCATATCTGGCAGCTGATATCAGTTCAATGAATGACTCCTGTTTTCTTTGCAAAATTATGATTTCACAGTGTTCCTTGTAATTAAAGAGCCATTTTCAACATATTTGTAGAACACTCCCACTCCATCAAACGCTGAATTCAATTTCACTGGAAATGGTTCATCCTCTAGCATTTTTGCCATGTTTATTATTTTCATATTCCATTATCTAGGGTAAGCAGACTGAAGAATTTTCATCTAAATATTTTCCCGATGATATGAATAATTAATTTGATGAAATTACAAACACACAGGCAGAAGAAAGTAGCAAAGCCAGGATTTGAGTACCCAGCAGGAAAACAAGTCGCCCTTTGTTTGTTCCTCCACCTCAGGTGAACTAAGATGTCAATCCCTCCCTGGTGCTTGGTGCGGCGCGTGGGAAGCAGCGATCCCGGAGGATGCGCGGCGGGTTTGGCTCGGGCTGTGTTGCCAGGATCGGCGCTGCCCTCCCGTGGCCGCGGCCGTCAATCGCTCTCGGGGCTCCCGGGCCTGCCTGGGCACCCGCGGTTTGCAAAAGCTCACTGTGCTAGGAAAGGGAAAATCGATGGGAAAATGTATTCAAAAGGAATACGAGACTAAGCCCGAATTCAGCTGCCTTTACAATTTTTTTTTTCCCGGGGCAAAGGCTTGCAATTAAACTCCCGGAGTTAATTCCTGATGAGCATGGATGCGTGTGAGTCAAAAAGGAACTCGGGATCTCAAGAAATGCATTTCTCTGCAACTGGGCTCTGTGTATCCAGATGATTTGTGTGGTTTTGCTTAGGCTGGTTGGTTCCCAGGCCATTTCCAACGCAAAGGTCTGTTTTTCTTCTCCAAGACTGAAGTCTGTGTGTAACAGGGCTCAGCGAGGAAAGCAAATTACTCATCCCGTACACTCAGCACCCCTCCACAGCACACATGTGCCTTCACACCAAGACAGCTGAAGAAGGAATGGATAGAAGAAAGTCAGGGGAGACCACCCACCCTCTCTCTATCCAAAGCCCTTCCTGGTCATTGAGGCTTGGTCTTTATATTGGACTTGCTCCAACTGTCTGGGAGCCAAGCATCTTTCCCAGAGAAGAAAGAGTGCATAGGGATCAAAATGTAAGTAGAGGCTGACTGTGCAAATCAAATACTTCTGCATGATATGTGAACTGACTGTACATTTTGGCAAAGATCTTGGATGCCTAGATGCCATTTAGCTACTCCTTTGGGATATTCCTCAATGATTTGTTTTTCCAAAGGGGGCTTTTCCCTTTCTGAGGAACCAGCACCAGCATGTGCCCCAAAACATGGTACAACACACGTGATGCATTTGTGCTGACTTCAGTGCCAGGAAAACACATTCCCAGCTGAGAGGTGGGAAGTAGAAAGGTGGGGAGACAGTGGACCAGGGAAGGGTGAGCTCTGGGGCTGGGCAGCAGTGGGCAGGGTGGCAGGCAGAGCAGCACCATGCTCCTCATGCAGCTGAGCTGCCTGGAGGGGCTTGAGCAGGTGCCAACCCACCTCCATTTCCAGCATACTCTGTTGAACACAATTGCCTGTGTTTGCCTTATCATCAGAGGCATGCCGATTGTACACTGAAACAGCAAGATATTCAGAAATGCAAAAATGTGGGTACAAAGCAGAAAAGGGAGGGACTAAAGCACAGCACTGCTGTGGTGAGTGCTAAAAGGTTCCATGGGCACAAGGAAAGACTAGGCAAGCCCGTAGAAGTGAAAGCCCTCTGTGGCTCTGCACACAGAAAGAACTTTTGGGGCTGGAAAAGACATGGGAGGAGAGGAGGTTCACTCTCTTTTGCTCTGTTTCTGTGTTCTTTCTGTTTTTCTCAGTCTCTGCTGCTGATCAGTGAGGACAGAAAACTGGGTTAACTGGGTGTGTTGTCTGCCAAGAGGGCTCATGTTTTGTTCTCGAGTGACCTCCCCAAAGCCAGGGCTTGATGTTCTAAAGAGATCGAATTATCTGTTGTTGCTCTGTGCCCATTCTTCAGGGGAAAAAGAAGCACAACCAGTTTCAGCCTCATTTTGTTGAGGGCTGTACAAACCCAAAAGCTCTCACAGTTTGGCTTTGTTTCTTGTTGAGGTGTTTGCTACCTTTGAGTGCTCCTATTTAAAACTATGACATAGATACACCTACACAGTTTTCAAAGAATTGTTGTTGTCATAGTTGTTGCTAGATATCAGATATCTCTGTAATTGTGACTCTTTTCTGTCTCTGTTTCATGCTGTGCCTCTAAATTGTTCAGAGGCAACCTGAATTATTTCCAAGCCCTGCTAGGGAGGCCCCATTCTAGGTACATAAAAGAGCTTATGTAGACTGTTGTATTTGCAAAACCACTTGAAATGTAAGCAGTCTACATGGTTACATAAAGGCAAGCAATAAATAAAGAAAACTTTCATCTTGAAGGTTAGCAGTTGTCAGATGTTGAGTTTGTATTAAATATAATCTGGTAGTACTTATTTATGTAATTAATAGGTGACATGCTGTCTGTCTGATCTGGGTGGTGGGGAGAACTGTGACTGTGGATCAGGGAGTCTCTGCTTGGCTAAGCCATGGCCATGTTGCACCCCAGAGTAACCAGCTTGTGGCTGTAACCCTTGCCAGATGACAAGGGTCATTTAGGGGTTATCTACCCCCTGTGCAGCTCAGAAATCCCATGTGCTGGAGGTGCCCACAAGATACTGTCTTGCTCCACTGCAAACCCAGTGGTGATTTCCCAATACCAAGGGACCCAGCTGCTCTCCATCCACTTCGAACTTTGGAAAAGCCCAGGAGAACCTGTCAGCAGATCTTCCCCATCCCTTACTGGACCTTCTCCTGCTTCTGGGGAGCAAACGGAAAACATAACCCTGTAGGAGTTCCTTGTATGCAAATATGTGTTTGTTTATGTGCAATGTGGGATGCTGGGTGGTCCTGGTTTTGTGAAGGGAGCCCCTAGGGAGTCCAGGCCTTGAGGCTCAAGTAATCCAACTGAGAGACTTGTATTTACCTTCTGAAAAACAGTCAGGCTTTCAGAACTGATCATTCCACCACATAAAGAGTCTTACAACAACTTTGACAGATACAATGGAGGTTGACTTTGGGTCATAATCACATTGAAGGCAATCAAAAGGCTTTAAATTAATAAGACATGTATTAAGCATAGCCTGAAAGCACTCCCACTTCACTAATCCACTCAGAGTCGTAGCTTTTGAAGGAATCATGTAGCATTTGAGTTAATAATGTATTTCTTAAAAATAGTTCTTTTAGTAGCAAATGTATGACAGCTGAACTTATTGTCCAGCCTTCTAATTTAGGACTGTATTCCTGCTTAAATTGGAGTATCTGTATAGCATTAGTGAGGCTTCCCACAGCTTACCAGTTGGAAAGCCCAGATCCATGCTTCCTTTCCAGTATCAGTGCAGTCATTTTGAGAGACACAAGGAAGGGCTTTTCCTCCTCCCCTTGGGTCCCAAAAGCCATCCTTGTTGTTCCAGGTAATGTTTAACTTTTAAATGTGATCACAGTGATTCAAATGTTTGGGGGTTCTCTCTCAATTTAGTTTTTTTCATGATTTCTGAAGTAAACAAAATCTATGAAATTCAGTGGGATTAGTCCTGTATTAATTCTCCATCTCTCCAGCATTTTGAACTGCTCTGAGGGAAGGAGCTACTCCAGATTCTGCAGGTTTCATAGAATTAGCAGCTTGCTAAAGACCAAAGATCCAACTCAGTGCTTTCCATTAAGAAAATTCCTGTCTTGTGGTGTCAGTGGTGCAGAGCCTTTCTGGCCTTCTGGAATAAAACCTGCTGCAACACCAGAGCCCAAACAGCAGTCAGAGGCCTGGCAGAGCAGTGAGGATTCTCTGTGTCATTTATGAGGCCTTTTCAGAAGGGATACACTGAAACTGCAGACACAAGGAGGATCCACAGGTAGGGGCTCATGTTGTAGCTGATGGGGAGCTGGCAGTGCTGTTCTGGGAATAACCGGCACTTGGGTGTGCTGCCATCATCAGTGCAGTAGAGATGTATAAATCACAAAACTTCAAAAGAGACCAGATTACATTAGTCCTCCTATTCACAGAGCAGACTGTTGAAAAAATAAGTAGATGGGCAGAAGTTGGCGATGATACTGGCATCGTTAAAAAAGGATGGTCTTCCAGATTGCCCAAAGCTCAAAGTTTTTTGATTTGTTGCAACTCTCTGCATTCTGCTAACAAGCACAAGAAGGTGAAATACTGTTGAAGACCCATCAGCACCACCCCCAATTTGTCTAATTTAGAGTGTTTTCAGCAAAATATATTAAATTTCCAAACTCACAGGAACCCTTTTTAAAACTTCTTTTTTTCCTAGATTTCAGAGAATACAAAGAGGATAAGAACCCTGTATGGGGTGTAGCAGTTAAGATTTTCTTATGGATTTGAACAAAATCACAAACTTTCCAAAGAAACCAGAGATATCTGGTGTGTTGATTAATCTGAAAAAGTCTTTATTGCTTTTCAGCCTTTCCATTGTCTTTTTATTGAATAAACAAGAAAACAAAACAAAAACAAGCTCCAAAGGAAGTTCATGAAACTGTGTCATGTAAAACCAGAAAAAAAATTTGTTACCACTCATACAAGATGAAGCTGTTTGCTTTTTTTCCCAGCTACTGAGAAGCCACTGACTGTTTTTGAGGTTGGGATTCTGGTGAAGTGGATCTTAATTTCTAATAATGGCTATGCTTCACTTAGGAGACGTATGGTCTGTAATATAAAATATTATCTCCATGTTTTTCTTGTGGGGCTAGCAGTGTTTCCTGCTCTCAGACAATAATTTTTGTCCACCAAGAGCCCCAAGTCTTTCTCCTCAGGGCTGTTTTCCGTAAGTTCTTGCCCTATTTTCTAATTTTGACGTAGTAAAGAACAATATCTTTTCTGCAAAGAGCCTCAGCTGTATCTTCCACTCCCTCCTTCATCTATGGGACTTTGGAAATTTGGAATAAGACAGATGGGTTTGGTGCACTGTCTTGTTCCCCAGATCCTAAGGAGTTTACAAATAATATACATCCAGTTTTAACCAAAACTGGCCTTTCTGCAGAACAGTAAAACTCTTCTGTCTCCTCTAAGAGCCTCTTTCTTTGTCTTCAGTGTCAGTGCTCTAAAGCTGTACCACCATCCCCATGTTTAAATGTCAGGGACTAGGACTCAGGTGTCCTGAGATATGTGCTCATGTTTAACTGAGAGAAAGAGGAGCTTTATAAGCATTCCTTAGAGCAAATGCACCTTTAACCTCCATGTCATCACAGTAGTGTGGTGTGATATCACGGCTCATGCTGTTTCGAAAACCCAGGATATTTCTTCAAAAGGAAGATCTTGGAGATGCTCTCAGGCTACATATAAGTGCTGAAGAAGGAGGTAAAAAGAAATAGAAGCATAGTGTAATTATTTAATTATTCATATTAGTGTAATTCTTTTACACTAATACCAACTGAGATTTTTACACAATCACTTGCCTTTAGAATTCAGGAATATAAGAGAAGCACTAAGGGCCATGCGAGGGTCCTGTCTGATTCTGCTACCGTGGAGGAGAAGGGAACTCTGCAGAACCAGCAAAACAACTCAAAGGAAGATCTACTGCTTAGACTCTCCTGAGGCCTCTGCCATTTGTTAGCAGGTCTAAGAGCTATCCAACTCCTCCTCCAGAGTACCAGGCTTTGGACACCTTTTTCTAAAACTGAAGTACTACGGAAATCTCTTGAATTACAGTCTTCCAGTAGACAACACTTTGGTTTAATATTTCTGCACTTGTACTAGACATGCAAAGTTAATTAAATGTGCCTGATGCAGAAAAGGAAATTATTTGTGTTGGTATAAAATGCTACAGATCTTGTGCCTCTTTAAAATAATTCGCATTCATTCACATCCCTACCCACTCCCCACATAAATAAACCTGTTCTTGATCATGTTGATAGTTCCAGGTGAAAAAATACTTGGATTTAAAATGGTAAAAAATGAGAAATTGTTCTTTACTCAATAACCCTTATATTACATGTTTGATTAAAAAGCTTTTATTTAAGTAGTCCCTTACAAGTCTTAACTATAGAACAATTCATACAGAGCTGAAGTTAATAGGATATTTCTCATTAATCCTGCAGTTCCATTGCCACATGCCAGAGATGGGCAAGTGAATTTATCTTCAAAAGTCCTGTTAAAGAAAAAGACCAATGGCGAGGGTACAGGTAATTATTTCTCTTTGTAACATCAGGACCATGCTTTTTAAAAGCAGTGGATTTAGAGGCATGATCTTGTCCAATAAAGCAGTGTTATCAGGTGTCCCAGCCAGGCCAGGAGCAATCCACACAGTATTATATCATGCCAAAATGGATGTTGCAGTCATGGATCCAGCCTGGCAGCAACTTGCCCACTGATACAGAAGACCAGGAATGGAATCATTACTTTTTTATAACTCGTTCAATTTCAATGATACCATGATGGCATAGGGAAACATGGCACCTGCCCACAAAACCCACTCAGAGAAGGCTCCCTGGTGCCAGAGCATGTGCCAAGAGCACTGGGGTGCTGCAATCAGATGGGGAATTTCATGCCTGGCTGCCCAGGCTGTGTTTGCCCTCCAAAGAGTAGATTTTCTGAGTAATCAGACTGGTATCTTTCACGTTTACAAACTCAGCAAGAAATACATACGTAGAGCATAAATGGTATTGCAATACCATAATTTATATTTAAACTATCTGACCAAATAGTGGTGTATAGTCCTTACTTTAATCCTGGCACTGGAATTTGGGGGTCTTTGTTGATTATTCCCTTTTCATAGAATGACAGAATTGCCCATGTTGGTAGGAAATCTGTAGATCATCTGGTCCAACATTCTATGGAAAAGGGAGCCTAGATGAGATTGCCTAGCACCCTGTCCAGTCATATCTTGAAAAACTTTAGTGATGGGGACTCTACCACATCCTTGGGGAGGTTGTGCTAGTGACTGATTGTTCTTATTGTAAAAAATGGCTCCTTATGTTGAGATGAAACCTCTCCCAGTGCAGCTTGTACCTTCTTGTTGTCTCCATGTGGCTCCTTGTGAAGTGAGAGCCTCTGTCCTCTCTGTAGGAGCTCTTCAAGTACTGGAATTCTGTGATTGGGTCCCCCTCAAGCCTTCCCTTTTAAAGCAGATAAGAGCTCACTCCTTCAGTCTCTCCTTGTAGGGCAGGTTCTAGAGCCCTTGATCATTTTCATGGAACTCCTGTGAAACTTCACCATTTTTTCCAATTTGTTTTTGATCTAGGGGACCAGAGCTGGAGACTCTGGAGTATTCCATGGCTCACTTTCTCTTTTATAGAAAATGCAACTCCATGTCATCTTCTTCCCTTTATATCATTCTGAAAGAGTTTGTAGCCATCCACTGTGGTTTCCTGGTCCTGAGAATTTTCCCACCAAGTTTCTGTAATTCTTATCACATAATAAATCTCTGAGTGGTTACGGAATTTCAATTCCTCCTGTTTGTTGCACAGACTATGTGTGTACTTGCCTTTGGAAAGACTTGGGGAGCATTCCACAGTACTCTGGTAGGTGCTCTGGCTCTGCCTGTGGAAATCAATTGTGCATATGAAATGGTCTTACATTTTATTTCTTAGCATTTATTGTAACGAAGAGAAGCCTTCAGTTATCAGTTTGATTCTGTTACTGCCAGTCAGATACATTCAAGTATGAAAGAGAAAAAATTTGTAAAAGGATCAAATGAACAAAAGTTTTGATGCTTTACCAACTAGAAAAGTTAAATTACTTATTCTATAAAGTCACTACCATTTTTTTAAGAATCTACTTCCTCTATTTAACCTTTGCGGTTTTCAACAGAATTTTAATTTTATATATTTTAAAGAGCTTTCATTTTGTGAAATAAATGCAATTAAATATCTGTTCCCTGCAAAATATTATGGGTCAACTGGTTTAGATTACTTCAGTTCATAGAAATATAATTATAGATAAAACACTTTGTGAAACTTATTTGGCTGGATCACTAGGTCACAGCATTCAGTATTGAAGGTTTTAAGATTAGTGTATTGTAAAACAATTGAATTTTGCCCAAAATCATCTACTAAAGGCACTGGTTTTAGTAAACATGAGATAAGGAAAAATTTTAACAGTCACATCATTAAAAATTGATATTTATTCTCCATGGATAATGCATTTATAATAGAAGCCTGTTTTGCTTGTATTGCTCTCTCCTGGTGGTTTTCAATCACAGTGTTATACCCAGGCTCCTCATAACTGACAATATTTATTAGAAAATACACCTTAGTTTGATTGAACAGGTTAAGATGTTTTTTGAGGAAGACATTTAATCAGCAGAATTCTGCAAGTCAAACTTATTTTTGGAGTCTTAAAATATACAATGCACCCAGTGCATGTGTTAAAAACAAATCTTTCCACTGAAAAATGTTTCCTGACTGTTGTAACTCCGGACCACCCAAATAATTTTTTTCCAGATTTATATTTTGCTATAGGTTTGGGTTTTTTTTTTCTGTATGACATCCGAAATAGCCACGAAACACCGGTCTAGACAGGAGTCAGCCCAGAGCAGCACTGTACATGTTGTGCATTACTTACACAGGAGTTTGTGAAAATTAACTGAGAAAAGCAGGTTCTTGTGTTTTTTCTTGAACAGCATGTTGTCCAAGAGGATGAACATGATGTGAGCACAGCAAATGTCTGCTCTGAACAGCTTAGAAAACTCCCTGCCTGTTTCCAAAGCACAGATTTGGTGCCAATTACCTCCTTTCTCCTCCAACCAAAGCACTGTTCAGCATTCATGGGAGGTTCTGCTCAGCTGTTTGCATCTTTCAATCTCTGAAATGGAGACATCTGTGGGCTTGAAACTCCTTCAGGACTGAGATGATGATTAAGAATAAGCACAGTGAGTTAAATTTGAATGTGAAATGAAATAGGAGTTAAGTTCCTAAGCAGCTTTGAGGATCTGTGCCTGAGCTCATAAAATGCAATTAATTAGTGACTAACTGGGGACTCTCTAAGGCTTTTCCATCCTTGAGGTTTCAGTATGACATCTCCCCTCCTTAGCCTGTGCCACATGCTCTGAAGTCAGACACATTTACCAGCTCTTTGATCCAGCATAATTCCGTGTAAACCGTAGCACACACGTTGTTGTGGGTTTGGCAGGGAAGGAGCAGGACTGAATGCTCCCAGATCTTAAGCACTGACAATTGTTAGGGCGTTGCTTAACCTCTCCTGGTCTGCTGAGCTGTGGCAATCAGCATGGATTGCTAAAGCTGGTGGAAATCCATTGTTGCTGCTGGAATGTCATTAACACTTTTCCGGAGGATTAGATATACCTTTAAGTGTCAAAATACTCCAAGACAGTGTTCAAGCAAATTAAAAGCAGTGATTCCAGGGAAGAGGCATTTATTGATGACAAAATTCTATGAGGCCCAACAGATGTCACTCCTTATAATAAGGCATGTGGCTCTAATTTGACACTTCTTGCCATCAGGAGGAACCTCTTGCAGAGCAGATGTCACTTCTAATCCTGTCTTTCATGGGTGCCTGTGCCCTGTAGGATTTGGTATGCCAGTTCAGAAGCAGGCTCAGTGCCATGAAAGCAGATGGTCATGAGCACGAGTCATGCTACAAAACTGGTGATTCTAGAAGTGTGGGTGCTGAGACCAAAGGACTACCTAGGAACATCAAAATCTTCCTGTGCAGGAAAATTCCCCCTAAGTAGGCTGATACATGCCTTTAGTGCTTTAGTGGTAGTAGCAAATGGATGTTGTCTGTATCTTCTTTCTGGTTATTTTAACTTTTGGGCATCCTCCCGTGATCCCAGGGGTCATTCTGGCAGCTGAGGGCATTGGATCATATGTGTGTCTTTGGCAAAAATGCCATCAATGCTTGGTGTAGAGCTCCTTGAGAACTCTACAGTGCCTGGGAATTTTGTGCTGCTGGGCAGTGAGGGGGAGAAGTGGCCCCTGGACCTGTATTCATCCATCTCCTCTGTAAGACAGTGCATGACTGTGTCAGACAACACCTGAAGTACATCTGTGCTCCTGTTTTTCTTCACATGCTTTTTATTTGGTATAGAGAATAGTCTTTTCCTAAAACATTCAGCCTAAGTCAAAATTTTGTTGCACCAAAAACAAACACCTCGGTTGCCCTCACTGAGATCAAATATAGTTTTTCTTACAAATTCAGCCTTCAATAACAATTAATTTCGGTAAATTTACTAAACACAGGATCCCTGAAAGCCTGTTGCTTGGATATAGCTACTTATTTACTCTCCCAAAATGAATCTTAGAGGAATATAAATGTATAACTGATGTGTAATATGTTTTTGTGTGAGCAAGAAGAACTTCTAAAACATTATGAGTTTGCATTCAAGTGTATCCCCTTGCTACAGTTAATTGATAGGCTTCAGTAATTGCAGAGTAAGATTAGGTTACTCTGATTTGATCTGTTAGAAATTTTGATCCATATGTCTAGGAGAAGCTTACAGCAGGTATGTTTTTCTCTTCTCAGTTAGAGAAGCAAACATTTCCTCAGTATATAATTCTACTGTGTCAGCTCCTCCTAGTACCACAAGAGACACTTCAGTGGAGTATTCCTGATGTGGGATGTTTCTTGTCACTGTGATCAGAGTCATACACTGAATGAGGAAGGTCTGCAGGGAAGATGGGGTCATGAATGACCTCTGATGGCTCAGCTCCAGGTAGTGCCAGGAGATTCCTCTCTCAGAACGTAGACACATAGTGATGTCTGAAGCCCATTTTAAAATGTCTGTGCAGCACAGGTATCTCTGGCATTATTCCAAAAAACTTATGTTATCCCTTCTGACAAATATTACAATTGATCAGCAAAATACAATGCTGTCTTTGCTCCATGTCCTGCGGGGTTTTAAATAGCAGGCCATGCAAAAGCTCTCAGCTAACCAAGCAGCTGTAGAATCTGCCAGTGGCAGGCAAAGCTACCACCAACATACAGACTTTATTACATAGTAAAATTATTATCTTTCCTGATAGAGATGTAACATCTCACCAGAGCCCAAATAAAATGAGTTATGTGATTCCAAAGCCTGGCATAGTCAGCGAATTGTCTGCATTTCCCAGTAACACACACAGAGATTTTACCTTGTGGTGAAATTTTCACCTTGCCGCGTGAGGCTTGTAACACTGCAGGAGGGAGCAGCACATGGCTCCACTCAAGTAAGAAATGCACATAGCCAGATCCTAAAATATGTATTTTATTTGGTGATGTGAAATGAATTAGTTAGCATGGATACAAGGAGGTGTATCAGCAGAAGGCTGTATTTCTGCTATCTATTTTGTATGAAGGGCACTGAAGATGGGTTTGTGCCACAAAAATTAATCTAGATTTCAAAAACTCAGTGTCATCAAAACCAGTAAATCATGTAAGGGAAGGAGCCTTGGCAGAGGCAAAACATTTCCACTTTTCTTAAACCCAGTTTGGTGTAAGTGAGACTAAGTTGAATGACCTCCTTTGCCAGTGACATGGAGCATACATGGGCCAGCTCAGTGGATGCTTCTTGGCTGCAGCTCCATCTGTGTTGGTGAGAAAGGGAAAGCCTGGAAGCCAGGCTAAGCCCAGTTTCCTGATCCCTCACCCTGTTCTTCACACTGTGGCCATGGTTTTGTCTGCTCTAACCCTCTCAGGAAAAGCTGCTATGATCAGCCTGGGTGGTGTCAGGATGAGGCAGCCTACAATATTTGGCCAGCTTTTGTTTAGCAGTGTAAATACAGTCGATGGACCAAGCCCCAAATAAAGGCCATGTGTGCAAGGGCAGCCTGCTGGAGGTAGGGTTACCAGTGCTGCCCTGGCAGCTCAACTCTCACCTGAGTTAGGAAAGCACAGCCTGAAGAGGCCATGCTTCCCTCTGCCCTGCCACAAACACCTCCTCTGTCTTTTGCTTGCCTGGATCAGGTGCAAGTGCAGGATACAGCCTTTGACTGCAGAAGCTGTCAGGGAAGCTGGAGGTGAAGGAAGAGCCTGCCATGCATCTGCACAGAGCTGCTTTTGCAGCTCTTCCAGAGGTGGTCAACCTTGCAGGGTTCCCACCCTTCAGCTGCCCAACAGCTTCCTGCGTGGCCAGGTCCAGGGGCCCCAAACCACCTGAGCAGGTGATACAGGAGAAAAGTGCTTGGCTTTAGGACTGGAGGGCACGGGGAGAGGGATGGATATGCAGCAATCTTTTACAGGTGTGTTAATGTACAAAAGCCATGTCTGATCACAGTTGTCATTAATCCTCAATGATTAATTGGCACAAAGGGCACAAAACTCTCCCCCTATCAGTGAGAGGGCTGCCTCAGAGGTAATCATTGGCAGTGCAGAGACCAAAAGCTAGCTAAAGATGTGCTGACAGGAACTGCAAATTTGGCTCCTTATTTTGTTGAAAATTATTAACCTGAATGATTAACCTGAATTCAAAATTCAAGTTTCATTTTGAATGTAAAGACTTCTGAAAAATCAGCTTTTATAGAGGCATATGATCAGGCACAATATAAATATTTTACAGGGAATTACTGTTCAAACATTTTTGTCCGAGCCAAAAAAAAAAAGCAGTGGGAAAAAAGACTTTGAGCTAAGTAAGTTAGGCTTAAGCATTGTGTGGACATCAAATCTTAAGGATCTTCTTTTCTGGATGGAAAAGAAACCTGTCATGAGCTGGTGCCTGGTTTCTTGAGTATTTAGGAAATGCCAGGCACTGTCTCTCTGCAAAGGCAAAAAAACCCAATTAGCCAGCTTGTAATCTTGTGTGCTATCAAAACATCTTAATAACATGGTTAGCCCCCCTCAGGGCTAGTGATCACGCCATGTTTCTTGGTCCATAGCTTTGTTTCAGCTTGAGCTCCAGAGCTGTATGTTTGATTGTGTCTCTTGAAAATTACACTGTGAAAACTCATATTGAAATATACCATGCTGGACTTCAAAACAGCAACCCTTAAAGTAGTGAAATAAAAATCTTGTTTGACAGGTTGTATATCTGGTAATCATTCTATAAAATTTACTTACCATTTCACAAGTAACAATCAGGAATAAAGAACGGGCATTAACTGAAGGATGGGCAAATGTCCCAAGTTAGTGAAAAGTGTGTCTTGCAGGTTCTGTTTTTAAGCATCACCTGATTATTTTCAGCAGTTTAGGTACTTTTATTATCAGATCATTCCCCATGGCAGTGACTTTAAATTTCACATTATGCTTGTACTTTTGCTTGAAAACTGGGACATGAAAGTGCAGCCTAGTAAAACCCAGAGGAATAATACATCCCAGTGTTTTGCAGGTGAAAAAAGTCTCATTCATCATGAGATTTTTCTGCTCACTTCTCTGTCTCTGCTGTTTCCTTGCTATGTGAATTTGGAAAGTGGCTCAAATCCTTTTTTAAAGCTTCTTCAGTTCTGTGACTGGGAAGTGATTTAGAGTTGCTGAGTGGGATCACTGATGCAACAGCTAGGTGTAACTTCATTGTCATCAACTTGGCATCAAGTAGTGTCCAAGGATCTTTATGCTGGAAAGGCCTTCCTATAACCCTGGGTAAATGTTTGTCCTTCAGTGAACACGCTCGATGCCAGCATGTTCCCAGTGTCTGGAGTGTGATTACAGCTGTGGCAGGAGCTATGAGCTCTGAGCCTCCTGCCAGCACAGGGAATGCTTGACCTGCTGCGAAGAGCTGGAGACTCTCTCCATGTCCCTGGGTGTCATAGGCTGCACATAGCAACCCACAGGACAGGCAGCTGCACTCATGCTGTGACACTCCTCTGCAGTTTGTCAGCAAGACACAGACCCATAGGCATTGTCAAACAAGCTGCTTTTCTAGAGAGGATCCAAATTCTCCAACAAAAGGAGATTTTATTGCCCTTGACTGCAGATGGGGAAATCTGTAGCTCTGGAGCTCCAGAACACAGCCCTTCGTATTGTTGTCTCCTCCCAGATCAAGACCTGCCACATGACATGACCTAATTAATTTCCCATCCAATGCAGAATTCTCCCTATTCATGTTCCTGCAGTTATATGTATTATCATATGATATTTCTGTCCTTTTTTATAAAATTTGTAAGTAATTTCTAAAAAGAAACATCTACAAGAGGTACAAACTCATTGTGACACACACGAAAGAGTCTTCCCTTTCTGAGGATGAGGAGCCCCTGAAATGAGCTGCAGCCATATGGTAAGAAGAGTAGTGAAAATACTGAGAGACAGTGGTTCAAAGACATTTAGGAGCCAGGGGGATTTTGGTCATGGTTTTCTTTGAGCATGCAGCCTACAATATGTTCCCAGCCCTAATTTCTCCATGTCTACTGGCAAACAAGTGTAGGAGAAGAGTAGCTGCAGTGGGGACTTTCCAAAGTAACTGCAAGTCTTCAAAGGAATATTCTTCTTTTCGATATTTTTTTCAGAAGCAGAAGAGTAGGATTCCTTGGGGCTCATAGTGAGGAGATGATAAAAGTGAGGCTGAAGGCCTTCAGCCCCAGCAGATCGTTAATAGCCTGTTAAACACTCCACTGCAAAGTCAGCAGTGCTGCTCCTCACAGAGCACAAAATCCGCAAAAATGCAGGGCCTTTTATGTAGCAGCCCCCAAACAACTCGCCAGGTGCTTCAAAGGCAAGCAGAGTCTCCCCTGGTCTGGACAGAATGCCAAAGTAGAGGAGTAGGAGGGAAGAGGTACAATGCAACAAAGGATGTGGTCACCTGGAAACTGTTCACCCCCTGCACATCTGGTGTTTCAGTACAGGCTTTTACTGAAAAACAAGAGGTGGTATCACAGAAGGGCAGTTGCTATTGATTCACCTGCTGCAGATAATAGTGGGAGGCATTATTTCATGAGGGACTAACAGATGGACCATCTCATGAATAATCTTTCTGATTTTCCTATAAGTTGATTCCTTGAATTCCTCCTAGATCATGAGAGATTGCATTCTCCTAGTTCTGTAATTTAATTTCTTCTTTGAATCCTATCTGAGCTCTGGAATCCAGCCCTATGTGTAGCAAGGTGAAACTCACCTACTTCTGCTCCTGAGGAACTAGATGCTGCCGTAGTGATATCCATGGAAGCAGCAAACATTTGCTTTTTGGGGCATATTATACACACATGTGTTGTTGTATCCCGCTGTCTCTTTCCAATCTCCATCTATGAGTGAAGAACAAAGTGAGAGACAACTGAGAAACATTGACCTTACCTCAGCAAATTCTGAGTGTCTTGATAATGCTGTTGTGATGAGTTGACCTTGGCTGGCTGCCAGGCACCCACCCTGCTGCTGTCTCACTCTCTCACCTCCTGTAGAGGACAGGAAAGAAAATAAGGGGAATAAGACCACAGGTAGAGATAAAGACATGGGGATCACTTACCAACTGCTGTCACGGGCAAAAGAAATTGACTTGGAAAAAATGATTTAATATATTAACAATTAAAAAATAGAGTTGAAAGGTGTGAAACAAAACAAAAAAACTAAAATAGCTTTCCCCCACCTGCTTCCTTCCAGTCTCAGCTTCACTTCTCCTTTCCCAATTCCTCTACTGCCTCCATCCCATCTCCCCATTGAGCAGCACAGTGGGAGGAGAATGGGTGTTGATGTCGGTCCATTACAGTTCCTCTCTGCCATTTCTTCCACCTCACACTTCTTCCTGCTCCTGCATGGGTCTTTACCCAGGGCTGCTCTCCCTCAGGATAAACCTGGCCCAGCGTGGTTCTCATGTCCTGGCCCACAACTTCTTCCAGGGCCCTGCTCCTGTGAGGGCTCTCCATGGATGCAGCTTCCTTTGGGCCATGTCCACCTGTGCCAGTGTGGAGTTCTCCATGGACTGCAGTGTGAATTTCTGCTACACCATGGTCCTCTCCACAAGCTGCAGGGAAATTCCTGCTTCCCCATGGTCTTCTCCAGGCTCTGTAGGGAATACCTGCTCCATCTCAGCCTCACACTTCTTCTCTCACTCCTCACTGTAAGGCAGTGAATGAGTGTTGAAATTGAGAATAAAGGATTTCCATTAAAAAACACTTGAACTCGATTTCTCTGGAAATAATAAGAATAATTTACTCTTCAAGGATAGTGCTTTTGCAATGGAAACTTATAAAGAAATAGATGAACAAAAAAAAAGAATTGTCTACAAGTGTTGTTACCTGAACTGGCTGGGTAAGCATATACATGAGACCACTTCAGGAATATCCTCAGGAGTGTGGTGCAGGCAGCCTGAGGTGGACACACACGTTGCAGCATCCCCCTGGCACCTGGCAGAAGAGATGCCCTCGTGCACAGCTGCAGAGGACACGAGGCTAGGTTGAGCCAGATTTTCTGCTGTTGAGACTTTATGGAAGTCAGCAGTGTTTTGTCACAGTTAATTCAGCACATGAACTTAAATGTTTGTTACACAGGTGAAAAATGCGTGCAGTTTGGATATTCAACACCGAGCTGATGTGCTGAGGGGTTGTTATGTGCAGAGCTGTGTAAAGGTGACAAATGCTTTAGGTCTTTCTGTTCCTGTGTAGAGTACACTACACCATTTTGAGTTTTTAATGTGGCTTGGGAAAGGTCAAATATGTTTGTAGAAGTCCATTTATACTGCAGATGCACACTTTAAATTAAGACTTGGGGCAAGCAGCCTCAAACACACAGCAAAACTTACAGCTGTTTTCTCAGAGCCAAAAGGTATATTCTTTCTTTATCAGAAAGAGGATTTTCTTTTCCAATCTGCTTTTTTTTTCTAGCAGATTTTCACTAATAAAGGCAAAAATTAAATCTCTTCTTTACTTACACACTTTCAAGAAGCCTAAGTCTTAAAAATATTGGACACTTGGATGTGCCAATTATTAAGATAATGCTATAATTTTCCTCCAGGCAGTACCTAACCAATATTATATTGTGTCTTTGTAAAACAATTGAAATAAAAATTATAGGCCTTTTCTGACATCCTTTGTATTTCTTGCACTATCTCCACTAGTTTTTTCCAACAAAATGTTCATTCTTCTGCAAATGTTTAAGTCTAGATCTGCTGTAATCTTTTGCTCCTCTTAGGCCTTGTAGACAGATAGGTAAAAACAACACTCCAACTTTGCCTTTCTCAAATGTTAAGAAAATATTGTTTTCCTTATGTCTACAAGGAATCTAGGATGTCATTATTCTGTAGATGGCAAATGCAGGAGGACACCAAACCCATTAAAAGTTTTAAAAGAGGTCAATTCAAGGTGGAAAACTTAGCAACCTAATATTTGTTATGAGAATATGACTGAAGTGGATGTGAGAGTTAAGGCAGAATTTTTTCCTTTGTTCTTTATCTTATTATTCAAATTGCTGAGTGTGATCTGAGGGACTCTTTGTGGGAAATCTCCACCTGAGCAGGAGAATTTGAAACTTTACACCACTGAGCCCTGCAATTCCCCTTTATCTCAAACACCAGCAGCTTCCAAGTGATAGGGTGAATGGGTGGTGTGGCTCCTCTAGCAGCTACAAAATCATAAATTCGCCCACCCATATATTTAGGAATTCCTTGGTTTCTTTATGAGCGTTGTAGCCATGTACCTTCATAGAAGTAGACAAAGAGGAGGTCTTAATTTCCTTTTGGAATCAGACTGTAACAGCTGCCAAGACTTAGCATTTAAGTAAGCTGTGGGAACTCTTTATTTCTGCCTGAGGGTTTATACTGGAGAAAGTCCGTGTAACTTAGCCCAAGCTGCAGGGAGAATGTGTCACTGTGGATTGTAATTGCTGATAGAAGTTCAGTCTGTATGCCACGGTTCACATACATTTTTTATGGACTTATAATTAGTGCAATTCCGGTCTCCTGCAGGTTCCAGCTTTGGAAGTGAAGAGCAGCCCCCTCCTAGGGCACCTGCACCTTCTAAGGATATTCCCAAGGGGAGCAGCAAAAGCACGACGCAGGTATCGAGCAGCACAGCGACACCACGCAGGAGCTTACTGCCAGCACCAAAAACTGCCACAGCACCCACTGGTAAGTGCTTCAAACTTAAAACACCACCTGCATTAAGCCAAGAAATGCAGAAATCTTGCTGGGATGCTGTTTTATTGCCTGCTTTTAATCAATTTTCATGCCATCCTTGGGCCCATTGCTGGTGTGCTGATTTGGACTCCATTTACTGTGGGCTGTTTTAGACACAGTCAACAACACAGCTATAATCTCATTTTGTGAGTTATGTGTAGAATTGAAGGCATTTACTGTCCCTAACTTCACATGCCAGAGATTTAGTGTATATATTGTTGGTTCTCAACAAGCAGCTTTTTGAAAACATTGCATTGCTTTAGAGACCAAAGCATTCCATTGCACAGATAATTCATTGCTAGGTATGTTTGCAGTGATGAGAATATTGGCCTCTAAGTAATCTTCGTGTTTTTTACTCAGAGAGGCAGAAGGAGGCAAGCAAAAAGCCCCTAGTCTTGTTTCCAAATTGTTTCCCTGCCTAAACTCTCCTTCTGCTCAATTCAGTCACGTCTCAAATGACCGGTTCCATCAAATTCAGATTAGATCTAACAGTTTAGATTCCAAAATAAATAATTTTATCCAGACTAGCTCTTACTCAACAGTGTTTCATCTCTGTGTAAGTTTCGTTTGGTTTGATAACACACTGCAAATGGAGCTGGGAAGGAAGTCAGTGCAAAATATGAGACAGAGACTTTATGAATTGCAAGTTCTTGTCACCTGGTTTCAAGATAGATTAACCTGTTGTAGTGCTTTGACCTTGGCTGGACACCAGGTACCCACCAAACCAACTGGACAGAGGGAGATAAATACAATGAAAGGCTCATGGGTCAAGATAAGGATGAAGGGATAACTCAGCAATTACCACATCACAAAGCTGCCTGTTTTATTCTGGAAGGAAACTAAACATGGAAGTAGGGTTACCTGCCTGTGTTATGCAAACAGTCAGGCACAGTTCCTGAACAGGGGCAGCTGACAAGTTTAGGAAGTTTTTATTATACACAACAGACAGAAGCAAAAGAAACTACGATAGTCCAATGTTTTAGTTTAATTTTTTATGAGCCAAGTTAGCAGCATGTATCTGTGGCCAATTCCTTTTTTTTTTTTTTTTTTAAATTAAAACAGTGTCATGGATCCTCAAAATGCTAAGTATGTGATAGGAGCAAAGGTTGAAATAAATCAAAGAAATTATGAAGACAGAGTTTTTGTAACAGTTCTAATCTTGCCTCTCTTGCAATAGCAAATGAATGCTGGGTGTAGATCCCAATGTGATAGAGACACCTACAGAATGTAAACTTTTCTGTTTAGATGTCCTTTGGACAGTGACTCCTATAGGCTTGATGTTGCATATATATTTAGCATCTGACCAGCCTCCTGTGCAAGACACTGCAGTTACTAAACTGAAGTGCTTAGAGCACTCCACAGTTACAGCTGAGGAGCACAGGCACTACGTGTATTGCATACAGCATATTTTATGAAAGGAAGAAGAAAAGTATTGCACAAAGAGGATGGCAGTAATTTAAATATAAATAATATTTCTGAGAGAGTGCAATATCAGGTAATGTAAAAATAACATTTGTATTTCAGAGACGTACATAATTCTATCTATGTATGAATAGTAAATTAATTCACAAATGAAAGTATCTCCCTATGTTAATGAATCAAAAATAGCCATAAAAAATCACATGAAAGCTTTCATCTATTAGATGTTACTTGACCACATGAACTGTAAATTTTCACTTAAGGAAAAAAAAAAGACGTAACTGCTCAAGAGAGATTATATTCCTGATATTTCACTAAAAGTGCTTGTGAAATAAATTGGACTGCAGGGAATAAAAAAAAATTTAATTAATAAAAATGGACTTCTTTAGCTTCTGCTGTGCAGCAGTTGATGTTGTGCTTCAGATGATCAAAAAAGAATTCTGGCATGAGACAATAGCAGTGGAAGATCGTTTTCATGCAAATTGTTTTGCAGGCATGAACTGATGGCCTTTCCACTGGTCTGTGAAAGGAGTGCACTTAATTAGGTTTCAGTGTATTGCACAGCCCTTTTTATATTTACGTGTCTGTCAATTTATAGAAAAGGGAAAGAAAGCAATACTTGACTAGAAAAAGAGAGGTCTTTTAATTTCATTTAAATATATTGGCTACTTTGGGAAGTGCAGTGACAACCTAACTAAAACTTACCATTTCTATATTGCTTCATATTTTGTTTAATGATAGGTGAAAGCAGCTGTCCATCAGGAACTTTGCTACTATAATCTAGCTCTGAAATTCATAGAAGCTTCCTCTTTCCACAGACGTTGATTAAAATATATAGTACTTGAAGCATACATATATGAATTTTCTGGTTTAAATTTCCCTTAAAATGGGGGAATGTCTGCAGAAGAAAATGTTCAGAGACTCAGTTCTGTCCACCAGGCCAGATCTGCCACCCAACTGTCTATGAAGTAAGAGAGCTGTGGGATTTTATATTTTCTATTACCTGTTAAGGATTTTGAGGGGTGTGTGTTATGGGATTCCTATTACTACCTGCTTATTATTTAATGACTGTTGTCATGCATAAGAAATATCCTAATTTGAGTGTTATGACAGTGGTAATAAGGAATTCATTTGAGCAGCTTGTTCCTACTTGGCCCCCTAAATTAAAGACAATCAAAAGCATTGTTTCAAAAATTCACCCAGTCAATTCCTGTGCTTCTACAAGTACCAGTAAATCTTATATAACAGGACAGGCTGTTAAATGCAATCGGTCAAGATGAAAAATAGGAGGTCAGTGTTATCTCAGCTCTCACCAGCAATCTTATAGTGTAAAATGTGGTTTTTTTGATCAGATTCTGCAAAATCCAGACAGCACAATGTCAGCAAGAGGGAGAGGGATGAGCTGAGGTCACCTGAGTGGGGAGAGTGAGCACCAGCACTCTTGCAGGGATGGAGAAGAGTCTGTTGCTGCTTTGTTCCCCCTTGCAAACACTTTCCTTCCAAGCTGAATAGCAGTGTGCAGTGGGTTGCATTCATATTGTTCCTGTACTGAACACTGGGATATGCAGCACTACCTCGTCGGTGAAAGTGGGAGTTCATCTGCAAGCTTTCCAATCTTTCTTCTGGGAACCACTCTAAAACATGCCATAGCAGAACTGTATGAGGAATAGACAATAAAATGCCATAGGATCCATGCAAAATGGCAGAAAGAGGAGAAGTTGTTTTAACTCTTCAACTAACATTGGATGTTCTGAATTACCCGGAGGTTTTCTATTCAGTCCAAGGAATGATTCATTTTATCAGGTTTATTTTTTTTAAATACCAGCTAAAGAGACTTTTCTATTTTAATACAAGAACAAGGCAACCATTTTCAGACAAGACAATGAAATAGTCATTATCCTCTTTTTCTTATTAAATTGACTTTAAATTTGAAACAAACACAAAACACAAATTTGAAACTGCATAAGCATTAGCAGTTTCTACTTCAAGAAATATGTAGTGTTTCTTCCATGTCTACTTATTTATTCAGTCGTTCAGTGTCTCATAGATCATAAGAAGTAGAGAGTCTCTAGAGAGAATTAGACTGCTCTCATTCTACAAAATCCATCGTATTTCCAGCTTTGCTCATTTTGTCTCAAACAATGCATGCAGGGATGTGCCATTACTCACCAAGGACATGACTGGTCGTGGGTATCAGGGGGAAAGGCAGAAGAAAGCTCAAAGGGGCTCCCTGTGTCTGTGAGTGACTGAAGGTATTTTCTTGGGTTTGTTTTTTTTTTTTTAAACACTTGCAGACTGCATTAGTTACCTTATAAAATACTCCTGAGAACAGTTGGAATCCATCTGAATGCAGTCAGTCCCATTGAATTGTTAATGATGTCTACAGCGTGTTAAGATTTGTTTTGGAATAAATACTCCATGTACGATTTGTTAGCTTGCTTTCAGTCTGAAGTATGAAAGCAAATTGAAGCCTTTCCCAGTGTACTGGCTTTTGAAGACTCAAAAATGTACAGGCAAATACAAGTGCTGATTCTGCAGTGCTTGAGGAGATGTCTTGGATAAGGTGTCTTTCGCTCTGGTTCCTAGGCTAGCATTCAGCACTGCTGGGAGAATGGAGAAGTGGCTTTGTTTGTCTATTTTTCTAAGTGATCTCTGGAATGCTTTGCCTTGTGTTTCTAATTAATTTGCATTTGCTCCTTCTGTTTCATTTGGAGCAGGCTGTGTATGTTAATTAGGAAATGTAAATACCTTTACAGAACTGTGTGTTTAGAGGCCTTTTTCAAAAGCAAATGTTGTAAGCACACTAGTGGAAAAGACAAACAAATATTTGTGCTCATTGTTCTCTTGTGGCCTGAAATATCAATTTCTTTATGCAAGTATAGCTTTTAAAAGGGAAATGTTGAGAGATTTCTAACCTTAAATGGAACATAGCTTCATATAAAAATTAGCACTTTGGGCTTTGATTACTGGCTACCAGAAACAAAACTTCTCATTGCATGACCTCTGTCAGTGGTAGGAGTTGGCAGAGCCTGGAAGTGAGTGCTAGTTCCTCAGGGGCCAGGAGCTTTTTGCTGAGAAGCTCAGTGCTAGAAGCCCTGATTATGCAGCCAGCAGGAATAAGGTCAATGTACAGGCATTTAACATAGAGCTAATTGGAATCCCATATTTCCAGTCTGTGGGCAATAACATTAAGAATTTGAAGTAAATTTTGTTCCAGATCAGATTTAGTATACATTATAAAAGACTAATTTAGAAGAAAATTTTTAAAAGTGTGCAAGTTCAAGGAAGATACACTTATGGGGCTTAATTTCCTTTTGTAATTTAATGTACTTTTTATTATTTTATGATTGCACACATAACACCTTTTGACATTTCAAAATATATATAACAAAATATGATTTGAGACTTTACATATGTTCAAGCCTGTAGTAAGAACTGAAGAATGTTTGTCTTGTTTCCTGAGTAACCCTGGAGCATCAGACTTTTTTTGTGCATTTTAGTTTTTGAATTTCTTTTAGTACACTTCAAGCTAGAAAGGATCAAACTTTATAACCTCCTGCTGCACCATACCCTGTGCTACTGCACATTATGCTAATTACTACACCAGTGCTCTTCTTCAGATTTTTTTAAACCTTAAGTTCTGTATTTCTGTGAAATGAAAAATTCTGAGCCCAAACACTTGTAATCTAAAGATTTATTTTCCTTTCAGGAAATCAACATGTTTTCTGAATGTTTCTCTTTGAACCAACTCACAGCTGTCATTTCAAAAGACAAGAACAAGCCCCATTTTTAGAAAAGCATTCAGCTCAAGTTCTTATATGAGGTCTGATGCCAGGGATGGCTCTTCCCCTAAAATTTCCCTGTGGGTGATGAGCTTAGAAAAATGGTGACAGTTTGCTCCCGCAGACCGTCCTTTCTTTTGCCTGCTGTGTGCTTTCTAAATCCCTCTCCTCTAAGGAGAGGCCACCAGGGCCCTTCTACTTATGAAGGAATAGTTGCTAGCTCCATGTGTCCCTGTCACCTTCCCAGCAAAGCTGTGCTGGGCACTGGCTCTTCCCTTGCGGCACAATCCCTCCTCCCCTGCCCGCTTGCTGCACCACTGCCCCACCAGCCCTCAGGAGCTCTCCTAGTCTTTTAAACTCAACAAGGGCACTGATCTTCTGTGTTATCAGTCCCACTTATCTTTCCTTGCTCAGATATCTCTTTGCACCTTCTTTCTGCTGCTCTTCCACTTTCTGGAGCCAGTGTCCCCCATGCAGCTGCGCCTGCCGGGCAGCACCCGTACACAACTCCCACTGCTCTGCACAGACCCTGCCTTCCCCTCCACAAAATTCTGGGCCTTTTTGCTCTGTTTTCTTTCAGCCAAGCTCTAACTGGGGAACTGATTCTCATTTTGTGCTTAAGGTCAAGGGACTGAATGAATTCCCCAGGTGTTCCTCACTGAAAATGTCTCAAACCAAAAGTAGTTAATTATTTACATTCCTAAGGAAAGCGGAAGGAAAGCACACACCTGTCTCTACACTTTGCCTGTGTTTGGCATCTGGCATACTAAAATTTATGGAGGAGCTCAGTATACGGCCCATTTGTGCATTATATTTTTATTTTGAAAGCCCCAAAAAAGCCAAAGCCTTATTACTGTGAAAAAGTGATGCTTTAATCTGTAACTATATAAACTATAAAACAAGCCCTGGTTTCGTCTCACAGCTGCCATCTCAGGTTGGTCCTTCGTGATGAAAAGGCGACTTATTTTATGTCCTACTCTGTTACGAAGTACAGTGTAATAGGGGGCAGGCACAGACAATTTCTATCTTCAGTCACTTCACTGTGAAAAGCATTAATCTCAAATGAGAATCATAGGCTCAACGTGTTGTATTTATGAACAGCAGAGAAAATAGAGATGGACAAAAGTAAAGGTATGAGCAAGTGTTCAGTCTTTGCCTGACAGCTGATGGTGTGATTTGCCTATGAACAGTGGAAGAGAGTCAAAGAGGGTTTTAGAACTTGTCCCATGCTCCCCTCCCAGTTGGACATGCAGGTGCATGTGCTCTTTCCAGAAGCACTCTGCAAGCAAATGCTGAGACACAGTGCTAGAAATTATGCAGCTCAGCTTCTGGTGCGTGGCAAATGCTGCGTCTGCAGCTCTCTGCATGCAAGTCCTGATGCAGGCAGAAGTGGAAAGGTGAAAGATGAATCAGAAATAAACCTATATACTGCAGCTGTGACTAGGTGTGGTTTTTGGGGGAACAGAAAACTAGTAAAGCAGTAAGTATCCCTGAAGATTATGATCCTCATATCAAATTATCATTTTTCTCCACTGTTGAAAGAGCCAGGTCACATTTGTATTAAGCAAAATGGAAGATAGCGTTAGCTTTAGGACTGCCATTATCATTAGGCACCACCAAGAAAATCTGGTTTTGTTTTCCTGCTTCAGATATTTCAGATTCTGTGGGACATTTTCTTATAAGATGTCTGTGAACATACTCATAAGAGAGGGGAAAGTCAATAAGGCAGACTTCGTTTCCCTTCTATAGCAAGTCATTTGCCTTAAATCTCTCTGTTTTTCCTGTGCATCCAGGGGCTGTGACACAGCTCTTCAGGCTAAAATGCAACACTCAACAAGCACTAATGGTTGAAAAAAGGAAAGCAAACAGGAAAATACATTGTTGTCCCAGGGGTTTGCTTTTTATTGCTCTTTCTCCTTACTTCTTTGATGAATATTTTCTGCTTGAAATCCTGTGACTGTCACACCATGGTCAAAGAAGCAGGGCAGGACTGCCTGTTACTGCACTCAGCATGGTCCCCACAGCTATTTTGATGGGAGCTGTGGGTGGGCAGGAGGAGCTGAGCTTGGGTGGCGACTCTGGCTTTCAGAGGAAGTCGTGTCTGCCTGGTGCAAGAGGCAGTCGCTGACTGCAGAGCTCTGACAGCTGGCAGACCATCCCCAGGCCCTGACCGGAGAGCTCCAGTGGTGGGACTAAAAACAGACACTGAGTTGCCTGTCTTGGAAATATTCCGTGCCCTGTTTCATCCCACACTAGCACAGTGTCTTGTTGGCTTGTGCCCTGAGTGTGCTTGGCCACCTCTGTCCCTGCCTGACTTACTGCACAGACAGAGGCCCACTCTCATGTCCGGGCAGCCACATCCAGCACAGCTCTGACACATCCTGCCTGCTTCTGGTTCTAGCCTCTCTCTTGACTACATGAGACCATCTTGGGAAAGCTGGTCTCTAGAAAAGGCAGCTTCCTTACCTGTGGAAAAGGTGACAGGGTGACTTGCAGGCAATTTCAGTCAGCTTTACACAGTCCTGTTTCGCTTCTCCTGCAGCCCGGAATGAGGTTGGACAGCAAGGTGAAGAGACAGGACACAGCACTCAGAACAGACAGGATGGGTTACCCGTGTAGCTATTTGTGCTTCAATGGCATTTGTCATGGTGCAGATGACTGGAAAGCCTAGGTAGTGTGTAAGGCCTTCTTCTGTCCTTCTTCGTGCTCTGCACATCAGCTCAGCCACTTGTACACAGTTGTGGTTGCAGACAGGGCAGGTTGGCATCCAACCCAGAAGGGCTGTGTAGCACCATTCTGTGCAGAGCCCAGGATATGTATTGGTGAAATACATTTTGCCATTTTGATGTGTGTCTTAGTGACACAGTTCTGCACAATTATGAACAGAATTATAAACCAGATGCCTGCCTTTGTTTTTTTGTTTTTTTGTTTTTTTTTCCTAAAACAGGTGTGAAGAAAGAAGTGCAAAAGGATCAGGATGCTAGCAGACCAGCTGTCTCATCCCCTAAGAAATCAGCAGTAACAGCCACAAAACTCCATTCACCAGGTATTTATGAACCTGAAAGCGCTGTTTCAGGAAAGATTTAAACTTGTTGACTTTGCATCTCTTGTTAACACATTCAAATCTGAGACCTACTATTGTTAAGTGAGGACTGATTGTGTCCAAGGTCCATTAAGCTGGCTACAGCAAGCTTTATCGTACCAATGCATGAGTTGAATAGACTTTTGTTCTCTTTGTTGTAACCATGCAATCATCTCTCTTTCAAAACAAAGAGTTGTTGCTATTACCTGTTTAAGGGCACAAGAACATTTTTTTATCATTACAATTTTCTTACATAAAAAGAGGACAGATACATATAGCAAAATAAAAGACACCTCAGATAATTGCCTGGAATGATAGTGTATTGCTCAGAATCTACTCTTACTTTTATGCAGAGGCACTACATTTCCTGGGCTATTTCTGTGCAAAACTGGAAAGGGGATTATCTATAGAAATAACCTCCAAAGTGCTATTGGGACATTATCAACTTACACCTCAATATTGGGCACAAACACATGGTTTTAACGTTTCTGAAGAATATATTTTTTATTTACTAAAAGAGAACTTGTTTCTATTTATGTCTACTGGGTGTACATTAACAGGTGGATAAGGTGCCTAAAGGCTTTCATGAGGCTGGCCTTTGCTTGATCTAAATGCTTCTGAAATGAGTGTGCATGGTCTCACTGATTTCATGGTGCTTGCAGTTTATCTTCTGTTGCCTCATTTTTCAGACTCTGCTTGAATACTTAAAATGTCATCTCTACAGCTTTGTGATACTTAACTTAAAACTGTAGGGGATAGAACACCATATTTCTTCATTTGGTAGCAAAATTAAAGCATGTAGAACAGCTCTCCAGCTCCTATAACTTGCACTAAGAGTTTCTCCATTATTATTAAACTCAATCCCTATGATTCTTCTTCTCAACCAACAAAATCAAGAAAATGGAAGATTAAATTTAATCTTCCCAGGCACCAACAGGACACAAAATTCTTCTCCTTACAAAGATACTAGGATAAAAAGATGAACTTAACATTGTCCTCTGAGTCATATAATTTACAGGCTATTTTGCCCCTGGTGAGATCACAGAGAGATCCAAAGAATTTGTTGCAGAGAGTGCCAGACCAGAAGCTCACCAGTGTTTATAACGGTGGGAGTCCAGTTTAAGCATCAGCACTGATTGTGGCTGTAGCAGCGTGTTACAGCACAGCTGATTTGCTTCCACTAGGATTACAAAGTAAAATGGAACACTGGAACATCTGTACAGCGTATTTGTAGTCTTAAGGAGGTCTGCATTTCCACAGGTGACTTAGCAATTGTCAAGGCCTGAAGTTTTAGCATACCCAATTCATGAGGCCCCAAAGGTTTCTTCATTCTCGTGAGAGGTTGAATAACTAACCTCCATCCATCAGACTAATTAAAAATTTGTTCAGCTTGCTTGTCTACAATTAAGCCAATGTAAATTTGTTTATCACTCTAAGGATCAAGTAGGAAGATAAACTTCATCTTCATTTACTTTTTTTAGAGTAGCCTTTGGCATTCTTTGAAATAACTGCAGCAATAACTGCAGCAATAACAATTTTTTCGCCTACTTAACAATTTCAAAAAATACTCAAAGCGGCCTTTGAAGAGGACAGACAGTGTAGCTGATGCTAAGGGGCAGTCACAGAATTTCCTCCATCAGAATCACAAGCTCCTGCATTGTTTACACTTTTTGATGGGAGAGAATGTGTCTCACAGATAATTCCACTGCAGCTACATCTAGCCATGAAAAAGGTTTCAAAATTTCTAAGTGCTGTTTCTAGGTTGTATTTGCCTCTGTTACTGACCTTCTCACATTCAGTTCCTTTTAATCAGTGCTGGTTTTTGACTGTTGTACACACATTTTTTTGAGCTTTGAATCTGAAGACTTGCAAGGGAGTCTTGAGATGCAGAGTCTTGCAGGGATCTCAGTTTTACCCTTTGATGCAATACTATTCCTGAGATCTGCGTATAGGAACATGTGTCCCTAGATTCAGGTGCTCTCCTTCCACTCCATTTTAGAATGGTGCCAAATGCTTCTGGCATCTGTCACTCTACAGAATGCTTGATAACAATAGTCTCTAAGTAATTTGCTCACTTTCCCTACTAAAATGTTGGAAATTGGACAGTTAAAGGGCGAATAAATTGCATTCCCCATCTAAATCCTCATGGACAGTGTTAATTATGAGTATATACTTGTTATGTCTCCTTAGTTCAAACACTCACGTAGATAAAAAAGACTTGGGAGTTTTGAAGCAGATCAAAGGGGTGCAATGATTTCAGCAGACACTGGGTCTGCCCCTCTGGTCCCACCATCAGCAAAAAGGACATTGAGGATAAGGGCCAGCATCATTAATATATACCCTGTTTTGTGCAAAGCAACAGAAGAGACACATCAATGGCAGAATAAGCTTAGTAAGCTGCCTTTCAGACCCAAATGAACCGAGAAATTCAGATTTATCCCTGAGGAGAATAGCACCGTTTAATTTACAAGGGCAGCTTATAATACTGACAAGGACAACAGAGAGATGTGCACTTCAAATCTTCCAGTGAACAGGAAAGCTAGAAAGATGTAAGACTAAGCAACCTGATGGGTTTCTGTTTTAATTAAATACTGAGCTGATTTCAAGGGCTTTCCCCTACACTTCTCCCTAAGCTTTCTGTTGTAACATCACCGTCTTGCTTAAACAAGCCAAGATTTTTGTACTAAAAAGACAGATATTTATGGCTGTTACTTTTACGAATTTCTTATTTTGTGGTATTACCTACTGTACAGTTAAGAGCCCCTTGACATGAATGGAAGAGTCTGTATTTTCTTATTACTGCATAAAAAGTTTGACAGGCTTGAAGTGGCATAAAAATGGATAGAGAGCAATAGCTATGCTGCTTGAACTCTCTTAATGACAAAAACTCCTTGTGCTGTATTATTTGGGTCTTCCAACAACATGGCATTAGTCTTGACACTGCAGAACATAGTATTCTTTGTCACAAATGCCAGTCATGGACACAAAGAGTTTCAACGGGTTTTTTTGCGCTCATGGCTCTTTGCAGTTGCACCATGAGATGCTTGAAGACATGAGAGAGCATTACTGCTGGAGCTGGCTCTCTGTAAGCTTTGCCTGGAGCCAGGATGTAGCTGAGCAAGATAGAAGATATGCTCCCAGCGGCCCCACACAAGCTGGGAATCTGAAAAAGTAGGAATATGCTCCTGGGATATTGCTCTGGGGAAGCCATACTGTTCCCCTGCCTGATCTGGTAAAACTGCCTTTAGGATCTATTTGCACACCCAGACCAGAGTCTTAAGGATCTGAAAGATCTAAAGCACATCTGACAAAATTACCTCTGGAATCTGTAATGCTCTAATTCACAAATTGGCTCAGATTCATACCGTCAGAGGTGTCTCTGTGGAAGGATTCCTTGGCTTTTTAGGAAAGGGATAGGTAGTATTCATGGCAGAAGACTGTCCCCTATTACACTGATTGCTGGAGATTGGTTGTAGACGTGGTTTCTGTATTGTTTTTCAGAGACTATGCTACAAGACTATAAAACTACAAACTGTCCCTTTTTTTTAATATTCTTACACACACAACCTTTTCTACTAACACAGACACACATGGGACAAAGGTGTCTGACTCATATTTTCTCCCTCTTTCTTACTGACTTTAGCTTCTAGGGTAAAAGCTGGAGAATAATGTCAGGCACTTTTGAAGACTGCAGGTTCCTGGCCAGTATTCAGGAAGGAGCTAAAGAACATCAACTGAGTCTTTTCTGCAAAAGAGTAGCAAAAAAGACTGAGGGTAGCAAAAAAAATCACTAAGCTGTGCAAAGGTGATGCCCAGCTGGCCATGAATGTTTGCAGAAGAGAGTTCTCAGAAAGCAAAGAAGATAAAGACAGAACAGATTTTTCCAAGCAGTGGCTTGAGCCTGATACTACCAGAACACTGCCCCTTCTTGCTTTCATCCTCATAACTGGGTATATCCACAGAAATGGATAGTTGACTCAAGCAGGATGTGAACTTAGGAAAGAAAGCCTCACTGCCCTGAAGTAGCTTATCAGGAGCAAGCTTTAGTTCTGGTGCCATTGATACGAATATGACACTGTATTTGCGCTGACAGCCTAAACACAAGCTACACTAGTGCTTTCACATCTTTGCACAGCATCAGGCTTGCTTCAAGCCAACTTGGAGCACATCAGAGGAGCCAGAGTCTGTCTGGGCCTATTTCTGCAGGCAAACCATGCAGTGATTCTGGTGTGAGCAATGATGCCAAGAGAGCAGCCACGCAGAGCCAGTGATGTAACTCTTGCGCATTGTGTGGCACTCGGTGGCACTTCAGTACCTATCTGCTAAGTGCTGCAATTTTGGACACGTTGGAAAGGTGAGAGCAAGGGGAACTCTCAAGGTAGACTGCGGTATTGAAGATAAAAAGTTAATAGTGATATCCCAATAGCAAGTAATCCATGCTATGTCTGCATTCAGGGAGGGACAACTCCAGCCCCACATTGTCCTGTGTAGAGGCAAAATGAAATCTGCAAAGGCAAAGGAAAACTGGCACCACTGTCAAGTCACCAGGCTGGGGGTTCATGTAAACAAAGAAACCGTGTGTAGAGTAGAAATGTCATCTAGCTCTTTTCCACATCATCAGTAAGATAAGGTGAATCCTGACCTGGAAGTGCCCATTTTGCTCAGTGCCGTTCAAGAGAGTCCAGCATCACAGATGCAGACCTCTGTTCTTGTAGATGTCTAGCAGAGGTGAGGTGCTTCCTTCCTCCAACAACCTCAGTTCTCAGTGATAAACTCTTGGGACAGCTCTCCTCAACTTGTAGAAGACTTTCAGGCTCAGAGCCTGAGGTGAGATGACTGTCAAAAAGCTTTGAGCTTTGGCCCCTGAAGAAACATATTTCACTGTGCTTTTGCATGTTTGTTTGTGTTTGTTTTTGTTTTGTTTTTCTTTTTTTTGTTTGAAAGACTGAAGTTCTGTGTGAGTGCTACAGACCTTTTTTTCTTGGGACTACAGTTGAGTCCCAAAGGCCACAGAAACACATAAAGGTCATGTCTGTACATTTAAACTAAGTGACCTGAATGGTCTTTTCTTCCCTGCTTTGTAGGACATCCCAAGCAAAGGCCAACCACCCCAAAGAATGGATTCTCCCCCAAACCAGGAGAGGGGCGAGACGCTGAAAAGCAGTTCGTTCAGAAACTGAAGGAAAAGTGTGATGACCAGTCCCGGCAATTAATCAATATCCAAGATGAGCTTAAAAGGGCCAGCTGTGGCTTTGATGTCTTTGCTATAACAACACAGTACTTTTTCAGGCAGGTAAGTGCAATGAGTGCTGCTTACTATTGAAAAGATTCTTTGCCTTTACACCTGTCACTTGCCCAAATTCATTCCACAGTCACTGAAAATTTGTTCTTGGTACCAAAGCATGTAATTTCTTCACAATTATTATTATGAGAAGGAAAATTAAATTTCATAGAATTATAGGAAGGAAAACTGCAATGACAAAGAAAATCTGTCACCTTTGTTACGTCATCAAGCTTGGGAATTGGGTGGCCAAAGAAACTGTGTGTAAAATGTAGATGTTATCCAATCCGATAAGTTGAATAATTTGATGCCATACATTTGAAAAAAAAGGGTTTGGGAGCTTGGAAAAGGAAGAATTTTGAATGAAGTATTTGTCACAAGCAGGGATTTTTAGGAGTAAAGGAGATGCAGAAACTTAGAAGGCCCAGTCTCTGATTGCTAGAGCTGGAATGGAAAGTGTAACTGAGATATTAATGCTTGTGAGCAAGCAAAGCTATTAGATGAAGGAAGGGATTTGATTTCCCTCAATAATTATCTGCTCTTCCTGTTCACCATGAATCGGGCAGGGTGTCCCTGTCACAGGGTTGCCAGTTCCTGAAGATGTTAGGATAACATTATCTCAGCATGTAGAAGATTACACACAGCACGTATAGAGAACATAGAGAAAATGCTGCTGGTAATTAGAGAACCTTATTTATTCACTCAAGTCAACATGAATACATTTTAAGACAACCAAAATAACCATGATGGACTTGAAGGTATTGCTTGTTTGAGAAGCTGTTTAGTGATCTAGGAAATGTAGCTGGGCCCTGAGGTCCAGGCCTGGTTCACACCATGTCCATGTGTTCTATAACATCCCAGGTTAAGCTGGTGTCCTTGGCTGCTGTGTGAAACAGGCAGACAATCACCAGCATTAGGACCCAAGGTTCAGATAATACCCTTGATTGCCTGCTTGTCTGCTTTTGGAAGAGACAAGAATAAATCTTCTGTGTTAAATGGCAGAAAGGAAAGCAAGGAAACAAAACCTAAATTAGGTCACTCTTAGAAATTCTGAAATACTTTATTTAGATTTGGGAGTTTTTATATTAGTGGGAAAGGTTACCTTTGAATAAATAACCACGGTTCACACTGTTCCCTAAGTAGGAGCTGATCTTCCTGGGGAAGATTCACTGAACTGAAAAAACAAGAAGTTTTTAAAATGTCCTAAATATTTTAAATACCTTCCCAGGAGATCTTCCCCCTCTATTTTTTTTTAGACTTGACATTTCCATATTTCAGGACTTGTCGGGTATTTCTAAACACTTTTGGTTGGGTTTAGGTTTTTGTTGTGCTTTTTTGAGGGGGGGTTTGGGGTTTTTTTTGGTTGGTGTTTTTTTTAGATTGGTGGTGTTTTGTTGGGGTTTGTTGTTGTTTTGTTTGTTTGTTTGTTTGTTGAGCTGGCTGTGGAGTATCCTTGTTTAAATCAGAGGGAAATAAAGAGGGCAGAGCACTGTCAGCTCAGCTTTGTCTGTGCATTGTCCGCTGGGGAGAGATTTTTCATCACGTCTCATTCACAATTTATTGAAGGAACTCTGGACTCTTGGACATATCTCCTTCATCTCCTCTGGATATGTGTTAAATGAGAACAGCTGCTGCAACTGAGCTTTGAGATGGCTGTCCTGCTGTTGGTGCTTGTTGGATCTGTCCTGAAAATGCCTCCTAAATTGAACAACTCAGGTGTCTTTATTTAATAGCATCCTCTCCAAGTGCTGGCCAAGCACAGCTGCACCTCACATTCCCAGCTTCTCTGTATTTATCAGGCCAGCTGGGGATTGCGGTAATGCTCCTCTTGAGTGCCTGGAGGTGAAAAATAACACACCTGTAGAATTTAAGTGCCTTCAGGTTTGAGCAGGATTAGATGTAGATTTGTGCCAGATCCATGCAGATGTGGTGCCTCCTTTAGGAGTATGGTTGCTTTAGGCTCCATTTTTAGTGCATGCAGGCAGGTGAGCACTTCATGAAGACTCTTTAAAAGACCAAAGACCTGAATTTCTGCTTCAGTTTCTCTCCTGTCTCATCTGAGGCTTCCAAGGAGCACTAAGACTGCTGCACTCTCTTAAATTCAATGCTTAAGTTGAGAGCCTAAATACAGTGGAACAATCTGGGACTACTCAAGCAATTGTGTAACTGGGCAGTCATTTGTCTCACAACATAGACACAGGCTTATAAGTTTTTGAGTGTCATTTGAAAATACAATCTCTAGACATTTTCTGAGGTGGAATTATTGTCTGACAGCTTGAGCAAAATTGAGTTGGCTGGCTTTGAGCTAGGGCAGCATGGGAAAAATAAACCAACTTTTCACATTATAAAAATAATAACAGTTGGGTGTATATGTTTCTGAGAATCCTAGGGGCAAAATGGTTGAGGTCTGAGTGGAACTGCAGTTTGGCAAAGGAAAAACATTCATTCAAGAGAAAGGTGCAGCCTTATTCCAGAAAAGTTTGGGATTGATTTGTCCAGCTAGCAGTTCCACTCTTTTGTAGTAGAGAGCCCAATCCTATTTTGATACTAGGGAGCCTCTTTTGGGGTGATAGTTATTTGTGTCCAATGTCTATCTCTCTCTCCTTACATCATGCCAAAATAATGTTCAAAACATAGATTTTTATCAGATTTGGACCTAAATTCTGTTGTAAAATGTGCTCCTAGGCAGTGAGGACAGGACTGAGTCTTAAAAACAGCCCAAGGACCAGTGTAGGTGGTAAGTAGGTGCAAGTAAGCCCATGCCTGTGGCTCTGTTGTCTTGTTCACACTGTTTCTCTTCTCTTTCCAAAGCTGAGGAAAGCACCAATGCAAGTGGTCCAACAGACATGTTTAGCTGTGTAGAAAGAGAGTGTTGTATGTAATAAAGTGTTGGACCAACAGTTTCTTTGAGTGCTTTAAGATTATGTGACCATTTTCTTATAATTTTTTTGGATTTGTTTTCTGACTGTTTCAGACCACTGCTGAATGGTGTCCTGGAATCTTCTCTCTTCCTCAGCTGAAAATGCTCTTAATTGGCAAGATTCTTTTAATTGGCATTTAGAAGTGCACAACATGTAGCAGTATTTAATACAGATCCATCAAATGCCACTTAAACCAATTTTCTATCCTTGGGAAAAGCCCAGGCAATCAAAGCAGGTGATAACTGGGGCAGTAGACATAAAAAATATTAAAGCAGTTGTTCTGACACAAGCATGAAAAGTAATGATTGCAGTGCCTGTGCAGAGCATGGCTTTTAATCATCATTTAATTAGCAGATGTATTAGCTTAAGACCCTCGTATAGGCACATGACTCTTGTTGACTTTTGGAACTGCTTGAAATTAATTCTGAAGAGGAGCAGATTAAGTTGGTCCTTAATGTTGTCAGATGTTCATCTTGCCAATACAGCCCTTGTGCTGTGCTGGTATTGCAAAGTGAACAACTGACTGATGGGAGCTGGAGTGATACCAGGAAGACTTTTTTAGAGCAAATATTTCCAGAGCCCTGGTCTGGATCACTCCTGACCTGCTCTGGCTTGTTAACCCAGTGGCAGTGGCAGTCCTGGCCCAGTTTCAGCCCTGTTCACAGAAGCAGCCGGCAGTGATCTCCCTTGGAAGTGGTAACAGTGCCATCTAAAGGAGAGTAACCCAAAGTGACAAATCCGGGAGAGAAAATCTTCCCGGACATAAAAAGGGAGGGCAAAAAAAAATCCACTTTCACATCGCTAGTACACCATGGGAGTGTTGGTGTTGGGGGCTGTTGTGGCCAAACTGCACCGTGGTCCTGGAAACTGGGCTAATGGCTCTCTGCAATCCAGCCTGCCCCAGCAGGCAGAAAGTGGAGTCCTAGTTCTGCCTCTGAAATTTCAGAGGACTCTAGAGCTACAGTGCATGTGAGGAGAAGGGATCCTTTCTGGGCTGCAGACCCCAAGGGTGGGAGCAGGCAAGGGAAAGGTTATGCTGGGGTAGTCTGTCCCATACTCTGCTCGGGCCTGGAGGAGTTTCCAGACCTGCAGCATGGTTTTCATCACAGGGGAAAAACTCCTCAGGACAGGTCCCAGACCAGTGCAGCTGGACCAGATGGGAAGGGAGGAACCACAGAGATGTCCTGAGCAAGAGTTGGCACTGTCCATATTGAATAGACAATATGCCACCCAGTGCCACGTAACATCCTTGGCCAGATGCTAATGACCACTTGTGCTAGAGGCAAAATTGGTCATGTTATTTATAAGTCGCTTGGCACTTCTCACCATTGCCTCCAAATCATTAATTTGGGCTAACATTTCAAGGGATTATCTCAGGCTAAGCTGAAAGTGGTTTATTTGCACAACTTTCTCAGAGAATAAGTTTGAGAGAAATATTTCTGTTGTTCACACCTGGTGCTGGCAGAGTGGTAGGAAGCCAGCACTCATCAGAAAGATTGACCTTCTGGCTTTCAGGGGTAATGCTTTCCCAGCATTTGAAAAATAGGTTTGAATTTGGCCCAATAACAGTCCTTTGATAAGTGCCATTCCTCCCTCCTCACTATTACAGTTAGGCTACATGTCCTGTATAGACTAAGTTCATTCTTTTCATTGCTCCTGATGAACACCAGAGCAGTCAGAGCAGCTCAGTATTTTCGTTCTGTATCCTGAAAAAAATACACTTCAATCTCATCAAACACTGACAGTTTGGGGTTATGAATCAAGAACATTGTATTCCAAGGAAAACAAAACACTTTGTTTACTTGGGAGAAAAAAAATAGAAAGAAGCTCTGTCATCATTTAGAGCTTTCTAAGCTGCTTTCTAAATGCACAGAATTTGGTATGTGGGGCTATTAGTTATAGTAAAACAGAGCAGTAGGAATCCAGAGGCGTACTCCTTTACTTGCAAGCATTACGATGAAGGCTCTATAGATGCAATGGAACCTGCAGGCCGCTTACACATGGTCAGTCTACCCAAGGAAAGGATTGGGGTTTGTGAAATTAAGGAAATCACCTTCTGCAGGCCTCCTGCTTATTTGCTGTGTATGCTAAAAGTCAGGCAGTGAGTAGGTAAGGTGCTATAGTAAAGGAAGCCTTAAAGCAACTGAGTATCTCTCTCCCATCCTCATCCTTTGGGTACCTGGATCTTACACTGCTTCCAGACAGCATGGCCAGCTCTGCTTCAGGCTCTGCAAAACAGAAGGAAAAAGGTGTAGGGAACTTCTTGGCTTCTCCCTGTGTCCTCAGTGACCTTCTTAGAGACACTGCTGTGACGAAATTGCAAATTTTAGTTTTGCAAGGTGGAAGAATATGCTTCTGGTTTAGTTACATCTCCTTGTTTTGAAAAAAAAACCTAACAAATTAGACTATGCTTGTATTCTTGGCTGGAGACACATAAATGGAGACACTTGGCTAGTTACACATAAATATTTTAAATTTTGAGATAAAAAACAAATAGCCCCAGGCATTCTAATGCTCCTCTTGAAGAGTTTTAAATGGCCATTAAAAATTAAAGGCCTCTTTATTTACATGTTGTCCTTGAAGAGAAATATTTTTAGGATGTGTGCCAAGCATCAGGTAAAAGTGGATTTATTTTTCTCCTTTTGTTTGTATTATTGATCTCTGTGTAAGCAACTAACTTTGACAGCCTTGATTTTATACTGCATTCAGAGGGAAAAACACCTAAGAGTCAGAAGTGGTTCTTGTGATGTTGGCAGCCTCCAAGCTGGGTATATGTCTGGGCTTGAGGGATTTGGCAACACATTGGAAGCAGTGTGAAAAGCAGTGATGAGAAGTAGGGTCCAGTGCTGTTGTGGCCTCTCATCGTGCAGAGGACAGGGAAAACCCAAATCACAGTGTTTCCCTGCTGTTCTTTAAGTGCAGCAAAGGAGTCTTCGGAAATGTGTACCTCTTTTAAATTCCATGCATTTTAAATTCCTCTCTTACAGCAAAGAGGCAAAATCCTCAGATCAACCATTGTTTGCTTTTTGGTGTTTTGTTTTTTGGAGGTTTTTTCTTTAATTGATTAATTGATTACTCCCCAGAGATATTCTACCATGATTTCTAGTAAGAATGCAACAGAACAAAGGCTTTACAGTTCGGTGTAGATCAATAGGTGCAAGGTTCATCTATGAAAGTGTTAATCACACCAGAAACTGAAGATTTTTTCTGTTTCCATGTGAAAACAGAAATATTTAACAAATTAAGATTTATGGATACCTTTCAGGAAGTGAATAAGGAAACCATAACTCTCATTAGCAGTGGGGTGGACAGGACCTGGTCTGTCCAGGTGAAAGGGATTCCATCCTCTCTTTGGGAGTCAAAAAGTGGAGCCCTCCTTCAAAAGCAAACTTTTCAGCACATCTCTTGTTTTACAAACATATTTGTGTGCACAAAATATTTATGACAAGACCAAATGTCACTCTTTAAAGTTGCTGTTAAGGGGGAGGCCGTGCCTCAACTCACAGATAATCTTCAGAAGTCATTTCAAAAGGAAATGTTTGAACAGAAGTCTAAGGAAGGTTGGAATCAGCCTAGAGAGACGTCAAATACTGAGTTCCTCTCCCAGAAGAAGCGGTGACCACTGAGTAACTTGACACATATTTTCATGCTGGTGGTTATTTTCCAGTAACCTGTCCCTCTGGCAGATCCATCTCCTTCTTTCCTATGTGGCCAACCTCAGGCATCACCTAATCACTCATTCCGTGGCTGAAGCCTCACCTGGAGATTTTCATCACAGCATCCCAGGAGCTCTTCTGTCCTCAGACACACACCTGTGGCCTTCCCTACCTTTTCCCTGCTTGGATTTTCACACCTCTGGCAGCAATGCTTTTGTTTGGTGGTTTTACATCCCCTTCAGGTCAAAGTGGCATGGCCATTAATACACACATGTCCCATCATGACCTATATAGGCATTATAATAATATTGGCAACAATGATCAGTGCAAGAGAACTTCAGTTTTTTCAAGTGATCTTAGTACTTCTACAGCCTAAAAAAAGGAACAATTTATTATCCATAAGAAAGGTCTGGTGATGCTAAAAGTCCATCAAACCAACTATGTGCCAGCTTTTTAATTGCAGGAATATTAGGGGTTTAGACATCGCAAAACATAAAATCTACCCTCACTTAAAAAATCGATTTTTATCTTATTATTTACCAGTGGAATACAATCTGTTTAAGTTAACATTAGCTTGTGTTTAATCAAATTACACAGAACAAGGAACAAAAAGATGATGGGATTGAACTGGGTTTGTTGAAAGCACTTGGCTGACTTAATGTATTCCTCTTTGTTAATATTTGAGCTCTATATAGCATTCCTAATAGAAATGAAGACATTAAAGCTTTTGTTATTCCATAATTATCCCAATGAGTGCTAGACATTTTGAGGATGACACAAAGATGACGTCCCAGTCCTGGAGCATTTAGCATCTAAATAGGCAAAATTCTGATTAAAACTGGTGTGTCAAAGTGACTGGGTCTGGAGATTACCATATATTTAGTTTCTTAGGGGATTTATATGGGATGATAGGAACGTGTTTGTGTGTGGGTACACACACCTGCAGGCACCCAAGCACACCGTGCTGCATGTTCTGCTTTCAGACACCCTCTGGGAGGAGGATCTGTGTTTCCACTGGCTGTATAGGGGATAGGACTAGAGCATCAGAGGGCCTGGGATCACCAACAGGGTCACAGTGATAGGCACCACTGGATGAGGACTGGACAGTGGGATGTCCTGCCAGTGCATCACCCAAGTGCAATAGTGAGATCAGCCAAGAAGTCAAAGCAAACCCACATACACCAGGTAAGGTCCAGAGGCAGCAATGGTTGTGTGTATGCAGCTCTGTGAGCTGTAGAAGAGAGCCCAGTGAGCAGTTTCCCTTCTGCAGACAGGGATACTCCCACTGCTCCTGTTTATTTACACCAAACGGGTGTGATGAGTATTTTACATCCCACACAGGTTTGTCCCATCTGCCCTTGTTGATGTTTCCCGTGGTGCAGCACATGGCTCCAGGCAGCTGCAGAAATGAGCAGCAGGACGTGTCCTCAGCAGCACTGCTGGGCTGATGGCTGCTTCTGAGGCAAACAGGCTCCACAGCTATTCTCATCACCACGCTCTGGTTTCATCTGTGGGGGGAAATTAGCTGTATTTCTTCCTTTTTTTGCTGGGGTTTTTTAATTGCCTAGTACACGACAGTCATTGAATAGACCCAGAGCGATGCTTCTCCTCAGGGGATGTATTGAGTATGTGCACATGGATTGTACAAGAAGCCCTGGTGCCTTTGGTGTGCTGGCTGGGGAGTGCTGGTGTTCCCCATCATTTACCCAAGAGGTGCCTGAATATGGACCTTATTTGAAGCTGGAGATGCCGTTATACACCTGAGCCAGGTACTTGGCTGCATGCTGCAGGAGGACCCTTTTGGTCCCATGACTCTTCAGTTCTGTGCAGGGTCTTGGCTTCCCCCAGAGTAGAGAAAGCTATTTCCTCCCTTCTTCTGGAATATTGCATCACCTGGCACATGGGACATTCTTCCTGTGCCTGGCATAGGCACCTTGCTCAGGCTGAATCTTAGCCTGGGGGATTGGTCTGACCACAAGACAGTTAAGTAGTGATCCCTTCAGCTGAAGTTGGCTGCATTTCTGGAAATGGTTTATGAAGCTTCTTGGAAAAACTTGTGTAATGCTGAGCTGCCTGCTTTAAGCTGCCTCACACTTAGCAGCCAGGCAGGAGGTAAGCACCAAGGCAGGTCTCTGACAGGCAAAGCTCCCCAACCCTCTGGAGAGGCAATGACAACCCACTGATAACATGCAAGTTAGGGGAAGATATGCTTGATAGGTGTAAGTGTCTGCAGAGTTATTCTGCCCTGGAAAGAAAAAAAATGTTTTGGAGGGACTGGATGCTGTTCAGATATCTCTGCATTTCCAGTGGGATCCACATTGCAAAGGAAAAAGGTTTGGGGATGTCTTTCTGCTCTGACTGTAAAAAACAGAGATCACCTCCTGATTTGGTACAAGCTTCCAGATATTTGGCCTGATTTTTTTGCTTTCACCTCTTGCTAACTGGTATTTTTAAAAACAAACACATTACAATGGAACATAACGCACTCAAAGCAGTGGCTAAATACACAAAAAAGGATTAATTTAGAAATAAACAGGGAACAGTTGGGTATATAGCATATATTTATGTAGGTGCCATTCATATATAATGCTTGAACTTCTTTCCTATAGTCTTGGAATATCTTCTGTTTCATGTAAAACTTAATTTCACCAATTGTTAGTTAAAACAAAGTACTAGAAGTTACTGAGTGTTAAACACACTTAAAAAAATGTTCTGTCTTCTTTCCCCTGCCCCAAAGGCATTTTTAAATGTCATTTGTAGAAAGCCTTCAAATTATTTACTGTGTTCCCTCACCACTGCATACTCCTAAACCAGAACACTCTGCTGATATAACTCCCTGTCTTTCCAAAATTACTGTCGCAATCCCAGGGGGTGACAGTGTAAATACCACAAGTCCTCTTATGTAGATCCATCAGCAGATGCATTCTGAGCTGACACACAAGAGGGACTTTGCAGCAATGTAATGGAACTTTCCCTGTTGATCAAAATTCCTGGCAGATGTGAGGTTGTTCCAATGCAAAGCAAGCTTTGACAATACAGATATCCACAACTATTTCAACTTACGTGTTTCAAGACCGTGTGCCGCATCTGCAAAAACCTCTCGTATAGACATGCTGACAGAAATGCAGCACTTCCTTTATAAGTGAAGTTCTGATTTGATCTTAAGTTTTTCAAGTGCAATTTCATATCCCCTTTGCAGTCTCTGTGGATTGTGGTTACAGATTTTAGCAGCTGGAGAGCCACATATTTGATGAGTGGAGTGTAAGCTGCCTGCACTTTTGAGTATATGAAACCAACATTCCCACTCACATTCCCACTGCACTGGTTTTGAGTGATGGATGCAGCAAAGCCAGGCTGAAACCAGTTCTGCCTGGAACTGTGGTCTGGCCATCAGCTGGAAGGGAGTAACGACCAGGAGTAATTAGAGTTTCTGTTTTCAGCACAAATCAGTGT
Source organism: Irena cyanogastra (assembly GCA_013397155.1). Taxonomy (NCBI): domain Eukaryota; kingdom Metazoa; phylum Chordata; class Aves; order Passeriformes; family Irenidae; genus Irena; species Irena cyanogastra. Next base: position 281,261 of record VWZV01003698.1, read on the forward strand.
GAGCTCCTACTGTGAACATGTGCTATGAAAAGCTGTCAAGATCTTTGGGTGAGTAAGCAGAGATGCAGCCAGTGGAAGTGAGGCAGTGACAACACCTGCACATTCAGCACTGGGGAGACTGATACTGAATATATGACATTTAGCACTGTGCTCACACATCCTCAGAAGACTATGAAAAAATGGGGAGGAGAAAGAGAAGAGTAATAAGCAACTGAGATCTGGAAAAATCCCTTTTTTTGAGAGACAGCAGAGAACTGTTGATTTCTTTATGAAAAAGGGCACAGTGGCTTGAGTGCAGAGCAGAAGAATTCTCGTAAGGAGATACTGCTGTGTATCAGGAAGCACTTTCCCCAGTTGGGGGAAAGTTTAGCAGAAACCACTGCTAAACTTTTGCAGAAGTTTTGTAGCTTCAACACATGAAGGAAGCATGGACTTTTAGGACTAGAGACTAATAGTTATTAGAAGAAACGACCGTGAGAAAGCAAGTCCACGCCTTCGTGTCAGCAGTTTGCCAATGGATGCCTTTATAGAGGGAAGGTTTTCATCAAATGTAGTTTTAAAACAGCAACTGTGTAAAATACCATGTCGTGTGATAAAAAAAACATACTATTTAATTGAACCATCCCTTTGTCCTTTGCCCTTAAAGTCTACTAAGATCTGTAAGCAGCAAGAATATCTTGACATTTAATATTTGGTGGTGCAATATGTGTTAGAGAGGAGATGCATATTTTAAAGCTGGAAGCCTTTTTCAGATAGATGTTGAGATGAGTTTTCCATGCAGAACAACTTTTCATCACAGTCCCTTTCTGGCAATAATCATAGCTTGATGCAGGATCTAGATTAGACAGACCATGACTCAAAGATATATATAAATGGTAATTATTGTGTTCCAAGGACATTTTTGCTATCCTTTCAAGTGGAAAGTATATGTCCTTGATACTCCTTCTGTGTCCTCACAGCCATCTAAGAGTATGTATCTGCACTTTTGAATTGTATACCCAACACACAACCTGTCTCTTGCTTAACCCCTCTTTCAGGTGTGAACTGTCCGGTTCCAGAAATGAACTCCAAAAGGTTTCAGCTGCAATCCTCCTGAAATTCTCTGGCCTTGCTCTCACCCCTGAGAACTAATTCACATGCAGCTTCCTACAATCACTTCTCACACGTCATAACTTCAGAAGGTGGCGGTGTGGTTATTATAATGATTTGAGAACTGTTTATTATGGTTCTCTCTTAAAACCAACTCTAACTACAGAGGAGTTAGTATAAATGATGTATTTCTCAAATGACTTCTAAAAATCATCTGAGCTAGGTTTTCTTTGTATAAAAACCTCCCAAGCCCACAGCTGATAGTTTGAATTATCATTAGTGGTGGTAAGTACTGTTCCTCTCAGCAGAGCACTGAGAATCTTTCCAGTAGAAGAAACTCGGTCCCTGTAAAGCTGCTGGAATTTTTTGCCACTTACATTGCTGTCATAGAATGTCAGCACTTGTGTCCTACTCTGCTTGGCCTCAAAGTAGAGCAGCTTGAAGTTGTCATTGGCTTTGGTCCAGAGTAACTCGGGAGTGGAAGAGAGGAGATTACCTGTTTGTTGGGGAAGGGAACATTTCTCTGCAAAGTTGATTTAAGAAAATGGCCATCTGCTTGCAGCTACTTAGAGGTCTGGAATTTAAATATAGCCTTGCAGGGGATGTATTCCTGGGTAGAGAGCAGGTGAGAAGTTCAGTGAAAACATGCATTTTTCCTTGTGATCTTGGTGCATTAATGACATTTCATATGAGGAAACATGAATTCCCTGACAGTGAGAGCTAGTTCATTTGGAATGCTTAGTTTGCACTGTTCCAGACATCAAGAACTAGAAAACATAGTAATAAAGCATTGTTCTCTCATGAATTTTAATCCATGGCCTTGCAAACTACTGACACTAAAATAAATGTAAGGCTACACTAGCAGAAGTAACAAAACTCTGAAGGAATTCTGTTTAGATCCTCACATTCTTTTTATATGAGAACTGAATTTAAAAAGGAGTCATCTGGCTGGGCTCTCTCACTTGAGAAACAGAGGGCATGTAGTCCTTGTTAATTTGTTAAATTCTAGAGTAAACATTCTGTTCATCCAATTATGCAACAGCATAATTGTATAGTTGAAAAACTATATTAAAAAACGTTTGCTTCCATGTAAGTTGCCTGAGGATGATTAAAACCTTATGGTACTGAGTAATGCACAAAATGTGAAACCTCACTGTAAATCCAAGGGAAATTGCCATTCTGGGGCCATCTGGCGTGACTTTCAGCTCTAGCTGAGTCATCTCACTGAAACTCATTACTGACTGCTTATGGCTTCAGAAATCCCCAAATCACTGTATTACATTTTCTGAATTTTTTTTAAGTTAGGCAAGAACAAAAATAACAACCCCAACCTGGAAAATAAAGAACCACGCGTGTATATCTAAAGAGCAATGTGGAGAGCTGTGCTGCTGATGAGAGAGCTGTGTCAGAGAAAACTTGTAATGCACCTCCAACAAGCAAAGTGAAGTGTAATGGTGAATGTATTTAGTTTTCTTATTTCTTTGGGCCACTGTAGTTTTCAGTCTGACAAGATTAGGGTTCAGGGGCTTGTGACAGGATTCTCCTCCTGGGTAACAGCAGAGTGTGGATTTCATTCCTTGTCCTGGGGAAGTTGGCCCCATGCTAGTGAAGTTGACTCTCTCCAAATTCACCCTTTTATCCCTGCTTTAGTTTTAACCCCCATCTGATTCAGTGCCCAAACACTTTTGGGACTATAAGGCAGGAAGCTGGGACAAAATAAGTGATCAGGAGAGGGGAAGATTAAAACACTTCCTTTGACAGCAGCACTTGTCTTCATTGGTTTCAAGCACTCACAGAAGTACAATGTGAGTGGCAATTTCAATAAGTGAAATTGGAAAGACAATTTAGAACTAGTTGAGGCTGTTTTCGAATTATACTGCTTGCAGAATTGAAGAATTAACAATACTGAATGTAAATCAGTTTCAGTCTTTGAGGCCAATGTTTGGCTTATTGAAAAATAGGTTCTGTTTCCCCACTTGTCTGCATCTCTGTCAGTATACTCAGGGGGAACTCAAGAGGGAACCCTTGTAGATATCAAAATTCTGACAAAGCCCACCTGCATGTTCTGTCACACAAACTGTAACAGTGCTTGAAGAGAGTACATGCAGGGAAATAGGTTGTGACAATCACATAAAGAGTGCTGGATGTCCCTTCTCCTTGACTTGCTCTCCCGTCTTTGGCATGCCACCTAATCGTTTTCTGAGCCTCCTGTTCAAAATGCATTGCTGGAATAGCATTGCCCTATTCTGCCTCTGCACTGCCTTAGACAAAAATCCTGCCCCCGGTGAATGCCGCCAACCAGACTTCTCCTCACGCCGTCCTTTGGAGGTGCTTAATGTCGGTGTCACGGTCGCCTCCCGCTGCTGACTGCAGAGAATGCCAGGAGGCGGCAGCTGCCGATAGCCCGGCTTATCCATCGCTCTCCAGAGCTGAGACATTTCAGACGTGGCAGTGTCTCAGTTATGCACCAGGTCCTCTGCATCTGACTGTCACATCTCCCCTCATTCCTGCAGTCTCCTGTTCCTCGTCTCCCTTCACCACTGCATGTCCCTTTGTCCTCTGAAATGCCACCTGCAGTACAATCTTTCCTTTCTCCTTAGTTTCATCTCTTTTTTTGAATCTGTACTTTTGTTTCTTTACCAGGTGAAGAAGTTTTTGAACTTTTGGTATGCCTCACCTCAGATTTCTCTCCCCATTATCTCTCTCTCCCCATGGTGCTGTCCTCAGTCTCCTTGGTCCTCACCACTAACCACTGTCTCCTTCAGCTTTCTCCTTGTTTCTTTTGTTTATTTCCATAAACACTTGATACTGCCCTATCAAATTATTCCTAGAGCTACCAGTCCTCTTGCAAAAAAATTTGCATCCCTTCATGTTTCCTGTACTGTCTTTTGCTGCTCATGCCCTCAGAGTGTTATCTATTCGAATTAAATTAAATATTTGTTTGACATACTTCACATGCTATGCCCCTCAGCAAGCCTTTCCAGCATTTCATAAAGGATGAAAAATATGCAGTTCCCTTGAGGATTCTCCTGCTCTGTGACACGCACAGCACTGCATTACTACCTTTATCTCCCAGAGCTTTCCCAAGACTTCCGTTCTGTTTTTCCTTCTCCATGGATCTTCATCTTCACACTTTGCCACATCTTTGCACTGTGAAAATCCAGAGAAAGCACTATATTTCCCCCAGGAAGGTTAGCCAGCCTCAATAGAGTAGGGAAACATTGGATACTAATGGTTAGGAATCCAAAACTTCTTATATATGTTAGAATATATGTATAGAACCCTGATGATTTATTGTTTATTCTCTACAGAGCAGAGTGTATGCACTGATACATAAAGACCATTATGGAGCTAAAGAGAATAATGTGCCCCATTTGGGGACCATACTAAATTATAAAAAAATGGCTAATTTATCCCTACCTCTCCCAATTTAGTTCAGATAGATGTAAAATATTGGAATTGCTTGGACAGTAAATAGGAATTGTATTGTGTGCATCATGGAGGAAAGCATTGATTCTGTCACTGTAGGGAAAAATTGCTGCCCGTGGTGCCTCTTTACCATTAGAATAGGTTGATTATAGACTAAGCCACTCTTCTGGGACATTTAGGAACATGTAGGTATCCTCCTTGGCCTTTAATTACCTAGGAGCCTTTCCCTGTCAGGTGCTAACTACATTGTGTTTCCACTGAAGTCAATAAATATTGTAAAACATACCCATTAAGTCACTTGTTTTGTGCAATTACTTTTATGTTTTAAAATCTAATTTTATCTAATTATATCCTCTTATATTTGTTGCTAATCCTATACATAAGGAACACCTTTCTTTGTGGAACTTACCTGTATTTTCTCTTTCCAATAATGAAACAATACCACAACTTTTATGAAGGATGGTTTTTTAACTAACAGTGCAGGTTTTCCCAGCCCATAATTTTCTCTGTCTTATCCACAGACTTGTTCATTCTGCCTTGAAGGAAAAGGTGAGCCAGATCTGTTGGGACAGAGCTCCATGCAAAGCAGTTTTGCAGAGGCACATTCACATTCTGGGTGTGGACCAGCAGGAAAATCCGTAGCGATGTATTGGTGACAATGTGCAGAGATGTGGATAGGAAAGGCTAGCAAAGTTCGTTCCAGGTCATCAAATCCAGACCCTCCCTGTTGCCAAACCCTGTAACTTCTTCCCTAAAATGATCAATGTTCAGCTTGAAAGTCATTATATTTTCCTCTGTTTCTACCAGAGGACTGTTTCAGAATCTCTTGTGATTTAGGTGTGCCCAAGTTCACAGCCTTTTATCCTTACGTAAATACATTTTTTGACCTTGAAGTACTTCTGCCTCTCTTAATGTTCTCCCTATATTTATAGAAAGCTGTAATTTTCCAACTTTACTGTTTTCTTAGAAGAAGAGATGTGTATTTACGTGGCACCTCTCCAGTGGTGAGGTCCGCCTCAGAACTGCTATCCCCCAAACACAGGGAACCAGAAATGCGTAAGGTTTCAGGTGAGATCTCTTTGTGGCTTTTCTTAAAGCATTTAAACTTCCCTCCTAGTGTTTCCTAGAGCCTAAGGTTGTATTTGCTTTATACAGATCTGTACAGTAGACATTGTTCTTATTCATCCCATGACTGGATAAGCAACACAGATTTTTGCTGTTATTTTCAGCTGACAAGTTTCCATCTTCTACTTGAATTTCCTGTTATTTGTCCCTGTGATTGGGACCTTGGACTGCTTAGTATTCTATATTTCTTATCATAACCACTCCTATAGCCCTAAACAGCATCCAGCTTGACAAGCATGGTGTTTTAACTCACTCCTTGATGGACAGTGCATCCCAGCATTGCATTAGCATTCACTAATATTTTACCAGGGGCAAAAGTGAATGATGTAACTTGCCCCCAGGATTGATTCTTTGTACAGCTCTGTTAATTATCTCCACTCAGCTCAGTAGCTCCATTTACTGCAACTCCTTGTCCTCTTCCCCCCAAAGGCCTCCTCCCTGCTTAACACTTCTTCAGCAACTCCCAATCTTTCCTGGCCTGATGATCAATGTTGTGGTTGGCACCACAAGGTCACTTGGTCCCCAATAGCTGGGAGTTACATATTACCCTTATCTCAAAATATCAATTCTTTTGGTGTGCAGAGGCAGCAGTCTGCACTGGTGTGGATCTGCCTTTGGTGCTCTGTTGTGCTTAACAAGGTGTTTTTAAAATATTATTCCTCTCAATATTTGATCCAAGTGCCACATACCACTGAAATCAGGCAGATGACTCTAGCAGTTTAAAATTAAGAATCAATAATTTAAAAACTTTGTTTTGAGCCTGCTGTTTAAAGTGCCAGTTCTCATAGAATTTGGGTGTAGGGGCTGTCCTCTCCTCTGATGTACCTGCTTTGCTGAGTGTCTTGCTCCTGTCTCAGTTATGTTCATTTCCCTTTCTATATCCTTAATTCCTGAGGCACTGCTGCCTTCAGGTGTGTGCTCAAAGTCCTCCAGATAGTAACCTACCTGTCAGCATGCTGCCACCACAGAGACCCCTCCTAAATTCTTTCTTCATCCTCCTCATTTGTGCGTTTGACCGAGGAACTGCTCTTTAAAATAGTTTCTGTTTTCCATTTGCTTTCTTAACTTTGATCTTTTCTCACCTTCATGTTACACACCTTGGCGTGAAAGATGAAGTTTAACTCAAACTGAGTTTGGTCTCACTTTCCCTAAAGAATCTAAGTTGACCAAAGAGCCCAGCAGCTCTCCCAAGCACATCCTTATCCCTTATCAATCCTAAATCAGCCTGTGGGAGTTCAATTCACCCTTGCCAGAAGGACAACAGATGATTTCTGCTTAAGTTTCACTTTAATATTTTCTCTTCCAGTTTAGTGCTTAAGTGGTACTAAAGTCATGCATGGACCTTGCTAGCTAATCTTTACCTTAGATTTACAATCACACGTGCAAGCAGCAAATCTCCCAGTCTTAGCAAAGCAATTGAAGAAGATGAGTTCTTCATTTTAAAAGCATAACAAAAGGAATAATGACCAGGTTTTGTTTTCCCTGCCTGACAGTCAGACATGTATCGAAATACTGTAGTTCTAATAGCCAGCTCAGAGAAATGGCCATGGTAATTTGTCTACAAGTGGTTATGTAGGTTTTTTTCTATGGCAGTTAGAAAGTCTCCAGTTGGGATTTGGGCTGTAAAAGATCCAAATTACAGATTTCAGGTTGTGCAGCAAAAAAAAAGAAGTTCCTACAGTGAGGATGAAATTATTTCGCCATACAAGGAAGTGTCTTTGTACCTGTACTATGGAGCTGATCAGTAGCCAACCAAATTAATTTTCAGATGCTGTAAAGGAAGTTAGGTCTTGAACGCAAATGTTAAAAGATATGTATTTGGAGTGCAATTTTAAATTTGGTTTGGTGTTTGGGTTTGGTTTTTTGTTTATTTTTTTCTATGTTGTTGGCTTTGTTTGTTTGTTCATTTGTTTTTAATTGCCTGACTGTGATATTCTAAAACTTTTGTGGAAGTCCTGGCAGGGCTGAGGAAGAGCGAGAGAGAGAATAAGAAGTTGACACAAACCAAAGTTACCTGAGAATTTAAATGTAATTTAGCACAGTTTTGTTGGACATTCTTGTTGGCTCCTACTGTTTTGAAAATCACTTTGTGCATCACCAGTCACAGTTGAACATACATTTAAACAAAAACACCTACCCAGAGAAGCACAGACTTGAGCATCTTTCCCATGAGAAGGCAGAGCTGTTCAGCAGTATGGGCAATGTGACTTTTCTGTGTGTTTGGGAGCAATTTGGCTTTCAGGAAAATAGTGATTTTCAGGTTTAAACTGTGGACACAGAACAAATACCACCTTAGGTGTGAGTTATTGAACTCTTTTGCCTTTTCCCAGCATTGTCTTTAACGTAAATTGTTAGAGGAAAATATGTCATGCCAAAGCTAACCACCCAGAGAGAAATGAGGCTGCTGCGGCTCCATGTCCTGGGTCCGGCCAAGAAAATGTGTTTTCAGTGGGCAAAGTGATACAGATCGGACATACACAGCGCACCCGTGTGTTTAGGCAGGTTAAAGTTAGATTATGTGATGTAAATACATATATACATGGCCAAAAAATTACACCAGCCCTTGAGAATTACAGAAGTCTCTGAGTACGTTGCAGAGATTTGCTTTTGCCATTACAAGGCGTCACCGAGGTCCAGTGGATGCTGATCGTCCTCAGGATTTAAATAAACGACTTCAGGGAAAGCCCTTTCAGGGAGATTAGAGCGTCTCGGGAAGCCGGGGAACACCCGGGAGCGGGGGGACACCCCCCACGGCCCGCGGACGACCTGGCGGCCGGTGTCGCAGTCTGGAGCGAGCCGCTGGCAGGCAGCGCCCGCGCCCGGCCCCCGCGGAGCCGCGCAGCGCTGCGCTCGTCTCGGGGACGCGCTGGCAGAGCCGCGCAGGACCGCGGGGCAGCCGTGCCCGGCCGCAGAGCCCGCACGGCTGCCGGAAGGGGCCCAGCGCGGCAGAGCCGGCAGTGGATTTGGGAGCGCTGCGGGACGGCAATCGCGCCCGCAGCCAGCCGGGACACGCTCGGCTTAAAGGCGCCATCCGAGCGGGTGCGCAGGACGGGGACCACGCTCATCGGTGGCCGTGGATGCGGCACGCCGGCTGAGAGCCCAGGCTCAGTTTCGGGTTTCAGCGCCTTTGGGGCTGTCGCTGCGAAGTTTCCATCCGCGTCCCGGCAGCCGCCCGCCCCGGCACTTCCCTGCGATGGCGCTGCTGGACGTGCCCTGCTGTGGGCAAGCCTTTGCCAGCCGGAGCAGCCTTTTTCGGGAGAGGCCGGATCCAGCGGGCGAGCAGCGGTGCGGCGGCAGGGCGGGGAGCGGGCAGCGCTTGCCGAGGGGCGAACCCGTCGGGCTCCGCAGCCGCCGGCCCGCGGCACCGTGCCTTCCCCGCTCCCGGCGCCGCGACCCCGGCCCCGGCATCCCGCGGCGCCCCGGGAGGCACCAGGTTGACAAGTCCCCTTGGCCGGTCTCGGCGCGCGGGGATGTGACATCCCTTTCTGACAGTGTCACCACCCGGGGCTCATCGTCCGGCTCCGGGCCAGGCTGGCGGCAGTCCGGCGGGTGTCGGTCCGGCGGGTGGCTGTCCTGCCAGGATGGGCAAATGCTGCTCCACGTGTTTTCCCCCCTCTCTGTGCGAGGACGAGACGGTACTTTTGCCTCTTTTTAAAAATCCTTTAGGGAAAGGGAAGGACGGTAGCCGTGATAGAGCCTGTGCTGCTGCTGCTTCTCGCTGGGGTAGGTGGCGGATGCGCTTCCCGGGTGGCGGAGAGGGGAGCGATGCTCGGCTTGTTTGCAGCATGCTGATCTCCCCTTCACCAGGAACAGCTCTAAGTGTCGCTTTCTCATGCGCTGCAGTGCCTTACATAAGTTTATCCTGCAGTCTGAATGGAAGGGTTGGATGCTCGTGAAACAAGGAGGGATTGCTGGCGTCTTCTGTAGCAACAGTCGGTTTGATGTTTTGCTCTGCTTTTCTTACATTTTTATTAGCCATGTGGAGTACAAGTTATAAGGGAAACTTGCAGAGAGTTTTAAAGTTTGAAGAGAGATTATTCAGCCTCTAGATGTCCTAAAGTTTTACATTTCCATCAGAGAAATGATCCTCCAGTCTAGGAGAAGTGAAACAAGACAAAACTACCTGTTTTCTAATGTTTGTGTGAATCTAAATCAAACACATTCCTAGGCACCAAAATGGGTGATGTAAGAAATGTCAGCACAGAAGTAAGTAGACAGCTACTGGCAGCAGGAAAATAGCATGTGCAAGAGAAGTCGTGGGACACTTTGAACACATAGCTTTTCCCATTATTCTTCTGGAAATTTGCCTGGGTTTTAGGTACAGAAGAGTGAGAAAAGCAATATATGCATTTAATTTGCTTAATAGAAAATATATTGGCAGAAACACATGTTTGTGCAGTGCATTCTGTTAGAGTTTGGCTTTATAATATATTCATATAACTCTGTTAAATGAAAAACTGATAGTGTCTCCAATTTACCTAATAATAATTCAAATATGGCTTGAGATACGCTACTAACCAGGTTAAGGAAAAATGTATGGGTTAATATGAAACTTGGCAAAGTGCAGTCACTGTGGAATATCTAAGTGCTTGTAAACTGTATCCTAAAGAGTGTTATGAAGAAGGATTACCTGACAACCAGCATGACTGAATACCTTTTTTAAAGGAAGACTGTAGGTAATTTTGAATATCAGCTGCAGTGGGATTCAGTTATTGCTTCTACAAGTATCATCTGAAATATTTATTGGTACAAGAAAATTCCCAATGTATATGATTCTCTTTCCAATTATAATATAACACCTTGCCACAGGGAAGTCTAAATACAGCACAACAATGACTAAGCACCATTTGCAGGTCAGAGATATTTTTTTTTTTTTTAGTGTTTTGAAAGTTCTGCATAGGAGACAGCTGTTCTGGAGGAGGAGTTTTAATAACAAGTGCCACAGATTATCTGTGTGCAGAGAGTTTTTAGGAGATACTGTCAAGAACTGAGAAGCGTTTGTAAAGTGGAGACGCTGTACGTGCATTTGGATCTTAGAATATAAACAAATATGTAATTGGTAAGGTAGAGTCATGTCGATTTGGGAAGGTAACTCCAGACTCCCATGTTTGCTTCCTAGCTGCTGATTTCCTATGGAGGTCTGAGCAATTTTTTTTCCTTGCCTGATCTGACCCATTTCCATTTCTGTGATGGACCTACCATTACTTACCTATTGTTAAAAAGTACCTGGAGGTTTACTTAATTAGTATTTCTAATTCTTTAGTGCCTCTCAGTTAGGTTGTAGCTCTCAGAGGAGAGACACTCTAAGACAAACCTCAAATCTGCCTCCCCATCCCTCAATTATTCCTGGTCCAAGGTAAAATCTTGACTTGTCTCCCTGATGATGTTCCTTGAGGATGTCTACCGGGCATCTGAAGGTCCATGCAACTAAAGCAGAGCCTTTCATAGAACCACAGAATTACAGAGTAGTTTGGGTTGAAAGGGACCTTTAAAGGTCATCTACTCTGAGACCACTGCAATGAGCAGGGACATCTTCAATAAGATCAGGTTGCTCAGTGCCCCGTTCAGCCTCTGCCCACAGGCTTTCCTCACTACTTCTCTCTTAATTCGTTTGGGCAACACCAACATCTTGCCCATCCTCAGGTCCGTATTATGACTTCTACCAAGTTATTTTTCTAGGTCCTTGCATGCAGCTATATCTAAATTCACCTGATTTTTTTTTTCTGAGCTATACTGCTAGGTTTGGCCACTGTTAATTAATTGTACTAATTCCTGTTTTCTTCCTACACCTCTGCCTGTCTGTCTGACTCCCTGCCCTGTTTTCTGGAGCTGTTGCACCAATGTAGGTCATGCCTCAGTCCATCCTCAGGGTGTTTTGAGTTGAATGGAGAACTCACATGTGCAATTTTTGGTATCTGTTTCACTTGCTGAAGTGCTGTCCAACATCAAGCCTTTCACAGGAGAAATATTGGAAGGTCTGTATGCTATAGAGCTGATGATAGGAAAAAGAGTTGCTACTGTGTCTTCTATTCAACAGAGCAGTAGGGCAAACACATCATTCTACTTGTTTTATTCTACTTTTCTTTCTGTCTGAAGAGATGGGGCATATTCCAGGCACAAGACTTAATCATTATATTGCAGAGTTCAGGAATGAGGAAGAAGTTTTTCTACTTCTCCATCATGAGTGTAATCTTATTTTATGAAAATTACTTCACTATCAGAGTAATTTCTTGGGATGCAGCCAACAGAAGACCTTTGTCATCATTTTTCTAAAAAGTAATGTAGTCCATCATTCATTAAAAGTACATGAAAAGTAAATGCGACATTTTAATTTGTGCAAAACGCCTGTTTTGGTTTCACATTTTTGGGCATCAAAAAAAGGAATTCCAGATCACATCAAAGCGATATTTTTTCTTCCTTACCATTTAACTGCTGCACTGGAAGTGATGAATATTTGCACAATCTCCTTATAGGGTCTCTGATCTTTTTACTTACTGAAGAGAGGTGTGTACAGTCAATGAACCGTATTAAACCTAAGTTAGATTTGGCCCTTGGATGCTCATCCTCAATGGCTCAACTCCAAGTGGTGACCTAGTAGAGAATCCCTACAAAGCTCAATTGATATACTGAGCCTTAGTGGACACAAAACTCTTGGGAGAGCAGCTGCTTACGCTGTCTTCACTTTCAAATACTTTGGTGAGATAAATATTAATGAAGACTGATTAACCCAATGGGACTTCCTCTCGACTTGGTTGTTTTGGGGAAGTTTTCCATGTATGCTTGTGAATTTTTTAATTGCTTTGATGTTTTGACAGTGGATGCATAGGAATCTCAGCACTGAACACAGTAGCTTTACATTCCAAAGTCAGACCCAGATTTGCCTTACTGCAATGTTTGGTTCCCTTAGCGCTGGCATTCCCAGTTCCCTGGCTATGCTGACAGTGGAGTGCTGGTTATCTGCGGAGCCACACTGATGATAACAAGCAGGAGCTGTTTTGTTTTGCACTGCTGTCGTGTCTACAGTGTCACAGGAACACGTGCAGGCCAAACCTGTCGTGTCACACTGACAAAGCAGGTTGCAGTTACAGAAGATGTCAGGGATTTGTGAGTTCACTGCACGTCCAGGAAACCATGAGCAGCAAAACCTGCACCTCGCTTCTCTTCCACAAGAGGAAGATAAGGACTCGTGCTGTTGCTCTTCAGAAGAACCCTCTGAGAAACAGAGACAACTTGAGGCCTTGGCACTGAGGACAACCCTTGCACATCTGATCTCCCAGGAAACATAATTATGAAGTCCCAAAGAGCAGACAGGAAGCTCTGACCAAAATAAAACACAATGCAAGAAGTATTGGCAGAGCAGTAGAATGACAGTGAAGCCTGAGCTGTGCTGATCTGGCTGCCTGAGGTAGCCCCAGGAGCTGCTCTGCTCTGGAAACCACAGCCCCAGCGTGGTGGGAGGCAGATATGACCCCCACTGTCCTGGTGGGTTGGTGTCCATGCTGGAGCTGGAATTATGGGATAGCATTTTTAAGCTGGCACCATGGCAATTCTCCACATTTTTTGGAGAGGATCCCATCACCAAGTGTCCTCAAGGGTAGGAAAAACCTTATCTAAGATAAAACATCATGCAAAATGTGGCGCCTGTAATATTTCTTATGGGGAATCAAAATTTTAAATGGTTTTTCTCCCAAAATTATGGAGTTTTTACTTGCTTTTAATTTTCTTCATGTAGAGAGAATAGTAACAATCTCACTGAGTTTTGCTTGTCTGTAGGTGCTGGTAATGATTTGTGCAGAGCTCTGTTGCTTGAATGGCTTTTGTTTCAAAGAATGAGAGCTGGTAATTTGAGTGGGTGCTTCCCATCTGCAAGTCATGCACCCAGTACTTCCCTGAGCACACGCCTTCAAGGGCACCAGGCCTGGCAGTCTCTCATGCACACTTCCTAAAATGACTCCAGTGAGTTAAACAGACCGTGTGGGCAGATGCAATGATATTCTCCAAAAGGGGAAACTTTACTCCTGTAAAGCTGCTGGTTTGGGAATCTATGTGAAGGAATCTGGTTTTTTAATATATCAGGCTGTATTTATCTGGACTTCTTTTTTTCCCATAACTTTTTGACTCATTAGGAAAAAGAAGTCCATAAGAATCCACATAATTTTATTCTGAGCCTAATGCAGTTGGTCAGGACTGGACACTGCAGTCCTGGCACACAGCCCCCTGTGCATTACTCAGCAAGAGACGGAGCCAGGAGGAGTTATTGTAGGAGCCAGGCCTTGCATTCCTGGCTTCTTCCCATAAGTGAGTAAGAAAGATGCCCACATCATCTGGGTCTCCTCGAGCCTTCAAGGCTCTCAAATAAGTTCAGTTTATCACTCCATTTACAGAAAACTTTCTGGAAAGAGTGTCCTTTGGATCTGGTGGAAATCATCCCACAATGGCAATATCTAAAGGATTAATTCAAATTCCAGATTCTATTATTCTGGTTTTGCCAGAAATAAAGTTGTGTTACTTCTCTTAACAGAGTTAAAAGCTAGGTGCAGGAAAAATACATGAAACATTAAGTTCTGATTTTTTTTTTCTACTTTCATTTTTGTAATATAGAACTGACTTGCTATCTTATCTGCTATTTATCCTGCAGCCAAACTAATCCTGTCTGTGCCCTAGATTTTTATTAGCCTTGCTTGCTTAATATGGAAAGATTTGGTTTCTAGGACTCCTTTTAATTCAATTTACTACTGTACTGCTTTTTCTCTTGAATATGATTTTTCCGTAGTGTCCTTTAAGGATTCTTGACCTTTTCTAACCCGAGACATATTTATAGTAACCTGATCTGGTTTTCTTAATCATTAGTGATCTTCCCAGCAGGGTACATTCCTTTGGCTTCTTTCTAATATGATTTATGATACATCCCAGTTTAAAGTGCCCATATGATTGAACTGCTATGCTGGGATTTATTGTACTAAATCAGACTCCAGTGGATGGAGATAAGAATTTTGTTTGTCAGTTTGCACAGCACTAGTCAGATATCTGCTGTCAAAGTCCTTGCATTTTGATAATAACACCTTAACTTTGCTCGTGTTTTAGTTTTCCTTTAGCCAATTCATCTGTTTTACTCCTTAAGTATTCAGATTTCTTTTGAGACTAGTCAAGGAAAGGAGCCCTAATAAATCAAATCACAGAAATAGATGTGGAGATAGGCATGAACATCAGGTTGTTGGTGGTGTTTTATGGGAATGCTCACCATGCATAAAATGGTGTGAGTACAGTGATCTGCTCTGTAAATTTGACTCTGTGAACATATTAATATGATGCAGGCTTAAATAGATGGAAAAATTTAACAGTTTTAATAAATCCACCTTTTACATGCAGTCCAGCCATAAATGATAGGCAGAGTAACCACAAAATTATAAAAAAAAATAGTGATGCATTTTTAGACACATAGGAGTTAATAGAGTATTCTGCACTGCCATGTGCACGAGTGTGTGTACACGTACTTGTAGATGTACAAGGTATTTGTAGCCAGTGAGTTGTGGCTCCTAAGCTTGATTTAAAAAGTGAATGAGTTCATTATAATCCCACTTCCCTAAAAAAAAATAAAGTAGTATGAGGAATCACTCTAATCTGCTTTACTGAATGAACATGTGAAAGTGCTTATCTGGGATAAACCTGGGTACTATACATATTTCTCTCTCTTTTTCCTTGAACAGAATGAAAATGCCCTTGTGAAAATAAAGGAGTTAGGAGTCGAGCTTGCAAAGATCAGGGAGGAAGTTGGTAAGTAGTACAAGAAAAATAACAACAAAGTGATTTTCTCACTTTACATGAAAGCAGTCATTATGATTCCCTGTGACCTGGTCCTGGGGAACCTCCATGCATGAGATGAGGTGGTTTCTGAAGCCCAGTGGCGAAGGGTTTTGTGACTTTGCAGAGAACTTTGATTTCACCTTTTTGCTGTGCAGATGGGTTCATCACCACACACACTGGAGCCAATTGTGCATCATCTTTGCTAAACAAATTGTTCTCCATAAATCCATAGCTTCTGTCCTCAAACACCAGCACTGCTGAGGAGAAAGCACAGTGTGATGAGAAGTGGGAGCTTGGGACCACTGCAGTGCCCAGTGACTGGGAATGCATCACTTTATGAACATTGCTGAACATTGCAGTTCAGCTACAAACCAAAGGACACCAAGCTCAGAATTTGCTTGTTAATATCTCTAAGGTCTCTTCCTGGTTGAAAGACAGAAAGAGCAATGCATCCCATTTGGTCTGTGTATTCCCTGCATGCCCTTCTTTTCCTTTTTAGTTTCTGATCTAGACAGGAGAGAGAGTGTAAAGGTACTGCCACTCCTGAGAGAGAAGGTGGGCTTTTGCTTCTGGCTTTAGCCAACAGGCTGAGGTCTTCTGGGCTTAAATCTCTCCAGAATGAGTGTGATGTTGGGTTCATCTACCTCAGGGCAAATGGAGAGCAGGATTACTGCATCAGGGGACACCCTGAGTACCAAAAGGTATTGGAACCACTGATGACTGGAGCTGTGAACAGGGGGGACCTCCAAGCTTTCCCTGCATGTGGGAGCTCAGTTCCTGGGTCACCCATTGAGCACAGATTGTGTCGTGGCGCCAGAGCATGACATGGCCAGCAAAGGGAGGCTCAGGCCAAATACTTGTGGGCTGGGCAGAACTGCAGATCCTCCCTGTGCTCTGCCTTCTCCTTGCTCATGACAGCCCACTTCAGAAAAGCTGAGCACAGCCCTTTCCAGATGCCCAGCATCTTGTGCTCCCTGCTGTGCCCCTCTGAAATGCTTTGGCTGATTGTCATTTCAGAGAGAGCTTTATTGTCCCCATGGCCAGTGTATACTGCAGCAATAGCAAAACAGGTTTCCAGTTAATCCCTGATGCCTGCCTTCCTCTATCCTCTGCATCTCTACAGCTCTTACAGAAGACTTGTTGCCACTGGTGCTTTCTTCAGGCAGGGCATATCTGAAGTTCTCAGTCCAACAGCCACTTCTCATTTGAAAGCCCTACCTCAATCTAGCACGTTGGGTTTGCTCATTTTCCTGAGTGCTTTTTTTAAGTGGCAGTGACATGGGAAGGAAAGAGAGGTTCAGTGCTGGAGATGCAGAGCTCTGCTTCCATTTACACCATGTTTGTACAGCTGGAGTTGAGTACAGATCCCTGGTGGTTTTGCTGGAGAGGAGAACTTTGCCAAGGGTATAACTGCATGCCAGTTTGGGGGTCACAGGTCTCTCAGTAACAGGAGATCGCTGCTCTGCCTGCCCTTGCCATTGCCCTTTGCACATGCAGCAACAGACAACTCCTCTGCACAAAGCTGAGTCCTGGTGGCATATGTGGGGACAGGTTTGGTAAGAACCACAGGCAGCACTCCATAAAAGCAGCTTGAGCTGTACTGCTTCAGAAGTACAGCTGTAGGTGTGTATGAGCTTTCTTCCTCAGAAAGGGAAAAGATGGTGTGAGAGAATCCTTTCCTCAGTGGTCCTGTGGGCATGTGTAATGGACAGGATTCATTACAGGCCACTCTTCCTCCCATCGCTCTGGAAGACAGGGAGATGCCGAGCAGAGGCTGCTTGTGAGTGACACAGGTGGCTGGTCACCTGCTTGGTGGAGGTAATCCTCTGTGCAACCCTGAGATGCAACATGGCCAGCTAGAAGCACTCCCATCAGGGATAAACAAAAAGATGAACATGTGCAGGTATTGCACTTCAGCAGAATGTGAAATAATTCATCAGCAATAAAAATCCTTGTACATATCCCTACATATGGGAGGTAATGACTATGCCTTTTAGTTAAAGTCAAAAATTGCTGCACAGTCTGTTTTCCTTTGGTATGAAATTACAAAACTTAATTTCGTGAAAGAACCAGTGTTTTAAAAGTGTGGATGAGGTGAAATGGTAAATGCCATGTGCACGAGAGCATTACTCATCAGTGCAGTTCTTTGGAGTCTCTAAAGCAGTTCAAGCTGAGGTTATAACTGAGATATGAGGGTGCTACTGGACACATGCAGCCCACCTGTGCTATAGGAGGATTATTTTGGTCTCACTATCAGATGAATCACTGTGTTGTACAACATTGTACATGATTTATGCAAATAAAGAATGAAACAGTCCTTTATGTGACAACAGCAATCTTGGGTGATTCTATGAGGAAATTCAGGGAAAATGTGTGTTATTTGTGTGTTATTTTGACTACAATCAAGCTGTAGTTCTGACTTGCCTCCATCACTTGAATAAAGTAGTTTTTAATTAATTTAAAAAAAACCAGTCCAGTTAAACAATATGGGTGTTGGTCACAAATTCCTGATTTCTCATGTGTAAAATCACCATGTTAGACTCACTGATGCAAATGCCTGAATGAATCAGTAAAACAAGGCTGGACTAGCCAGGTTTGATACAGGCAGTGAGTCCCACACTTAGTTGTTTAGGCAATAGCTGTAATTCAGTTATAATTTGGGTGCTGAATGTGCTTGGTGTTCACAGCACACAGTCTTTAACTTCAACAGAAACCACCAGATTCTGCTATGCAAAGCAATGAAACTGCAACAGAGAACCCACTGTTGAGAAAAGTAAGAATATATGTTTAAGGAAAATTCTTGTGGTAAACAAAACCATTGCCGAAGCAATAGCAGTGATGGACCATGTGTAAAAAATAGCTTAGGGAGACCTGCATCCTTCTGGAGCCAGGCAAAATATTGAGGTCAGACAACACTGTCCCCTTTTACCCCCAGCACTCCTGTGAAAGTATCACACCACACCTGAAACCAGCATGGGTGAAATAGGAAAGTGGTTCTCCCTTCCCAGTCCTGTGGAGGAATCTTGGCCTCTATAAACACTGAGGGATTTGCTATTTAAAGCAATAAGGTTTGCTCATGTATTTTGCTAGAAATAGCAAGGCTAGGAAAACATGACAAGCAATCATTCTACGCTCAAGAGACCGATCTCTATGAATTATAAATATAAGCACTTTTCAGCTGTAACACTGACTCTCTTTCAATAAAGGGGTTTTGAATGCCAGCTGTTTCCCTTCAAACTAGTGGAAATTAAATGTCAAAATTACCTGCTCTTTTACTGTCAGACCAATGACATGAGGTGTATTGAGAGGAGGTAAGGAGATGCATAAAAAACCTAGACGAAGTAAAGGCAATGAGATGTCAAGTTTAAAATTTGTATTATCTGTGTTCTCAAGCATTTCAAAGCCAAAGCCTTTGTGCCATCTCCTCCTGGATATGCTTCCCAGTCAGAGGACACTTAACCTGAGTGTGGTGGCTGTGATTTGTCTGTGATTTTGGGGCCAAGGGTCAGGAAGAAGAGCCCATTTCTCGTCTCAGAAGGATACAGTCCCTCTGTAAGGCCACAAGGCACCAGCCCCCAGTTCCCACAGCAGCTGCATTCCTGAATGCAAAGTGCCAGGGCTGGGGAGGCTGCACTGGGGCTCTGACTGTGTGTGGTGGAAAGTCAGTCCAGTAGTGACATCTACCTTTCCCTCACCTTCCCAGCCCAGCCTGAAGTGGGTTTTGCTCATCTGTTGTGCACTCAGTGCTCAGGGGGAAGGGAAGCTGCAGTAGCTGGTCTCATTTAACCCAGCACACTGTCATCCCAGCAAATGCCAGCTTGTGTCAGAGTCATTCCCAGCCTGTAAGCAGCAATGGAGATACCTACAGAGGAGGAAAAAGAAAACCAGGGTGTAACTCTTCAAAACAGACCAGTAATAGTTGTGCTCTGCTTGTCTTGTTCCATGTCAGTAATACGTTCATATAACTTTTCAGAGTCATCTTTTCTTTTTTCCTACAAGAGTAGCTCACTTTAACAGTATCTCTGTCTTGATGCCTGGAAGCTAAATTCAGTTTTCCAGCAGCATTAGCATCTTCTGTTCAGGCATCTGTTCTGGGTCCCTGCTGGAGATGACCCAGCTGTTTGACCAGGACCACATGCTGAAGCCACAGCTGGCTCCAGCAGGGCAGGCTCTCCCACACTGGTTCCTGCTCCCCAGCTGCAGACCCTTGGGCTCCATGGGTGTTGCCTTCTGCTTTGCCCCAGGAGAGCTAGGCCCAAAGGTCCATCTCCCTACTAAAAAGAGATTCAGTTTTTCCTCAGCACTTCAGTCCTCAGCCTCATTTGTCTTAGTCTGAGACCTATGGTAGGGATCACTCCTTCTCATTAGAGGTGTTTAATATTCTGTGTAGGGCAAATTGCCTCGTTTTCTGCCTCCAGTAGCATTGTTGGGTGTGTGGGGAGCATGCCATGCCAGCTCATTTTCCCTTCTTCCCTCTTTCCTCCATTTTGCACCTGCATCAGGGTCTGATTTGTGAAGAGTCTTGTATTTCAGGTCACAGAATGTTTTTCAGATGGACTTTCTTTTGGTTAGAGCACATTGTTTCATTTCCCAGCCCTCCCTGTGTGCTGAGTAATCTCATTAGAGGGGCTGGAGAGAGATGGGGTTCATTACATCTCCTATTTAAAGCTTGAGTAAGTTTGAATTCTACTGAAGGCAGAGCTGCAAGCATAACCCCTCCTGCTCTGGGACGACTTTACATGCCAAAGATAATAAAAAAGCAAAAAGCAAGAGAGAGGGTTTAGAGCTATAATCCAGACTGCCAGGAGACAAGACATTCCAGCTAATGTACCATTCCATTCTGGATATAAGGCAAGAGGGAAAGCTTTCTACGTGCTGCCACTGAGGTGCTAAACTCACTGGTTTACTCCCTTTCCTTAAGGAGCAGGCAGCTTGACAGGGACAGAGTCCCTCACAGTGCTCCAGAAAATACCAGGATCAGAACAGGAGCCCAGCAGTGTTTATCTGCCTGGACATACTGAGCAAGTCTGGATATTGGTGTCCAGTAAGTGTGGAAGCAGAGCTCTAAACAGGGAAAAATGGCTATGTGGGGAAGGGAATGGTTAGCTTGGGTGTCCAAACTACCTTGGCATGGGTGCACCTAACATAGGCTGTGGGGACAGCACTTGTGACTTGGACGAATTGTTGCTATCCTGGGAAAAATGAGCACAGTCTGACACCGTAGTAGAAAGAGGCAGGAAGGTACAGATATTGAACAAATATGTTGTCATAGGATAAAAATGGGTTTGAAGCATTCAGCAGGGAAACAGCTACTCCCAATCCTCTGACTTACAGTGCCATACAGGTCTGTGCATGGTGTGTGCATTTTGAAAGGCAAGGGAAGGATAAATAGGCAGTCAGTTTGTTCAAAAACCTGATCATCTTTCTAAATCAGCTATGGGTCTAAATCAGAAAGAAGATCTAGCACTGTCATTAGAAACCAATTTCTCTTTCTTTAGTATTCTGAATGGTCAGAATGGTGATTTTAGTCACTGCTTACCTGTTAGATCTTTACAAGTGAGCAAACTTGCTCTGTAAATATACTCTGGCTGATCTTGTCCACCTTGCATCAAGTCTTCAATATCTGGATTTTTTGCAAATCTTTAGCAAAGCAAAAGGCTGAGAACACAGTGTCTGTGACATTGTTTTCCTGGTACCTGGGGGCAATAAAGGTGAGGAACCAAGTGGGGAAATTGGCTGATTTTCCTTGACTTGGTAGAACTGTTGGAAAATAGTGGTGTGAATTCTGAGACATAGTCACTGGATTAGTTCACTAGAGTAAAAATTTCACACTTCCTGATTGCCTTCAGTGTCAGCTTTTCATTGTACTCCCTGATGCCATGAAGCACACAAGATAGTGGTTTGAACACAAAAATATTTTAAGCAAGTGTGCAGTAATGAATTTGAACAGTCCTTGCTGGAGCTGGAGACAGGCTTATGGGGTGAGCAGCTCTGAACAGCTCAAAATTGGGATGTATGAGATAGAAATCCTTCTGGTCAAGGGGTCAGTCATATCCCTTGTATAACAGGGTGGGAGAGAAGTGCCAAACTCCTTGCCCTGCAGACAGGTCCAATGCCACTGCTTGGTCCTGGGCAGTGAGGACTGTGTGGTCTTGTCTCCACAGACCTCAACACGGCGAGATGGAAGAAGCTGCTGAGCGAGAAGGAGGAGCTGGAGAGGCGCTTCGAGGAGGAGGGGAAGCAGCTCCGCAGGCAGCAGCAGGAGGAGATGCAGGCGCTGGAGCAGCGGCTGCAGGAGGAGTACACAGCCAAGAAGGAGAGCCTGCAGGAGCAGCACAGGCTGCAGCTGGAACAAGCCAAATTGCAGCATCAGGATCAGGTCAGTCTCCACCTGTTGCCTTTGAAGAGTAGTCCATTCTAGTACTGATTGGGTTCAGGTAATGAAATATATTGAACACTCCAACATGAAGACACTGGTAGTGAATTTTGAGTGGAAAAATGCAATCCTGAATATCTTTACTGCTCTTTCTCCCCATTAGTCCTACTGTTTTTTCTACACACTAGTCTATTACATTGCCATGTCTTGTCTTCACATGCTTGCTGATGTTTTACAATAAAAATATTAAGATTAGCTCTGCTGCCCACACATACTTGCTCCTCAACCCACCTATTTTAGTCAATTTATGACTAAAACCAAGGGTTATAAGAACCTGTTGCACAGAGGCAAGGCCAGCAGGGCCAGCCCATCGTTACTTGCTAATTAAAGGGAAATACAGTGAGGGGATAGCAACCATGCAACACATGCTGCCTAAACATCAAGCACATGATACACTCCAGGTCCCCTGATTGCTGCCCCACCACTCAGTCTAATCTCTTGTTCTGTCCATCCCAAGTGTTTCTCCTTGCTTTGCTTTCTATGTGTAGACAGGAGTATTCTCACAAGCAGCTACTTTTGTCTGGTTTTGTCAAAACAAACACTGTAACTCAATGCAACTGGGCTCTTTTGTCCTGGACAAACTACCTACTTCTGTTAATGAACTGATTTCTAAAGATGTATTAGAAGGTGCTATCAAATGGATCTTTATGTTCTAAATCAGATTTTTAAAAGTATTTCTCTGTAAATGGTTAGAACCTATGCTGAGCCATGTCTTTTGGTTCTCATTTCAGTTTATGCAAGTTGGTTTTCTTAAAATGCCCTTCAAAATTTCTGCTTTTCTTTCTGATATGAAGGAGGGGCCATGTTCCCAAAAGCCTTGACAATTTTTTCCTTTCACTGTGTCAGTGTGTCGGTCTGCCTGGTAGATGTTGGCTCTAGCTGCAAAGGCTTACCTCTCCTGGATCACCTGACATCAGCACTTGTGAAGGAATTTGCTAATTTTTTTGCTGAAATAGCTTATAGCTTAGGTCTGCTACTCTTTGAAGTGTTTCTGTGAGCTCTCAGGACCACAAGAACAGATGTTGATTCTTCACCTCTCAAGCTGATCCATGCAAGAAAGCTGTTCAAAGTCATTGTAGAACTTGACTAGAAGTATGCTTATTTTTCTCATGTTTTCATCTGTTGTGACTCTATTCATTATCACAGAGAGCAGCGGAAACACATCCTTTCCTCTGTGGGGCAAATAGTTCTTGGTTTGCTCCAGAGCTCTGTGTTCCCTGATTACTGAAAATAACACAAACTTTCCTCTCCATTGCTTTAGAAGTGCGGCTGGGACTCTGGTATCTCAGAGTTTTAGCCCACATTTTCAATTTGTAGTTCAGTTAGCATGCTGAGTTTTAGCAGGTTTTCCCTTTGAATTCCTACTCTGCTGTGGAGTAGGAATGGAATTCCTACCCTGTGTGGAGCGCTCTTGGATCAGTGGAGGCTGACAGGCCATGCTGGAAAGCTGCTCACCAACATTTCTTGGCCAAGGACATAGAGCTCCTACACTGCACATGAGAAAAGCCTTGTGCTTGAACTGCCCATTTGCGTGAGGGGAATTTGAATTTGCATTCTTGAAGGCAATAACAATAGCAAAATCCTTCTGACCATGGATCTGCATGTATTTCTGTATCCATAAATCTGATTTGGAAGATACTCATCCCACTTTCATGGTTTCCAGTCACAGCTTAACCTTCCATGCTGTGTTGCTTCAGTCACCACTGAGTTCACTACCAGATAGCTGTTATTAGTTTGGAGACACGGCTCCTGTGTCAGGTTTTGGAGGCTCAACTGTCTCTGAGGAGGCAGCAGAGCATGAGAGTCAAACTCCACACAAAATGATCTTGTGTGCCAGTGCATGCTTACATCTCCTTGCAGCTAAAGGCAGAATAGCAAAGTAGAGGCTGTGATCTGTCTTGCCAGTGTTTCTCAGTTGAGATGCTCAGCTCAAGCTGTTTTGTCCAGCAGCTTACTGAACTTCTCCCACTAGACCTTCTCTTGATTTTACTTTATTAAGCCTTAAAAATCCCACCTGAGGTACTTTCCATAGCCAGATAGAAACATGATTTGTGTTAAGTGGGTGATCAAGCCTGCAGAGTAAGTTCTTAGCCTCCAAGAGGGCTGCTTCCCAGTTCCAAGCTGACTATCTGCCATGAAAAACTGCAGACAGGACACCACACTGGAAGATTGAAGAGAGTCATTTGGGATGTGGATATGAAACACACAGAAGGCAGAAAAATCCCTACAGATAATTTGGGACATGTTTGATTGGCTTTATAGATAAATAATTTGCCGAGGATGGTGGCAGCAAGAAGAGACCCTTTCACCTCTGAGGGTGTTGGCATTGAAGATAATCATTCCTGTGAGGTGCTGTTCAGTTGAGAAGCAATTAGAGTACAAATAAAGGCTTCAGCAAGGGCCAGATAAAGAACATGGCAATGCTCATGAGGCTTCAGCCTACAGACATCATATACAAGGACACTGTGCTCTGGGAAAAGCCAGGTGATAGTCCTTGCCCCATTAGTAGCTCTTTGAGTCATCTGCCCCCCACCTTTCTCAGCTCTGTCATGCAATACATCAGCAGCCTGAGTCCACCTTATTTTGCAAACAGTTCTTCACCATTGAGTTTATCTCCCACATTATTATGAAAATGAGTTTGGATAATTTTAAATTCCATGTTAAATGCCCAACTTTCATTCTAAGAGCAGGTTTTTCTCCAATATGGTTGGAAATTTGGCTTCTGGTGGGTTACCTAATATGTATGTTTGACAGCTAAAAGCAGTGAAATAACATTTATTCCAGTTAAGGCAAACTCATCTGCAGTAAACTTCTACCATTATTTGTATACCTGAGCAAATAAAGCTGTTTAGTCAAGTCACTTAGCCATGAACAGAACAGCTGTTTCACTGTAAATGTAAAATAGTTTGATCCTCTGTCTTGCCAGATATCACAGATAATATTGTGTTAAATGTAGGGAATAAAGTCACTGTGGTTACAAACCCCAGAAAAACAAATTGATGGATTGCATTCAGAAAGTGCTCTGGACCACTGACTTTATCTTGATCAGGATTTCTTATTGTAGTTCCTTTAATGATTCATATCAAAAGACCATCATTGGGGATCTCACTTTGCCTTTAGCCAAGTCTAGTAACAAACAATGTACTGAAGGAGTCCCAAACCCCTAGGGTGCTCTGGAACACGGGCTGCTCACAGCCCTCTTCCAGCTGCACTCCTCACTGCCATGATGGCCAGGGGCTGTGTGGTCATTATTTTAATTTAGATTAATGGAATGTAGAGACTTCTGAATATTTAATAAATAGCATCTCCACCTAAGGCCTTTTTGACCTTTTGCTTTCTTATATACCTCTTCATCACCATCAAGTTAAAAGGACAAAAATACCATCAGCAATGACTGCATGCTGCCAGTCAAAGCATCAACATGGCAAAACTGGCTCAGGTGCTGGAAGTGTCACATTCAGTAGATCCCTTTGCTGTCTCCAGCTCACTGGAGCTCTCCAGCAGTGGTTTGTCAGCATGCCACAGGCTGTCTAACCATGTGTCCATGTCTGCCCTCACTGTTGTTGGAACAGGTGGAAGATCTCACAGCTGTACACGAAGCTGCAATGTCACAGTTGGAAAATAACCACATGGTGGCCATCACAGTACTGCAGGATGAGAACGACTGCAAGATTCAAGGTAAGCCAAAGACAACCCAACAGCTACACAGCTGTTCCAGAGCAGGAATTAATGCTGTAGTGACACTGCGCTTCTTCCCCCAGAGCAGATTACACAGAAAATTTGTGTTGGTCTAGTGCTTTCTCGTGGGGTGGACCACCAGTTTCATGCTAGGGCAGAAGGAGAGATGTCTGCAGTCTATAGCATCTAACTTTGACCTGAGATTATCTAAGGGGAGTCTTTGGGCCAAAGATAAGGCTTTCTCTATGTGTTGCTGAAAATAGATTCCAAATTCCACATCACTTCTCACACATGCTTTTTCAAGAGCCTAATCCTCAAATGCTCAGGAGGATAGAGCTCTCGGGATATCTCTGAATTTAAGTGCTCAAATACCCACAGTGCTTCTAAAAACAAGACTTGTTATTTCCAGTAGCAAACACCTGGCCATGCTGAGCAGACAAAAGCCTCTCACTGGTGCAAATCTGCACCTCAGCACTGTTACCTTTATTTTGTGTTAGAGTTTGGCCACAGGATTGATGCTGCAGACAGAGCTCTTTCCTCCCTACCAGTTCAGTGCCTAAACAAATGCCTTTGTGTATGCTTTAGCTGGCATTTAACAGTAATCTATACAATCTCCCTATTTTTTCCTATATTTTAAATATCTCTAGTAGGTTTTCCCACGTTTCCCAGACCAAGCCATATTGTTTAGCTCTGCATTGTGTCAATTAGAGACACAGTCCAGAGCATAGCATGAACTGAGAACAGTCAGTTCTCCTCTCACATGGGCAGAGAAGGTATCTATTAACATATGCGATTTTGAAAAAAAAGTAAAAGGCTGATTCTTGCTTGAGGATAATTTTATCTCTCCAATTTTTTTTTAGTATTTTCTGATTATAAAATTCAGTTGTGGTTCATCAAGGGTCTGGTGGCCAATGTTTGTGCTCCCTGCTCCTGGTGCGGGTCTGAAATGCCCTCCTGTGCCTGGAAAAGGCACTGCAGCCGCTGCGGGCGAGTGCGCTGTGCCCGCCACTGGAGCGATGGAATGAATCATCGCTGCTGTGACTGTGGCTGCTGAGCAGGGTTTACAGGGCAGAGCCCATGGCCTTGGGGGGAAAGCACAAAAAACACAGTGTGGCAGCTGCTACTACTGCACAGAATGATGATTTGAAGCCATTGCTTTAGAGATTAAACTTTATTTCACTTTGTTTGTTTACACTTTTGGTTATTAGTATGCCCAGGGTGAGTTATTCTAGCAGAAAAACCTTTAATCAAGTTTTTTGTCTTCTCTGTCTCACTGCTGGAATAAACCTCTTAGCACATCTACCACAGCTTGGGGAGAAGCACTGTCATTTGTATTTTTGCATCGCAGGTGGTGGCCCTCCTCTCTATCCCCTCAAAAAGTTGCAACCCAAGCTTTTGAATGTATCCAATTTTAAATCCTTTGATCTAGGGATACTCACTCTGAACTGGCAAATAGCCTATTGTCAGGCTAACCCTTTTCAGACTGAGTGCCTGGGAGCTGAGAATTCTGAGCAGTTCTGAAAAATCAGAATCTGGTCACATAGAAACAGAGGTATCTGCAAACTGAAAGATCAGGAAACTCTGATTTTCAGAACAATTTACCTAAGGTCACAGAGCATATTGCTACCAGTTTTGTGTTCCATATCCACGTCCTAAAACTGCATCCCAAACTGTGCTTGGCTCACAACATGTGTGCTCTCAGACCCTGTTTTGCTGGACTTCACTCAGTAATGTCATGTCTGTGTAACTTCTCCAGAACTGAATACTGCTCACAAACTGGAAAAGGCACAACTAGAGGAGACTTTTGAAAAGCTGCGTTTGTCACTCCAGGTCAGCAGTTTCTTTATTTCCCACCCTGTAATGGTGCTGGGGAGCAGCTGATGGGGCAGCTCTGAACACGCTGCCCACTCCCAGCACACCAGGCTCTTGCCTTTTTCCAGCTCTGGTACCTCTTGTGCTCTGCCTGTCCAAACTGGGATAGAGCAGCAAACCCTCGGGATTTTTCCTCCCCCTTGTCTGGTTCACAAGAGAGAGAAAACTTAAAGGGACTTAAAGGCATCTGGATAAAGAAAGAAATGTCTTTTTGACCCTGCTGTCTGCTGGCAAATTTGAGCTCTTTCCTGCTTGATGGGGAGGATTCTGGCACCTGCAGTGGCTGTGAGCATCACCTTGTCTGCATGGTACCCGCCAGCTGGCACCCCCAGGGCTCAGAAACGGTGACATCTCCCTGCCTGTGTCTGTGCCTTAACCTCCTCCGTGCTGCCGGAATGTGGGAAAGCCGGTGCCACACTGTAGATACATCTCCAGTCCCACCGGAGGGCAGTGCAGTCCCTGATGTGGGTTGCCAGGCTGTGGACGGCCAGGGTCAGCCCTGCACATCGCAGTTCCCACATCCCACTATTTAACACCAAGGTCAAAGTCGTCTAATCCTTCTAAAAGCTCCATGCTGTTCTCACTCCCTAGATGGAGAAATCGCAAGGAGTGGAGGGCAGAACTGCGCCCCTGTGACACAAGCTAAGGTTGGAAATATGTGAACAAGTAAAGATGCCACAGCAAATAATGCAAGCCCTGTTTGATTTCACAGGCAGAGATGAATTCCAATTTTTAAATGCCCTGACTAGCACATATTGCTGCACTGCTGCGACAGCTCGAGGCATGTCAGCAGTTTTGCAATAAGGGCTGATGTAATGTTCCAGACAAGAAATCACAACTGTGAAAGACAAAAATACCATTTTCACAGCAACTGTGGATTTTACAGATGTTGTATAGACAGAAATGCCTTTAATGATAGCAGAAATATGATTGCTTAAAATAACATGTTGTTCCCATATATAGCTCTGAAATGAAATGATGACCATTTAAATTCCACACCACTAAATTATCATTGCTTGTTACCATGTTAGAAGCTTAGAAAGGGGAAGGAAACAGGTATCTCCTGCCTCATTTGGACTCTAAGGACCACACAAATGCATGTGATATAAATGCCAGCTCTTCCAAGGAAGGACATGTCTGTTCTCATCCAGCACAAGGTGATGGGGTGATTTAGCATCAGCCACAGGTGTTACAGGGATTTTGTGATTCCCTGAGGCTTATCAAATACCCCATTCTATGTTCAAGTGGCCTTACATAAAAAATATCACCTTAAAGAGGTATCTAAGCCTTATTTAGCCTCCCTGATAAACCACAGCCTGGTTTGGCAGCGCAGACTGACCGGTATGAGTGTAAGTGGGCTGACAACACAGCTGATGTGTTAATTGGTGTGTTTCCCCCCCAGGACCAGATAGACACCCTCACCTTCCAGAATCAATCTCTTAAGGCCAAAGCAGACCGGTTTGAAGAGGCTCTGAAGAAAAACACTGAGGAACAGCTGAAGGTAGATGAGCACTCTAACTATACAGGCATCAAGATACGTGTTTCTAAGTGTTACACATCGCCTGATTCAATGAAGAGCAACTGGATCCTCACTCCAGGGACAGGGGGCAGGTCCCAGCTGAGACCCTGAATATTGAGCTCTGAGGAAGAGTCACGAATCTTAGCCAAAGGGGTGTCAAGGAGACAATATCAGGGGTCAAATGGGCTGCAGAGGACCAGGTCCAGGTAGTTTTCACACCACTGATTCTCCTAAACCACAGGGTTACATTAAGGAATCTCTCTCTTACGGCTGAAGATGTATGCATGGCTGACATGTCCAAATCCCTGATATATTTCCTAGATTGTGAGAGCTCCGTATCTACACTTAGAAAAAGATTTGAAGAGCTTAAAACATGTTCTGGAAATGAAGAATCTCCAGATTCACCAACAGGAGAAGATGATTATGGAGCTAGAAAAACAGGTGAGCTGTCATTTTTCCTACAGAGGAGACACCACAGAGGTAATACAGGAAAAGTTTGGTTACAGCAGATGAACTTAAGAGAGGTGAGTACCCACATGAGGCTGGGGCAAGACAAAGAGGTTCACATCCATTGATCTGGATTATTTCTTCATATAGTACCTGCTCAGCATGTTAGGTTAGACAGCGAGGTGAGTGGTGGAGGAAGAAAGGAGGAAAAGGGAAATTTGTAGTAGTCCAGGGTACACCAGCCTGCACCATATGCCCCTACATGCATCAGGTAGCCTTTCAGGGCTGGAGAGGGCACATGGGGGAAGATTGAGCCATGGTGTGTCTTGCTGCTGCTCCTGCAGGCATTTAGGGAGCCATGTGTGGATTAGCAATACTCAACAAGCAGTTCCTAAAAAGGCTTACTCTAGAAGAGGTCTCTCCAGCCCTCCAGTAATGCTTTTCTGCAGGCTATGCTGTTTTCTCATCCTTTGCTTGCGGGACTCCCTAATGAAGAACTCCCCAGTTCACCATCAATTATGGTTTTTGTGGAAAAGGGGTTTCATTTTGTACAGCATAACCTGCAGTGACAGTAAAATACAGTGTGGTGGCAGGATGAGGCAATACTTCAGCTGGGAGCTGTGGCAGCTGGGTTCAGCACAGCATTCAGCAAGATTTGTTTCCATTTACAGGGAAATTTGAGAACTCTGATGATTATTTTGCTGAACAGATGCTTTAGTAAGTGGATGTAGAGAAAAGTGCCTTTGCAACTGAGGCTTATTATCTCTGCTCCTTCCAATGTGCTACTCTTGGAGCTAAGCCAGCATTTGGAAGCACTGGGAAAAAAAATCCCAAACAACAGCCTATATAATTTCTGGTCATTTAGCTGCTTTTGCTCATTAACCGCATACGAGTGCACAGTCCTGTTCCTGCCCTTTATCACAGTAAAACACTGGGTCTGCTGTGGCCCAAAGGCACAACTGCCTTCCATTTCAAGATACACCTTTGTAAGTGCCAGAACATCTACAGGACATCTCCAAATGCTCTGGTGCCTCAAAAGGGAGCAAGAGGGCATTTTAAACACAGGGTCAGCCTTGGCTCCTTGGCAGCTGAAAGAGAGGCTGGAAATGAAGATGGCATAGCTGCTACTTGTGAAAACCATGGAAGAAGCAGAGAGAGAGCCCGTGGTGGTGATTCCTCTCAGAGCGTTTCAAAACAGGGCCAGAATCCATGTGCTCTAACAAAATAAATTAGGACAGACCAGAATATCTGAGAATCAGGGGTATCCTTTACAATTACCTGCATAGACCAGAAAACACAACCTAAAACTGATGTCTCCACCATTATGTGTGAGTTATTGCTATCCCCAGTGCACAATATTTTGGTTCTTTATAAAAGGTTGGGAAACTCAATAACCAAGCTCACACAGAGATAAGATTGGCCTGTGCTATCTTGTTTTCTTTCAAAAGTGTTGAATTCAGCAAAATTTTCAGCTGGAAAATCAAGCACTAAGGTGATAAAGTATGTCAAAATTAAAGCTTGGGGAAAACAGGGCACTGTAAACATCTTACTGATGTTCTAATACACTGCTACTGATGTCCTCAAAGTTTGCCCTTGAACTGTGCTGAGTAAAAGCTACCTGTGCTTGGGATAGGATTAATTTCAATTAATTACAGCTTAAACTTAAATGTCTGGTTTAAGCCTGTCATTTAAGCTGACATTGTCAGCAGTAGTGAGAAGAGTCTCCAGAGGCTAGCCCACCTCATGAGAATTCAGCAGCACTCTAAGGCTGCTGCTGGGCATCATCTGCCCTGGTGGGTGACTCTTTCCTCTCCATAACTGAGCAATCATAATCTTGGAGACTGGATGTCAGACTGTAATGTCTGAAAGATGTACATCATCTTGTACTCCTCCTTCATCACTAGACTGACCACTCATACCACAGTGCTGGGCAACTTTCCATGCTGGGTGCTCCTCAAGTGTCACCAGCACTTTCTCCAACATCTGGCTCCTTGGGGGACAAAAGTTGTGGAGTACCACTGAGGAAAACATCTACTTGCTCTGAACAAAACTAAGACCCTCCTCCTCAGGTATAAGTACAGGCTGGTTCAGCTCTGCCCCTGCTCAATGCTCTGCTGATGGCCCCAGGAACTTCACCAGTCTGATGTGATGGTGTGAGTCAGATCTCTAAGTCACAGCTGCAGTCAAGAAAACCACCTCCACCTATCCTCAAATTTTAGAAGTTGCTCCACAGATTAATATAGAACAAATTATCTTGGATCAGGTGCTGAGTGTTCTTCAGACTTAACAAACCTTCTTTTGCTGCAGGTTGAAAAGAATTTAAAACTGGAAGAAAAAATCACCATGCTGCAACAGCAGAACGAAGAACTCAGAGCCAGGATTGAGCAAAATACCGTCATAACAAGGTTTGTGCTGGTATTTGCAATCTGTCTGACCTTGAAAGGAGGCCCCACATCTTACTTGTCCAAGGCTGACACTTATTTCAGAAGGGGAAAAGCTTATTTCCTCCTGAAAATGTATTTGTGTTGTGCTCTGCTTGTCTTATTAAAAAAATACTTTTATATTGGGGTTTGCTTCCTTTAACATAAGGAAGGACATGTATCTATGTATTTCCATGATTTTGACATGCTGCTGAGAACAAGCTTACCAGTGGTTCTGATCTCAGTATCAGTGCCCTGAGACCTATTAGTCAATGGGTAATGAGGATGCAAAAAGGAAAAATCTTGGGAAAGACATCCTAAGGATGCAATTGTCACCCAGGCAGGATTAACCTTTGGCAGGTTTTTTCATCAGCACTGCCTTTTTGCAGCCTTGTCACAACATGACATGGGTGACAAGGCTCCTTGTTAGGTGACACATAAACAGCAGGGTAGGATAGTCCCTGTCCCAGAGAGTTTATATCATGCTGCAAGGCTGGAGACTGCAGTTGGAGCCAGGAAGAAGGGGTGCTAGAGGGAGAAACTAGAGCTGGTCTTGTCCCAGCACTGCAGCTACCTAGCTGTCATTGCATCCAAAAATGGTGCCACTGGCCAAAAATTTAATTTTTAGCTGATTTTTTGAACTGTCAGTGTCTCATCTCTGCTTTTTGTTTTTGTCTTTCTCATGCCTCATTTCTTAATGACTCAGCCTTTTGAAATTGTCTCCAGCATGTAGATGTTCTAACATTCAGATCGGGGTGAGGATTATGTTTTCTCTCCCCTGATTGTAAATACCCGTACACGTTTCACTGTCTGAGGTGGGTGTCCACAGCATTTCTGTGCTGGAGGAGGAAAACTGGGTATTTTTAAGGTCTGGTTCACCAGACCAGTTTGAGATGCCGGCTTTTGGGCTGGATGAATTGTGGCCTGGAAGTGGCAGTCTCTCTCCACGCCTGACAGCAGCCAGGGTGCCTGGTTCAGTGCTTGGCATCTCTGCATTGCAGCTCCCTGTCTCTGGCTGGGCAAACAGCACCCTCCCTCCACTCCCTGCTGGCATCCAGCTGCAGCACTTTGCCTGTTGCCTGCAACTGCATAGGTATCTGCTTTCAAAAACACCTTTCAGGAGAAATTCTGAATTTGAAGTCAGCCTGGGAAGTCAACTACAAGGAGAATAATTTTCAACAAGTAACTCCCTGGGGACAGCTGTGGGGCAGCTACAGAGACAGCCAGGGCTTTAAAGTGGGAGTTATGAAAGCATGCGTTTTCCCAGCAGCAGTAACCACCCTGACTGCTGATTTCTGTTGTGCTGGCACTGCCTGGGAAGTGCAGCATGAATGAGCTCAGGGAGCTGCCCCGGATTAGAGCTATTTCTGCCAGCTTGCAGTCTGCGTGCCCAAGCGGCTGTGGCAGCCCAGCAGCAGTGAGAGGAGGGAGGGGAGGCAGAGCAAAGCCAGTCTCTGCAGCACCGCCAGGAGGGGGTCCCAGGGGCACTAGGGTGTGGGGGGGTACACCACAGAGGTATTTCCAATTAAGGACAAGGGCAGGTACAAAGGGAAGGACAAGAGGAGCCTTTCAGGTAGATCATGACCCAGTTTTGGATGCAGGAGCTCCACAGAGCCCCTGCTGGGACTTCCCCAAGCACTTGAATAAATCATCTCATCTCCCAGCATTTCAGATCCTCCCTCCAAATCAATCAGCATTTTTTTGGTCCTTTCGACTGGGGATGTCTGAAGGGTGATAGTTTCCAACACCCAAGAGATCAAGATCACTCTGCTGGCCACTTCTCGCTCCACAGTTCAGAACTTTCGGGGACTGGGAGAAGAGAGAGACGTATTCTTGATTACCTGAACTACATTTCTCTAGGAATTGAGGCTAAAAAAAAAAATCTTTAAAAATGTCTTTGAAACAAAATCAGAAATGCCAACCCCAGCCTCTCATAGACTTTTGGTGAGCGGACCAGCAGTCCATGACATCTGCTACAGCCTTCAGGCTACACCCAGAAAAGCAGTTGTACAGAATTTTTGTATCCATCCAAAATCCACACCCAGCTGCTGCTGAACACTGAAAACACCTAGGGGAAGGTTAGGTTCCTCCCTGTTAATTTCTATACAACCCTAAATTGCCAGTAAATCAGGCTAGGTGCCTGCCCAGAGCTGCCACAGGTTGATCACATGAGGAGCTGGCTCATGCCCAAGGGTAGTGGGGCTGCAGAAGCCTGGTGCACCTGCATGCATCCTTTGGGACGTAGGGATTGTCAGCACATGCCCAAAACACGTCTCGATCACGTCCCACAGTCTACTTGCCCTGCCCCATTTGTTTCAAAACCAGTCACCTGGCTGCTGAGCGCAGACTCACTAAGGCTGTGGTGTCCATAGGAGATTTCCACGCCCCAGCTCCAAAGAAGCCATTAAGTTACTGGGCATTCTGGGGAGAACACCTCCATGGTCATTGCTGGTGAAGTTTCTCTAGTGTTGCAGTCAGGAATAGAGGCTATTTTGGGACCAAGGAGGAAGGAGCTGGAGAAGGACCCAACCTCATGACCTTTTACGGAGTAGAGGGAAAGCCTTGAAGCCGAGCTGTGTCCTGCATCTGGACATCAGCTGAAATTCAGAGCATGGAAAGGCCAGACTGCTTTTCCTTTGCATACCGTAGCAGTGAGTTGAAAAAATCATGGATGCAACTGCTGTCACCCCTCTTTGCACTTACTCTGACACTCCACAACACCAGGGAGAAAGGCTGGGGGCAGCTGTAATGCCTCACAGAGGTGTAGAGCACCTACATCTGGAACTAGAATCAGATGCTGGGGAGAAGGTATGACTTGTGGAGATTGCTTTCTCACCCAGCAGTGAAGAGATCTAGAGACAGCTGTGCCACAGCTTTGGCAGCTCAGCCCTAAGGGCAGGGGTGCCTGCATGAATGCCACCATCTTTGCCCTGGAGTGCCTTACATGTTGTCCTGCTTCTCTCTCCAGGCAACTGTCAGAGGAGAATGCAAATCTTCAAGAATACGTTGAGAAAGAAGTGGAGGAGAAGAAGAAGCTCAGCAGGACTAATGAGGAGCTCCTCTGGAAGCTGCAGGAGGGAGATGCTGTGAGCCCCGTCAAACTCCCACCGGCACCGTCCACTCCTTTTTATCGCTGCTCATCAGGGAACTCCTCTCCAGCAAAAGTCAGAACCTTGAGGCGATGAATCAGCACCTGTGTGCCCAAGGTTCCCTGCCTTTTATGCATTTCCAATCTGCAAATCGTTACCATCCAAGGAAGCACTACCATCAACAGGCGCCCAGGGTTCATGGCTGCAAGCATGCTCAGTAGCTGCATAGCTTTACAGCAGGCAGGGTACTCTCACAGTCCTCATATAGAAATACTCGGTTCTGACATGTTGATTAGGGTAGCAAAAAAGATAGCCAAGAACTAGAACAGCAGAAAGTTAGGATAGCAAAAGGTTTAGTTTGATGTGTGAACATTTTAACTATGGTTAGAGCCAAAAGTTGGGAAATGCTCTATTAATGGTTCATCAGAATGAACTTTTGCTGCAGTATTTCAGGTTAGTTACAAATATAGTTGAAGTTGTGAATATTTCTGTATATGTGTCTGTGTTTATATACATGTATGTATTGTACCTTTATACCTATATATAGACGCACACACATATATATGTAGTTGCAAATGTTCTGAATTACATTTTTTATATTATTGGATACTACTAAGTGCTGATATATTTTCATTACAGTCAGCAGTTTTCTAACTCGTGCCTAAGACTTGTATCTAAACAAAATGCATTTCTGTTTAGCCTCCCAGGAATATTTATACCCAACCTAGAAGAAAGTTACACAGAAGTAGAAGCGCCTTCCAAGTGACCACCAAGTGGTACTCTATGTAACATGAACACCAGCAAATTTGAAATTCTAAGACAGTACTGCCTTTGAAACCATCACCTTTGCATTGAACACCAGAAAAAATATGCATACCATCCACTGATTTTTAACTCTTAGCATTGATATTGTAAGTGGAGATAGGCTAGAGATGAGAAAACTGAGAGTTTTAGCAAATTTGGTAGAGGTTACTGGTTAATATGGTTTGATTTTAGTGTCTTTATTTCAATCCTAGTCAGATCTTATCTTGTCTTACCTTGTCGTGGTTAGGATGCAATCAAAATCTCTGGTTGTAGGTTTCTGTCCATTTTGTTTTATTTCAAGCCCCAGAAGCAAGGAGAAAATAAGTTGTTTATCCTTGACCTTTGCTGGATGAGAGGTTTCCAATAGTTAGATGAGATACTGGGCATCTGCTAGGACTCTAGCTTCCCTCCACCTCAAATGCCAAATAGAGCATAGCCAACTTCATAGGTGCAGATAAAGTCAGAATTTCGTTCCTTCCACATATCTGCATCATTTCACATTGCTACAGCTTACCCAGAGTTAGAGAGCACTTCAAAGATTCACGGAAATGAGTGGCTAAACTACCTTTAACTTTCCCATCTAGAAGTAAAAATGTTCACCCAGGCTTGGGGTGACCTCCCACCTGAGAGGATGGTGAGGCCGAGGAGGAGTTGGGGTGAGACTGTCTGCAGAGCCCTCATGGGCATTGCTAACAAGATAAAAATATCCCTGAGCATAATTTAAAAAACAAAGAGATCTGTGGGATGCTCTCCTACCCAGCTTAGGGCAAAGAGCCTGCCTGCAGTGCCTGCAGTGCCTGCTCTGTGTACTGGGGCCAAAGTTAGCAGGGCAACAGTACCTGGAGGAAATCCCTGAGGTGCAGGAGTGCTGCAGGGAGGGTGGCTTTCTCACCCGGGTGTGTGGTGGCACCAGCAGGCCCTGCACCCACAGGGGTGGCATTGCACAGCCCTGCCATCCTGCTCGAGTGGGAGCTGTGCTTCAGCTTTCCTGGGAAATACTCAGGATTCACAGACTGCAGCTTAGATCAGCTTCAACCACCATCAAAGCACCTGTGGCCTGTTCCACAGTGTTAAAAAGTAAGATGATTTTTTTTTCTCCTCTTTAGAGAAATTTATTTTTGTAGCAGCTTTTGCATGGTACTGTGATACTGAGTAAACTGAGCATCTTGTTAGAATAGATCATGCCACACCAGCTACTACTGTTGAAATACATTGCTAGATTTTAGTGTGTCCAGCAAGTACAACCCAAAAGATGGATACCTAGCACACACATGCACACAAAGCCCCTTCTTGCCAAGTACTACTTTAATCATTTTGATACTTACTAACTGCACAGCTATTTGCAACACTTACAGCATTGTCATCTTTCATTCCACCAATGTAATTCTGATACAGTGAGATCACAGACTCATAGGGTGACCTAGGTTAGAAGGGAACTTTCAGACTATCTAGTCCAGCCCTCACTGCCATGGGCAGGGACACTTTCCACTAGACCAGGTTGCTCAGAGCTTCATCCAATCTGGCCTTGAACACTTCCAGGAATGAGGTATCCACAACTTATCTGGGAAACCTATTCCAGCATCCTACCACTCTCATTGTAAAAATTACCTTCCTTATGTCCAATCTAAACCTATCCTCTTGCAGTTTAAAACTGTTGTCCCTTGTCCTGTCACTACAGACCCTGGTAAAAAGTCTCTCTTCATTTTTCTTATAGGCCCCCTTGAGGTTCTGGAAGGCTGCTAAAAGATCTCCTCTGAGCCTTCTCTTCTCCAGGCTGAAAAACTCCAAGTGTCTCAGCCTGTCTCCATAGAAGAGGTGCTCCAACTCTCTAAGATCTTTATGGCTCTCCTCTAGACCCACTCCAAGATGTCCATGTCCTTCTTATCCCCAGAGCTGGATGCAGTACTCCAGGTTGGGTCTCACAAGAGCAGAGTAGAAGGGCAGAATCCCCTCCCTTGCCCTGCTGGCTACACTGCTTTGTATGCAGCCCAGGATACAATTGACTTTCTGGGCTTTGAACACCCATTGCTGGTTCATGTCCAGCCTCTCATCCACCAGTATTCCTAAGTCCTTCTCAGCAGGGCTGTTTTCAATCTCTTTATCCCCTAGCCTGTATTCACACCAAGGGCTGCCCTGACCTAGGTGCAGGACGTTGCACTTGGTCTTGTTGAACCTCATGATGTTCACATGACCTCACCTCTCGATGGCATCCCCTCCTTCCAGTGTACCAACTGAACCACTCACCTTGGTGTCAATCCACAAACTCGCTGTGGATGCACCTGATCCCACCGTCTGCATCATTTAAGATATGACACAGTATCGGTCCCAATACTGACCCCCGAGGGACACCACTTCTTACTGACTGCCGTCTGGACACTGAGCTGTTCTGGATGCAACCATCCAGCCAATTCCATACCCAGTTTCCATCCATCAAAGCCATAGCTCCCCAATTTAGGATGCTGTATGGGGCTATGTCAAAGGCCTTGAAGAGTCCAGGAAAATGACATCAGTTGCTCATCCCTCACTCACCAACACAGTCACACCATTGCAGAAAGCCATCAGATTAGTCAGACTTGGTAGTTGGTAGTTTCTAGGATTCTCCTTTTTACTCTTTGTAAAAATGGTTGAGATGATACAACTAGAGTTGTTACCTTGATGCTACTCAACACTTTAAATGCACTAAAGCGTATTATTGGCCCAGAACAGGTTGGCTGAACCTGTTGTAATTTATTAATCTTTCTCCTTTGTATCTGGTGCTTTCCTTACGTTGGTTAAAGTCATATTCAAGAGATGCTTCCAGCAGTGAATTGGGAGTGGGGCTTTTAATGGTGGGAAAACTGGGACTGAAGCCAGCTCAGTCATCATTTGGTATCATTGCCAATCCCCTTCCCATCAAATTTTTGCCTCCCAATCCTGCCTCTCACTGGATTCTTCCTTGGCACACCCTCTAAGGCCTACCCAATCACTAGCAAAGCTGCAGGAAGCTCTGCCTAACCAGAGGGACCCAAGCAACTTGTCCTGGTGGGGTGTGAAGAGTGGCCCCTTCTGGTGCAAGCCCAAAAATGCAGACTTTTTTCCCCAAAAAAGGTTATTCCGGTTTTATACATTTCCTCTATCCTCTTTCTTTGCCTCTGCATGCTGAAGTAGGTGTGAAAGAAAAGCCCAGGTCGCACGGACAGCGGGAGGAAGGGAGCAGCCCCTGAATGGGGCAGCCATTCCCAGTGAATGAAGATCTCTGGGTGCTGGGCCAAGCTGGGAAGGGGAAGTATCTGCTTTTGCAGGGCTGGAAACTTCCCGAATGCCATGGCCACTGTGGAGACCTTCCCATCTGGAAACAGGAGGGCCTTTGGCAGGAGAGGGAATGTAGCCAGCGCTAAGCAGAAAGGGTTTTATCATCTCTGCCTTTAAGGAAGCCATTTGATTTCGTTCATCTTTACTCAATGCAGAAGGGTGTAGCAGCAATAAAACCAGCCTACAGCTGCTCCCAAGGGGTTCCAGAGATGGGCACTGGGAGCAGGTATTGGCCATGGGATGGTAGGAGAGCCAGCAGCGAATGGGAGGCATGGAAAACTCCTTTTTATTGTGGGAAGGTACCATTTGGCCCTACTGGGATTGCACCTCCAGTGACTGCTGGCACAGATGGGTTGACTCCGTTGATGCACAGCAGCAAAGGCTTGTGGTGGTGGCAGGTGGGGGGAGGAAAGAAAAAACTGTCAAGTGCAAAATCAGGTATTTTGTCTCTGCACTGATGGTGGTTGTGTCCCATGGACACTCTGAGGAGCCTCTGTACAGCTTCCCATGCAGTAGAAGTTCTGTGGTCTCATTTATTATGTGGCTAATGATTACAGGAAGAGTTTGTATTATTTCAATTATGATGTACAGATAAGTGTAATATATTCCTGATAATAAATCCGTGCACCAGTGCATCTATGGGCTGACGGATACAAATCAGCATGGCCTGCCGTGTTTTCTGTGCACACAGAAACTGGGATGAATGGGAAACAAAGCAAAAGCCCATTAGAGGCTACCCCGTGAAGGTAAAGATGGAAGCTAAATAGTCATTAGCTTCCTGGCAGAAGGGCTGGTCAGCTGCACTACCTGACAGTGGCTCACATGCTGTGAGTTTCCATGGACTCATTTTCTAGGATGCTTCCAATATGACTGGGGCTGCCAGAACAGTGATTGTGGTGTGCAATGTTTCCATTAAAGTGTCATGCTGCAGCACATGATGACAGGAACATTTCTGCCAGTGGTTCAGGCTCTGCTGATCAGCAAACACCTGAACTCCTCAATGTTCCAGTTCACTCAGTTTCAACACCCCAGCCCGTCCCCTTCACCCAGCCCTCCTGCTGAGAACCACAGAGCTGCTCAGGCTTTGCCACAAGGATTAAAAATGGACCAGGTCGTACCTCACCTTCAGAATGTGCCTGACAACATCCTCCTGAAAGATTTTTCACCAGGCCCCTGGCTTGCTCTGCACAGATGACACTTTGCTAAAGACACAAGCTTCATGTTTTCACTGAACAGAAGCTGGCAGTCAGGTAGAAAGAACATCCTTATATTTTTAGTACAATACAAAACTTTGATCCTGTCTGAGTTTTCATCTTGTTGCCCTCCCACCACATCTTCAGTGCCTTTTGGGAGGCTGTGGAGTGTGTTGACCTTGCCTGTGTTTAAACAAAATAGACTTCAACTTAGTGGCTTTTAATTTCTATATTAATCTCTCCCTGCTTGAATAAGACTTTGTATATGCACGAGGAGTAAAGGCTTGGCAGATGGTCAGGACGCAGCAACTAGAGCAGACCCCCCAACTTATTTCTGTGGAGGAAGCTGCACTCATAACACACCCTGAAGTGCACCTAGGAGGCAATGAACACATTACCTTCACTTCCTCAAATTCCAATCCTGACAAGAAAAGCCTCCCAGTGTTCAGTGGCCAGAAAGGCTATAAAGTCTCTTGGAAACATGAGAAATGGTCCACAATCCAGCCATGAAATCCAGGAGATGGTCTGATTCCCTTTTCTGCTGCATCAGACGCCTCTAGGCAAGTCATGCAGGGGGGTCTGTTCAGTTCTTCAACTCACTGACAGGTGCAAGAGCCTGTCGCTTCATCAGCAAGAGGCACGCTGACAAACAAAGATCGTCCAGTGTTCAGAGGCAGTAGTATGAAGGACACCTAGGAAAGCATCCACTCACATCAGGAAAGGGCATTTCTGCAGTATCTATCTGGGATGCTCTAACCCCAGAAGTGTTTGAGAGCAGGTTGGACAGGGTTTTGAGCAACCTGATCTAGTTAAAGATGTCCCTGCTGATGTCAGGTAAGCTGGACCAGATGATCTTCAAAGGTCCCTTTCCAACCCAAACCATTCCACGATTCTATGATTTGTTTTTCAGTACAAGCTGAAGCGTTAATTTAGATCAGTGGCACTACTTGGGCATGGCTCACCTTCATGGTGCTTTAATAAGCCTTTTTAGGGTAGTAGATTAATTTGGCTAGGGAAAGCTATTAGAGAGAATTAAAACAAAAAATCTTACAGCCAAAACCAAGGCATTGCCAATCAAATCAGACCCTGGTCTCAACTCCAAATTTCCCACCTTTCACTACAGGCAGGCTCTGCAGATGATCTCCAGCCCCAAAGGAAAAGCTCCCCTCAGCAAGTCAGACCCTAGAGCTTAATAGTGTTTTCTGGGCTGCACGCTCTGCCAGGACTGAAAGTCCCTGCACACAGGGCTGACAGCAGGCATTGCTCATGTAAGAATTTCATGCCTCTGAGGATCCTCCTGTGCGTCCCTTCCCAGGGCAGGAATGTGCTCCAGTCACCAGTGCCAAACCAGAGTTGCTAATGCTAGGTAGCCAGCATAGAAAGCTGATGTAGGGGGGGAGGAACACAGGGCTCCACTTGCTGTCAGAGCTAGCTCAGTTCTGCTGGCCACTCCCACCACTACAGCCACACCACTGGTGATTTCTGAGGCACAGAGGCAGGACTGCTCTTTGGAGACACCTGTTGTTTTCAAGCCATTCAAGCAGTACTTGCACCACATGGTTTCCTGACTAAAGCTGGCAATTCCTCTGTGGAGTGTACAGTCGGGAGAAACACCTGCTGGTGTTACCTGTTTTTCTGGCGAGTGATCACTCACCTGACAATCAGCAACCATAAACATTCCCAACATTTCACAGCAGTGACATGCTTTAACGCATGTGAGCACATAGCTAAAAACCCAGTTGACTAAAACAAAAAAAGTACGATCTGATATTTTAAAGAATGCAAATCTTGCAGGTGCTTTGTTAACCTGGGAAAATCTAGGGATTGGTGAGAACCTTTTTTTTTTGTGTGCATACACAGAGGGTACAGGTCACATAGGGTGAAGGATGGATCCTGGTCTATGCCTGACAGTAGCACTGCAAAATCTGCTCCACGTAGATTTGAGTAGAATATCTGTTGGGAGGTAATTCCCAGGGCTAGTGAAAGAAGGACATTTGTGAGGCCTGGTTTCATAGCAGCATTTGCACACAGAAGCAGTTCTCTTTCTACACACTGGGGAAAAAAAAAACAAAACAGGAGAGGGAGAGAGGGAAGCAGCCCAGATGAGCTGCCAGTGCTGCTGGGAATATGCCAGAGTTGTGTCTTTTCATCTTGTGGTCCCTTTTTTTAACTGTGCTGCTAAACAAACTGCAAGCTGCAGTAACCAAGTTGGAGAGGCCTGCATTCTGCTTCCTTATGCCTGCATAACTGATTACAGGTGTAATCTCGTTCAGGACCCCCACCACAAAGTTTCTTTCACTGCAGCCGTTCTTTCAGTTGCCCGTAAGTCAAACACAGTCATTTACAGCTGTCTGAGCCAGTGTCTGTGTTTCTCTCCACTTCTGCTGAGGCTGCGTAGCTGGCTTCCACACTGTGCCATATTCCATAGGTAAAGTAGATGATAAAGCCTGTGGAAGCCAAGGGAGAGAGCACTGTTAGCTCTGTAAATAAACAGAAACCTCTACTCACAGCCACTGACACAAGTTACACCAGTGAAAGTCCAGCCATCCTCATGGTTAGCTTCTAGCAGACAGCCACTATCTTCTTTAGGGAAAAAAAAACATTAACAAAGGCACCAGTCTTTAAAAGTCAATCTAACCCAGCCCCAAACAGTATCCTGATTTGAGCATTTCAGACAATTCAGCCTTATCTACAAGGCTGCTGGGAGCATCTTGGGATGCAGCTTAGCTTCTTCAGCTCCAGAAGCACAAGCTTCACCACCTGGACAGCAGCGCAAAGCCAGCCAACAAGAAATGCTCTATGGTTTCTTGCTGGCAACAAGACCCATAAGATGGCTCATGGGTTGTTGTTTTGTCCACACAAAGGCTTCAAGATCCTTGAATTTGAAACAAAGCTTGTCACACACTGACTAAATGGCTTCAATCAAGTCACCAGGGTTGCCCAAGGATGATTAGAGTGCAGAGTCCTTCCCTGGAATGCTATAATAAATTATGGTGAACAAAATCTAGTAACTTCAAACATAGCATTTTTCACTTAAACTCACCTAGGAGCATCCAGATTGCGAACCGAATCCATGTGCCTGTGTCTAGCTGCATCATGAGGTAAACATTCACAAAAATACTCCCAACAGGAAGAAAGGGCAAAAAAGGTACCTGAAAAAGAGCAAGGGATGCGTTACATCTACAATCATGATTAATGAGCAGGAACGAACATCACATCCCATGTAAATGGAAAGTGATGCCTGCTACCAACTCTTCAGCTGCCAGATCTGAGAAAAGGCAAGGTTAAACACAAAAGGACATCAGTCCAGCACAGCAGGGGGATGTGAACGATGCTGTTCACCTGTTTTAAAAGCTTGTTTTGTCCCCTAGAAGGAGGCAAGAGGCAAATTTTAGTGGCAATACTAAATACTTGTGGGGCAAAGGAGAGAAGAGTAAAAACCAAGGACTGTATCATGACAAACACCTATTGAAGACCAAGAGATGAAGGTAAGGGGAATGTCAGAGGAGGGACCTCAGGAGCTCCATCCATCAGATACCAAGGCGATGAAGCAACAGAGAGCAAATTACCCCAAAGCAAGGAAAACCAGCAAATACTGCAAGAGATGACTACAGCTGTACCAAGAATGCCTTACTGGTCTGAGAATCAAAGAAGAATGAGACAGGAAAGACAAAATGCAGAAGTAAGAATACAAAAAATAGCACTGCAAATATAAAATCAAACAAGGCAAATTATAATAACAGAAAAGTTTTTGAATATGGTGGAATTAAGTGGAAAGCAAACTTCACTCCTAAGGGAAAAGGAGATTTACAAAAACAAACAGGCTGAAATGTGGGCGTTTCTTAATTTAAGCTTTGCCAAAAAAAACTATGCAAAGAAGCTGCTCACATCATTAGAGAGAGGAGATAGGCACACAAATTAGAAAAGAGAAGAAGAATATTTTTCTAAACTTGTCTTTGTCAAGTCAGTAGAAAGAAATAAAATTTCCCCAGGTGGATGAGATATACCCAGAGATTGCAGAAGTGATCTCTGAACTATTAAATAGGCAACTCTGAGAGCTCTTGGTAGACTGGTAAAGTCTCTGAAGACTGAAGAAGGGAGAAAAAATTTGCATGAATAAAATACAGAAGAAAAACTGGAAAACAAACTAGTCAGCCTTGCATTTCCAGAGTGATTTTGGAGAAAAATCACAGTGAGGTTGTAAATGCCCAAAGAACAGCAAGGAGATAAGAAACAAGGTTGTCAAGCATTGGAACAGGCTACCCAGGGAAGTGGTGTAGTCATCATGCCTGGTGGTGTTTAAAAGACATGTAGATGTGGCACTGACGGACACAGTTTAGAGGTGGACTTGGCAGTCCTGGGCTAATGGTTGGACTTGATGATCCTAAAGGTCTTTTCCAAACAAAATGATTCTATGATTTTATGATTACAGATTTAGCTGTGACAGGTATAATTTTCTTTTTTCTTGGACAGGGTAGTGGCTGAGGAGAAAAAAAGGAGGTGAAATACCCTGAGTGAAAAGTGAACAGACTTCCTCAGAAGCATGTTTGGAAAATACAATCTAGATGAGAGCTCGTAACTTTTTTGTTCCTGGACATTTCTGTTTCCACCTTTGGGACCATTACCCCAAAATGAGCTGCAAACACAAC
Source organism: Irena cyanogastra (assembly GCA_013397155.1). Lineage (NCBI taxonomy): Eukaryota > Metazoa > Chordata > Aves > Passeriformes > Irenidae > Irena > Irena cyanogastra. The sequence goes on from VWZV01003698.1 coordinate 326,106, forward strand.
CTTAGAAAACTCTGATTGTATTAAGTTACTAAAATCTGTGAATTTACTGGAAAATTTTAATTGAAGAGCGATCAAAATGAAAGTAGTTCAGAGGATGGAATTATAATCCAAAATTAATTTAATAAATTGCGGACCTACCTGAAATCAATATGATAAAGCATGACTTGTAGGATTACACTGGGAGAAAAATCCCATCCAGTGTTTATTTAATATAGAAAGGATGGTGTGCTTGGAGAGGGCAGGAAAACAACAGGGTTCCTCATATTTAAGGCTGTTTAAGAGAGAATGGTCATCTCTTAGCATCCATGGGGACTAAGGAGGACATGAAAGTGCACTTAGACCCTCAGATCTTTGCAAACAAGTTTACTTCTTGCGGCCCTTCACAACCATCCTCTTTCCTCCAGTCTCTGTCTCTTCCCTATCCTATAACCATCTGCTTTCAAAAGCAGAGTCCTGCCCTTCCCTTCCAGCCACACCTCTGCAGCAGATTCTGCCCTTCCAGCTTCTCCTGGATAGAAAAGTTGACATCATGCCTATATTCCATGCACGTCCATTTGGCCAGTGTCCCCCCTCTGATGCAGGCCAGCACATGCACTTACTCCTCCAACCACCTCCCAGACACCTCTTTTCTAGCTACATGCCCCAGGACATTCACCTTAAAGGAGAGTTTGGTTTTGCTTTCAGGCTGTTTCCGTATAATGAAGATGATAGTGACAACAAGGATGGCAGCAATAATCTGTACAGTGTTTATCAGAATGTTTGGCTCAAGGGAAGTCAGGATACAGATACCCACAATAAGGAAACCTGTGAACAGACACCAAAGGTTACTGATTTTTTTTTTTTTTTTAGATACAGGGAAAACCCAAGAACAAATCATAAGCAGGCAAAGCAGAATCTGAAAGCTCACAAACAAAACAGTGACTCACAAAAACCCTAACCATAACAGATATGCCTTTCCCACTATACACCCCCACACACTCTATCTGTGGATTTCTTTTTAAGTCAGTTATTCTGGCCATTACAACAACTCATCACAATCACATTAAGGAGGTGAGTTTTCCCACCATGGTGAGTACAAAGGCCTACCAGCTGACTCATTGCCCCAGAGACATACTGCACAGCACTTACCTAAGATGAAGGTTGAGACATTCACCACCAAACCTGAGAATTTGGAAGGATCTGAATCTGTGGAACACAGTATGGCTTTGAGGGAAAACTTCTCCTCTTCCTCTGGCAGAAACCCAGCCTGTGACTCACTGGTGCTCACAGACTCGTTGTTATCTGCCTCCTCTGTTGACCTTGCCATCTGGTATGCCAAATTAGGCTGCTCTGGCTGGTACCTAGGAAAAGGAAATGACACAAAGAGCCTGTTAGTTTGGCTTTTAAATGAGGGTACCACTCATTTAAAAGCCACACAGATAGTCATGGCTGCACACCAGACCTTTACAGCACCAGAACAGGCCCATGTCACATCTATACCCTTCTGCTTCAAGGGGAATTTGAGGAATGATGTCATGATATAAGCAAATATGGCTAGCTCTTGTCACCTACAGCTTGGTTGTAACATAAGTGTTTTAAAGTGGACAGTGCTCCCTTTCATGAACCCTGTCATCCATGCCACCAAGACATGGCTGGGTGACAGGAGAAAGAAACAGCAGAGGGACAGACTGATGGTCATAACCAGGCCATTGTGTCATCTGTGGCAGTTCAGCTCTTGTGTTTTGGCATAGAGGTGGCTGAGCTAACAGCTCTGTAGCTATCACACCCTGCAGTGACATTCCTGGTGCCCCATACTCCTCCCACCCCAGGCTCTTCTGCCAGCTTGTCTGCTGCCACACAAGGAAGGAAGAGCTGAAGCAAGAATGGTTGTTGCATGTGTGGACAGCACATTCAACAGGGCTGTGACACACAACCATGTGAATCAATAATAAAAAGCACTCTTCCAGCCTCAGCTCTCTGTTACAGAAGACTTTATCAAGTTAGTCAACCACAAGTCTGACTAAAGGACTGGGCCACTTTGAAAGTCACCTTAAAACTGTTCCTGTGGGGATGTGTTCACAATGAGGCATTTGTTAAACACTGAAAATTGCAAAATGCAGTGAAATCCTGGGATCCAGCCACAGCAAGAAACTAATGGCAGGATCTTACACCTTTGGCAACAATTCAGCTGCTACATCATTAAGCAGTCAAGGGACAGACAAATCAGCTGCCAAGGCCACTACAAAACAGGCTGTTGGCTCTGCCTACCCATGATGGGGGTAATGTCATGCAATAGGTACAGTAGTTTGCAAAAACAAATTAAAAAGCCATTTCTAGCTCTGAGGAAAGGAGTACGCTGGGAAATCATGAAACTTAAGATGGGTAAGATAAATCAGCAAGAATTTTCAAGGGGCAGGGAGAAGAGCACAAACACAAAGCAATGGTACCACAGAACAGCACCAGCCCTTCCCCTGCTGCAAGACTGTTCTTAGTTCAGTGCAATTGCTGTGAAAGCCTCCATCTGATTCTGAATAAGTCATTCAACACACAAAGGTACTTTTCAGTAACATGATCTTCAGATATTTTTTTCATTAATCAGATGTTGTTGTCTGTACAGTGCCAAGCACTGAAGACCCAAGATTTTTAGCTTAGGTTTGGGAAGTTGTGGGAGCTCAGCACTTCTAAAAGACACACTGACCCTGCCAACACATGCTCAGTTCTTTTCCTGCTACTAGACTTCATCTCAAATCCCCTTTCAAAAGGAGGACAACTTGAAATGGTATCCCCACTGGGGACAAGAGTGGGAACAAGGCAGGCATCAAGGATCACACACCTTTCCTCCCTACCCCTAAATGCCTCTCCTGGGGCATTTAGAGTTGACCACAGCATGACTGGCACGGAACAAGGGTTAACCAAGTTCAAAGAACCTCCCTGTAGATCCAACTAACACAGTCCCCCATGAATTGAAAGAAACAAGCTCTTCACACGCCTGTAGCTGGAGATGTGCCCGTAGAAACTATGAGGGCATCTGACTGCTGGGCTGAATTCTCTCTGTGTGCCAGAAGAGACAAAGCTTCTACATTCTTACCTCAGTACCAACACACAGGCTGCTACCAAGGAGTAAGCCAGGAGGGTCCCGATGGACATGAGGTCCACAAGATCTTTCAAGTCAAAGAGAAAGGCCATAACAGCTGTAGGAGGAGAGGAAGGTAAGAGAGAAGAAAAATCAGCAACATGGCAGAACATGCACATCTCAGGAGTGTTAATAACAATGCAGCACACATGTGACTTGGTAGGGGAGCTCAAGATGTCCCAAGAGAAGGAGAGGCAGGCCTCGGTGCATGAATACCCTAAGACTCCACAGGCTGTCCCAGCCTCACTAGCTGAAACAATAGAAAATGCTTACTACAGTAAATTCCAGCCTCTTTGTCTCACACAGCAATGTTCACCCAACTACCAACAAAAAGCAGGGGTTTAAGCCACAACCTCATTGTTAGTCCCTCAGTGCAGCCACAGCACTCTTAAAGTCACGATTATGTCCTAGAAGTAGCTAGAGGGAACAGAGGATGGGCAGCACCTTGCCCTGGTGTCTCAGCTCAGATGGGGTACAATCAGGCTTGTGCATGCAATGGGACCATGCATCAAAGAGGGCATCTTGAAGTAGCAGGTGTCATCATGGGGATTTCCAGAAAAAGGCCGCCATTCCTTCGGTATTATCCTGCTTACACACCCTCACCAGGTAACCCTGGTTGTACAGGAATTTGTATAGGGCTTTCAGAAGGCAAATAAGGGGATAAAAGACACACAGTCAGACATCAGGTGACACCAACAGCCATACAAGAGTGTAGGGACCTCAGAGCCAAGCCTGGCCCAGCTCAGCCTTAATGCACAACCTGGAGCCCAATAACCAGAGGCAGCCTTCAAACTCAGCTGGCAAATTCTGTCCCCAGCTTTGTCTGGGTTTTGTCATAGGCACTATGGACCACTTGGATGAGACCATAAAGCTTTTTTTCTTTTTACTTTATATTGCTCTTGTTCCTACCCCACCATGGTCCGGACCCAAGAATACCTGAAGAGGAAGGTACGGGAGAAGGAAGCTGTGAGGAGGCTCTGAGAGTCCCAGCAGCAGGAGCTGAGCCCTTTCACAGGCGCTCAGAGCCCAGGGCAGCAGTCCAGCAGCAACTCCCCACCAAAGGTGGCACATTCTTGTACCCACAGCTCATCCTGCATTTGCAGCACAAGGTAAAGAGGAAGCAGCAAGGCTCTCCTCTTTGCCAGGCATCGTGAGGAAGGGGGCGGCTGCAAGAACAGGGTAAGCTGCTCATCCTTGCTGTCTGGGAGGTTTAATTCCTGTATTTCTGGCAGGCCAGGAGAAGAAGGGGAGAACAGGGTGGCTGCCAGCTGTGACTAACTGATTAACAAATGCCAGTGCCACAGGGGCCATCTGCTTGTCTCCGGCTGCTCTCCCATAGGCACTGCAGTGTCCTCAGCCAAGCCAGGCCAACAGCCACAAGGATGCTGGGGCACCACTGGCTGCTACCTCGCAGGGTGTTAATTACTTTTAAGGCTGGCTGAGCAGATAAAGGTAGTTCCTGGCATGAGACAGGAAGGAAGCAATGAGCTCTGAGAAAGAGGGACAAGCACACAGCGAGCTACTCATGCTCACCCAGACTCTCCAGGGCATGCCCTGGAAATCCAGGACACCCTCTGGGATGCTGTATTCTGCAATATATCCAATTAGTAAGTGGGCTAGAGTCAGGCAGACTTATCTGCCCTGAAGATGAGCTTACGTCTCCTTTCCACAGATTTGTGCAAGTCTTTGGATCTTACCTGCAGTAGCTCCTGATGTCACTGTTGCAATCAAGGGAGTTTTTCTCTTCTCGTTGACTTTAGCCAAAAATTTAAAGAGAAGTCCATCTTCTGCCATAGCATAAATTATTCGAGGCATCGGAAACATGGAGCCAAGGAGACTACAGACACAGGAAGGAGAAATAATCTACTTATATCACCTCCTGCTGAGCATAGGCACACAAGTGAAAGCAAGTTTATGGCAGTGTAACTATAGAACAGGTGGCTTTCATTCACTTCAGCTTCTCCTTCAAGGGCTCCCTCTGAACACCCATGTTACTGATAGCTGGTAACTGAGGTGCAGCTCTATGATTTTGGATTGTTAAACTTAGCCATGCGGCATAAAACCAGCCTGACTTTCAGGTAGTAAAACAGCTGTAACTTTTATGAGCCTCTGTGAGCTGCTCACCTAACTGAGTATGTCTAAGCTGATCTGAAATAGGCCTTCCCAGTTCAAGAGGTGTCAATGTTCTGCCTCCAGCCTGCCCTGCCTCCCATCCAGATGGCTGTCCTGCACATAACCCACAGACAGATGGCCCTGGATATGGTAAGCCCCATGCGCTCCTGAAGATGCACCCTGCACTACCTGACCCAAGTCTGCTCTCCACCCAGCAGGCTAGGATGTCTTGCACCCAAACCATGCTTGCATTGCATAGTTGCCTCCATGACTTAGTCACTCAATCCAGATTTATATTCCTGAGATGTACCTGCTGGGTCTTCTGCTAGAGATGGGAGTTTCTGAAGTGATACTGGTCACCTGCTTCTCTGGTACCTACCACAGGGTGAAATCCTGGTCCTTTTGAGGTCAGTAGCTCTGAATTTCATCCCTGGTCTCCACTCCATTTCTTAAAGGAGGTGGAGGTATGTGTTTGCCCTGAGAGATGCAAAAATGAAGAGTGGTGTCTTACCTCGTAGAAAGCGCACACAAGGAACCGACAGCCACTGCATAGTTGGCTCCATCCCAATCCACATATTTAAAGGCATTGGGTAAAGGGCTATTGGTATCCAGCTGGTAGTAAGGCATCATGAGCGTCAGGGCAGCTGACACGCCAAAATAAGCCACAAAGCAGATGAGAAGAGATGCCACAATGCCAATAGGAATGGCCTTCTGAGGGTTTTTTACCTCCTCACCTGGAAGAAAGGAATTTAAATATCGGCTAAATGACAAGCAAGACCTTTATCCCAGCCTAAGGCAGACATGCTTGTCTGGGGTTTTCAAAGGTTTCATGGGCACAGAGGTGCTCTTTGACCATAATGCTGCTGATGGCCTGCTCCATCCACGTGGGATAACAGAGCCTGTCACTTCTTCTGACCCACATTTGTGGAAGCCTCGTAAACTCAGAAACAGAAACAATCTAGATTAAAAATAGTCCTTTCCCCAAAACAGATCATCCTTCTATCCTACTGGTGATGCAGACCCAAGAAGAGTTCAATGATCACAGATGATGGAACAAGAAATTACTTTGCAGTTGTAGGGAAAATCTGTGGATGTCCATTTTTTTGGAACGAATGCACCATGATCATGGCACCATAGGTGCCCATTTCTGGAGAAAGGCAGAGTGCACAAAAGTCATATGGATCTTTGAAAATGCCTCTGAACAAAAGGATCCCCTCTAGTTTTTATGGAAAATTTTCAACAACCAAGTAGGAAAAAATATGTGTAAAAAACCAAAATTCCTCAAAATTCAGGCACTGATCAATTACAGAACAGATCTGTGCTCTCCTAGTCCTACAAAACTGCTCTGAAAGCAAGAGCTCCTGAGGTACAGCAATTCAGCAAAATGAACTGATAAACACAGATCCATACACCTACAGGTCAAAAGCAGATGAATGTTTCTCCCACAAGGAGAGGCTCCAGGGCTGGCTGGAGTAATGGAGCCAACACTTCTCCAACTCCTTGCTTGGAAGAAGACACAGTAATGCTTTATGTGTCTGTGATGATTCCCTTCTCCCTCTGCTCCAACCGTTCTTGCCAAATGTGAAATTAAAGATAATCCTTTCTTCAGGGAATTAAGATTCATCTTAGGCACAAGAAATATGACAATGCTGATGGCTTCTCTCTCAAAATGAGACCTCTTAACCTTCACAGGTAAGAACTCCTGATTCTGAGACACAGCTCTAGGGTGCAGTTTACTCCCCAGAGGCTTCCTCTGGGGAAGTAAAGATCCTCTGGGATCTTTAAAATACTCCAAGCCATCAGAGCTTCTTCAGCTGAAGGCACTGAAGAACTCTGTTCCAGAATAACCTGTTAATTAAAACATCTGGAGTCAGAGGGTCAAACTCATACCAGAGTCCATACTATGTACCATGTGAACCTGGGCCTTCCCTATTTGCCTAGCTGGTAAACCTGGACATGCTTTCTGCGGAGTCTGACCTGGTTGTGTCATCACTGACTATCCACAAGCTTGGGCCCTGCAGACAAAGAAGGGAGGAAGCTTGTGGTTATACAGTTAATTTGTGTGCCACAGCAGCTAGGAGTCAGCACCCAGGCACTCAGGGACTTGAACAAATTCAGCATTTTCACTATTAGGAGCAGCTGAGCCAAAAGCCTATTTTGAGCTGAAGTTCAGAGGGACAACAAATGTGGTGCTCTGCAATGTTACTGAAAATCAATCCACTGGCAGCCAGGATCATAACCAGAATGAAGACATCTTTCCTCTTACCTGTAGTAGCAATACAGTCAAATCCCACAAAAGCATAAAAACACGTGGCTGCCCCTGAGAGGACTCCTTTCCATCCATAGGGCATAAACCCTCCAACGCCGTAGAGCTTTTCTTCCTGTGTTTGACTGAAAGGCATGGCACTGGGTTAGAAGTGATCCTGCCCAGCTGGGAGTCACAAAGCTGTTCACATAGCTCGTAAAAAAATCCAAAGCCCAAGTTTGAAGAAGCAGGCTCTCCCTTTAATATGCTAGCATACAAATACCAGGCAAAATGCCCACTGCTGAGCTTTGGACTGGCCTGCAACAGCCTGGGAATGCAAGGAATAAAAACGGTTCATGGTTTGTTCTCACCACCTGTTTTGTGGGGTGGATAAAAATGTCTCAGCTAAGACAAGGAGAAAATAGCATGAATATTAAAAATCCTCTCCTAACACTACTCCATGTGTATAGATACATATATCCATTTAAACAGAAGCTTTTGGAAAAGCTGAAGACTAAGAAACATGTGAAACCATCCACTTTTTACTTTAGATGGACTCAGATAAAGGGTAGGTGAGTCTGAGGAACGCAGGGTGCCATGATTGTTTAAAATCCACCTCATCTTCCACTCTCAACTTCCAAATTCCTTGTGCCAAGCTCATACCCAAACCATGCCTGTAACCATGAAAGAGAAGTGGAGCCTGGATCCCTGACACACCAAATGCTTTGCTGAGCCTTAACCAAAGTTCATTTAAGTCAAGAGACAAACACAGGCTGATTTCAGTGCACTCTGAATTGCAACCCCAGATCCATGTGCCTTGTGTTGAATGACATATAACAAGCATATCTTTCAGTTCAAGTGACTTAGGTCACATTTTCAGTGAAAAGCCTTTGTAAAGATGAATTAAGGCAGTTAAACTAAACTAAATCCCAAATCTGCAAGTCTTCTCACATATAAGTATCTGAACTCTCTCACAGAAGCTCTGCTGAGACTTGGATGAAAACTGGCCTACAGAAATAGCACAACCCAAATGTGGGTTACTCTGGAAATAATGATAAAATAAACCTCAGATTTTACAAAAATAGCTAGTCATACAGGTCAAAGAGCTGCACTCATACTTTGAAACTCTTGCAGTAATTCCTCCTTGCATGGGAATAGCAGGAGGGAAGGAGAGGGGACCTGTCCTATAGAAGCAATTTGTTTGCAGCAGGTTGAATTTTGAAAAGAGGCTAAGAAGCAGCTTTTACACAAGACAAATTTGACCCACACAACATTTATGAATCTCACCAGATTTTACCCAGCTGTGCTTCCTTGCGGGCCATCTTAAAAAGTTTAGGTAGCAAGCCAGGACTGAGTTGATATATGTGGAGATATTTAAAGGTCCTTATTCTGTGTAGCACAGTCTCAGGCAAAAATTAATAGCTTTGCCTTACTGGTAAGCCTTGCAAGCTCCTTAATTTTGATCTTGTGTAGGATGACAGAATTTTGGCCAAGCAGCAAAATGTCATTAAAAACAGATTTATGATATGCTTGCAGCAATGCATGAGAATAATCTGCAACTTGCCTTCATTCTATTGAGGCATTTGGGACAAGGTCTCTATGAGGTATAACAATGCCTCAAGGATATTGCCCAAGTATTCAAAGAAAGCACACAGCTATACTTGGACATGGCTTCATACAGGCACCAGAGCCAGCCTGGTGTAGACTTGAGTAGAACACGGTCTAAAGAGCTCTTTTCTCTCAACTTTGGATGCTGTATTGGTTATAAGGCCAGAAACGGTCAGTCCTGCAGCAGGGCCCACGATGACACAGCCCAACAGCACAGCCTGCTTTCAGCAAACACACACCAAAGACAGCTTTGCCTCCAAGGTATCTGGCAAAGGAGGCAGCCATCCCATTCACTGGTTTTCTAACTCAGCCCACAACCCCCCATTTAAACTTGCTTTTGAAAATGCACCAGGTTCTGAAATGAGAAGAAAACATCCAACCTACTTGTCTTTGAAAATGCTATGGCTGGTGTTGTAAATGTCCTGTTCAGTCAGGTTCCAGTTTTTAACAGATCCTTTCACAAAGCCGGAGATCACGACAAACCCAAGGACAAGGACGTTGATGCAGGTGAACACTTTGTTCACCAGGGCAGATTCTTTCACACCAAAAGCTAAAAGCCCTGGGGAAAAAATGGCATAGGTCAGGTATTTCACCACCAGCAGCAGGTGCTGGGGACTCGTAGACATAGCTCAACTGTGTCCATGCGGAGCTCTGCCGAAATTATCACACCTTGTTTCTTCACAAAGCCAAGTAGCTCAGGCTTAACTCACCCAGAAGTAGGATGAGGACTTCAGCTCAGACATTATTTCTGCAGAATGTGACACACCTTCCCACCCAGCACGCCCACACGGACCATGTCCCTGGTGAAGTGCTTTGCTAATACACTTAAACTACTCCCACAGCCTCAAAGTCCAGAGACTCGGAGAAAGCACGACAGGTGGTTTTCAATGAATGGACATTGTCTTAGAGGTCTTGGCCAAGGGCAGAAGTTATGAACAACATTCAGCTTTCCTTAGAAATGGAGAAATATGAGCAGGGACCAAATCCAGGAGGATTCTACTTCTAACAGCTACTTCTAGAGCTGAAGACAAAGAAGGTGGCATCTTGGGAATCCTGCTCCCACTTAAATCAGCAAGAGCTTTGCCAGCGAGTTCAGTGAGACCAGGCTTTCAACTTGGTCTTAAGATCATCTATCTGAAGAAGAGCATGGCTACAGGCCTTGGCAAACAGAATCTCACTGAGGCATAGCTTGGCTTCTCAGGTCAACAAGCTCTCTTAACTTCCTCTTCAGGTGTCTGATTTTTAAGAACTGAAACTTTTAACTCAAATCTAAGGCTGAAGGAGAAGTAAAAAAAACTTCACACGGGCTCAAGGGAGAAGAGAAGCGCAACACAGTGTTCTTTTACTGCTACTGCAAGGGACTTCTATGAGAGAAGAGTGTCCTGTGTACTCATCTTTCCTTCTTTTAAAGTAAGAAATAAGCTGAGACAGCCATATCAGAAGACTGCTTGATAGGACTACACAAAACTTGTAAGGCCACAAAAATTTGTAAGGTATTTTTTAGAAATCTGAAGCTCAAGACAGTGCAAGCAGAAACAAACACGTGGTGATGGTATTTGAGACTAAAGCTGCTCTTTCAGCAGCTTTTTTTTTTAATAATGGTTTGCCTTTTTTATTAAAATCCATGGAATTTGCTTCATGCAGGAGCATAAAGCCACCTTATAATAAAGTAACCTTCGTAATTTTACACCTCGGCAGTGCTAAAGTAAGGAGTTCTAAATTTTGTAAATTGTATCTGAGGTGAAAGACCAGATTCTGATTTGAAATGAGAGCAATTCATATTACATACAAATGAACAAAGGGGAAAATCTCTCCCATTCAGATATAATCCTGAAAACAGAGGGGTGCTGTTGGGTTCAGCAGCCCTCGATGCAGTCCTAGATCTGAATGCAAACACAAATTCCAAAGCATCCCTTGCTTATGAGGCCTGTCTCCATGAGCACAGCTCACACTGAGAAGGCCATTCCAATCAGAGTGGGAAATGTCAGGATACCCTTGCCAGTGTGACACTGCAGCTTCTGCCTGCTGGAAACGGCAGAGGAGTACAGAAGCATAATATTTTAAATTTGGCTAAACTCAGTAATGCTTTGTAAGACCCAGTTGGGGTAGAGGTAAACATTCAGAAGAATTTTGATCTTGCGAGTTGTCAAAACTTTTCCAATTTATGAACAAAGGCTTGGCACATTTTTAGGAAAAAAAAAAAGAGGTGCTGACTGTCTATTATGTTTAATTTTCTCCAGAGAAATGTTTATTTCTCTGGAGTCTTGTATTCACTTCTGCAAATTGAAGCCCATATATATTAAAGAAAACCAAAAACTAAAACAACAGTACACAAGACTGTAACCAAGACCTCTCTTTTTTTCCCTCACTTTCCTGGCTCAAGGCATCAAAAATTGGCAGATTATCAATGGAGGAATAAGGTTGATAGAGCAAAATGCATGAAATTCTTGTGTAATAGGATTTGTGGAGGGAAGGATTAAACTCCTATACCTTATTGAGGATAACAAGTCATCTTTTCTTTTCCTCCTCATATAAAATTTGATTGAAGGTTTTAAAAGTGGCTCAAAAAATATTGAGAATGCTCCCCTCTAATTAAAAACCCTGCAAACAGGCTATGCCCTGTGCTAACTCTACAGCAGCTATATAGGTCAATCCAACACTTGTAGCAAAGAAAGTCTCTAATATGTTGTTCAAAATAAATCAGGACTTCATGCTCACTGCAAAAGCAAACAGTAAGATTACAGAAGAAGGAGGTGCAAGACCCACAAACCCCTCCAGTGCCTCACCTGTTAGGATGATGATTATCACCACAGCAAAGATGTCTGGGTATTTTGCTAGCACTCCAGGAGCATCCATTGTCATGTATTTTCTACAAAATTTTTCAATGTGCTGCCCTATGATTTCATCAAACGTCGCACTCCAGGCTCTGGCCACACTTGAGGTTCCTGCCAGAGGATAGAAAGGACAAAGATCACCCTTTGTGGCTGGCACATGTTCCAAACCAGGGGGAGCCATGTAAGGTTTTTCAATATGGAGGACCTCAAAGCAACCTTGCATGTGCTCCCAGGTTCTGGGAGCAGCCTTTCATATCCATACCCAGCCCTCAGCCTACATTCATGCTTGGCATCTGCTCTGATGGTAACACACACAGGTGGTGGGCCTCAGACTCATGCTGAGCTGACAAGATGAGAAAAATCTTTTTAGTCTGGCTTCTTTGCAAACCTCAACTTTGCCCCGACTCACCTTTTCCTTACATACCCAAGGGCCTGACCTTCCCCCAAACCTGGTAATTTCTGTTGCCAGAGAGGTCCAAATGTAATGCTGGCAGAAGCCCCTGGCAGCCCCAGTTAGGTGGCTGCAGCCCAGACAGGGTAGAGGGCCCTTACAGAATCCAGCTACTATCCAGCAGTGCAGTGATGATGAACCACACCAGTGGCCAGCTCTGCACTATGGCAACACTCAGGTCTACTGCAACCTCCAGGGCCAGAGCATCCGAGTAGGAAAAAGACTCAGATACAATTTACAAGTTATCTGAGCGTAAGTCAGTCTATTGCAGAATGCTGATGGTGACCACAGCAAGCGGAACAGCTCCTGCGTGCAGTAAGTGCTCAGGCTTTGCCCTCTGGGGCCGCTTTTTGTTTCCATTTGAGTGCATCCAACTATGTGCAGCTGGCAGGGGTGAGGACTGAACCTGGGGTCTCAGGACAAGCAAGTTGGGGACAGTGTCTCGGCCATAAAACTAGTTTTAGAGAACTGAAACAGTTACAAGAGCTACCACTAGACAGTGACAGCATTTTGCGAAATAAACAGGCTTGGGTAAAAGCCAACTCCTCCCTCTCCTTTGTTAATGTGGCTACTGTTACACTTCCAATGCCTCATACAGTACATACACTATATATAACAGCACCTAATTGAATATCATAATTATTACTGTACATAATTACCTAGTTAAGAAAACAGTTTGGCTTGGTTTTGGCTTGCAGAGCAGTTCCTCAGAGGATGCCATCAGGGGCCCCTTTCCACCCAGAACAGTCTGTCCTGCTACACTCACCTGTGAGTGGGTGGTCAGGTCCCAACTCCAGCACCTGCAATCCTGTCAAACAATGTCTGTGCTCACCTACAGCCAAATCCTCCGCAGCAGCGGTGGGCAGCACCTGCAGCACAGCTGGGAACACTCACCTGCCCAATCCAGCTTTGCAACAGCATAAAAATTAAGCTGCAGAACAGACCTGTTGGGAGACTCTTCTGTTCACCAAGACAGAAAAGTGCACAGTGTGAACACCTTTAAAGAGTTTGGACATCACGGCCATCAATTTAATCTTGAGAAATTGCAAAAGTTATCGTATACCACATTACAATTTTTCAGGTTAGCTTTGGCACAATTGGAGGAAAAAGACTATTTTAGTGATATTTTTTTGTCCTCGCTCTAATATTTTACATTCTAGGACGGGAACACCCAGCTCCTGCGTGTGTTATATTAGATGCCAGCTGTTTCGGTGCCAGTTCCACATAATTATCAGCCATTTATCCGGAACTCTCTGTAACCAAAAGGCTTGAGGGAGCAGGGGGAATCTGACATTCTTCCAACAACACAGACACCTAGATAATATCTTGCTGATATTAGAGAGCACAGTGCAAAGACATTCAGCTTGTACCCAGGAGAATTTACTAGTTCTGGGTCAGCATAGCCTCACCAGAGTGGATTTGGCTCCTGCCTATAGCACACAGCTCCCAGGAGAACTGCAGAGCTCAGGTGCTGGGCTCACTGCAGGAACAGGCACAGCCAAGGAAGTCACAAGGTGCCAGGAAACCCCAGCAGCACCTACTTACCAGAGATGCTGTTACTCATCATACTACCAGTTCCCACCAGTTTCTAGTTCCTGAAATGCATCCCACAATCTGGCACAGCTCCCCAAACCCACATCATCCCAGAAGAAAATTCACATCAGATCCTGATCCTGGACACCTTTCTCCTTCTCTCTAGACCATAACTGATAAGTTGCACGCCCATTTTTTTTCTCATCATACACCTCCAAGACTCCACATGAGCCTTCCCCCAAGTCAAGTCACTTCAATTAATTAAAAGTTACTGGCCACCCATCCTTGGGACTCCAGGATTTTTTTTTCCACCCTCATAATACTTCCTGAGCCAACATCTGAGAATCTCAGCATGAAAACACCAAGCTGGCCGAGCCCTTTAGAGATACACATTTTTGATGCACTGCTTGGCATTTTCTCAGCGAGATTAAGAAAAAAAATCAGCTTTCTGCCCTTCTCAAGCCCTGGCTCTGAAGTGCAGCGTGCACCTGTCAGAGACTAGAAGGACTGATGCCCCGAGACATTTAGGGATGTCTGTGTGTGTGAGAGTGAGCAGGTCAAGCTTTGCCCTGGTGAGGCAGCGTCCTGCCCCTACACCCCTCAGCCTCTATTCCAGCACTGCATTGGCACACCAGGGGCAGGGCTCCACTCCGCCTACCCCAGCTCCTGAGTGGCCAAATGACCACAAGTCCCACCTGGGGGGAGGGTCCACAAAGGCCCAGGGGTTTTTACAGCTGAGCATGAGTGCAGCACATCTTGACCCTACCTTCCTCTTAGAGTTTGTATCTGAACACTGCTGGAACTCAGGTGTTGGTAGCTATGTGTGCTTTTCTATATCTTCTCTGTCTTTTGCTCCTTCTTCTAATTCCCTCTTCTTGGAAGATTTTGAGTAACTAACATGGAACAGGTTTAAAGTTGGCTAAGTTGGATGGGCTAAATTAATGCTGTGAGAAGGGTTTTATGTTGATGAGACATTGTACTAAGTCTTTAGTCCAAGTTTCCTAATTTTTCAAAAGTTTCCAAGTAAACTTTTGTGTTGCCTTGACTTCCTGAGACTATCTGGTCAGTAGTTTTCCCATGTGTCTGACCCAGAGTACAAGAATCATTATAAACACTTTCAAAAGTCTCATCGAGCGAGTTGATTGGGGCCTTACAGTGGCAGCCAACATATCTTTCTCCTCCACGCTCCAGAAGCTGCTGGGAGTTGTCCTTGCTCACAAGAGGGGCAACTGGCTCTGAGAGAAAAGCTGGATAAGATAAAGAGACCTCCTATACCTCATATCCTCCCACAGTGTTTTTACGCTTTAGCCACCCTTTCTCACAAATTATGAGAAAGACAATTTACAAATACACATTCTTGACACAGGGCAAATAAAAGTAAGGAAGTTGTATTTGAACACATTCACGGACAGTATCTACTTATTTTTTACTGAATTTCCTGCCTTGTGACAATACAATGAACAGTCAACTCTGAAATAAGAACTGAGACAGCTGTCCAAAATTCATTATGAGAGTGCAGGGGGAAAAAAAAATCTTGGAAATACCACTCTGAGCCCAGATCCTCGGAGCAGAGCATTCAGTAGGCAAAACTTTTCATTGTGCATTTGCAGAATCAGGTTTTGGGACAGCAACCACGGCTATGTCACTCATTTTGGTCGTCCAGTATCATGGTAGGAAGGGCCCCAAAACCAACTAGATGAAGGGCATGAAGGAGACGATTTATCATTACCTTTCTGGAACAGAAGAAAAATTACCAAGACGTCTGTTCAATTTTTCTACGTGTAGCCTAAGCAGAGTCCATCGTAGAAGTCTGGAGGAAATTATACACTTACTTTTTTAAAATTTATTTTTATCTACTCCTTGCAGTGAATGTAATTCACAAAATAGCTACAGGATTCTGATTTCTTAAGGAGAGGAGTTTAATTGATTCCAGCTTTTTTTTTTTTTTTTTTTTAAAGGAGGAGGAGAAGAGGAGAAAAATATTTCAGGTAACACACAGAGGAAAGCCAGCATGATCTCAGACAGGCAGCTGCTATGCCAGTATGTTGTTCTTGATATGATCTTACCCTCCAAGCACCATGGAAACTAAATTCCAAGGTAATGCTTATAAATCCCATAAAATGCATTTAAAAAAAACCAACTCCCTTTAGTAACAGCATACAGTCGGTTTTCAGTTTAGCTAGCAAGCTTTCAGTCTCAGCTGGCAAGTCTGTTGCAGCCTTAGAGGCGTGATAACAAGCAGCCTGCCCAGAATGTGCTTGAAAAGACACGAATCCTTAATTAGCAAAGTGTGGCTTAGTTTTAATGCATCAGCTGAATTGCACAGCGCATGCTCTGAGCTTGATCCAGGGCCTCTCCTAGTGGGAGTCAAGGGCTTAGGAAGGATTTGGTTTGTATTTTCCAGAGACTGTGAACCTGCAGATCATCTCAAGATTAATTCTGCAGCAATTCACAAGACAAAACTCTTCTCTCCAGATACTTTAAATAGATCCCAAAGGGACCAGAATTAATCCTTGATCAGCTATGAGTATAGATGCTCTGTATAAAAGCATCTTTCTGTGAGCAGCTCCTTTCTCAGCAGAGAGGACACTCTTTAGCACCCTAGCAAGTGTGCAGAAGCCGGGGGATGCCAGAGGGATGAGGTGGAGATTCAGAGGAATTCCCAGAAGCAGTAAGCCTCAGCCGGCAGCACAGGAGCCATCAAAAACATATCCCACTGATGAGTCCTGAAATCCTGGGTGAGTCAAAGAGTGAAGCATCTATTCTGTAACAGTCACACAGGCACTCAAACAAGGGTGACCTTACAGACCAGGCTGCCACCCTGAACTAAAGCTAGGGTCCTGCAGCACACCCACCATACTTACCAATAACATAGGAGAGGATTAGATTCCACCCTGTGATGAAGGCCCACAGCTCACCCACAGTCACGTAGCTGTAGAGGTAAGCTGATCCTGTCTTAGGAACTCGAGCACCGAATTCTCCGTAGCAGAGTCCGGCCAGCACCGAAGCCAAGGCGGCAATCAAGAAGGAGATAACGATGGCAGGTCCTGCGTTTTCCCGTGCCACGGCTCCAGCCAGTACATAGACACCTGCACCCAACGTGCTGCCCACACCCAGAGCCACCAAGTCAAACGTGTTAAGGCATCGCGAGAGGCGACTGTCTTCTCGAGTGCAGTCCACGTTTTTCCGACGCAGAAGCTGGTTTCCAAAATTGGTAATTTTTTGACACTCCATCTTCCTGTTTGGGCCTGCAAGAAAGATGCATCATTATCCAGACCAGAATACCCTTCTAGATCAGCACCACTGCAGTGGTACAATGCTACAGCCCTGTTACATTTCAACAAATGAAACTCCCCATTTTCCTCCTTTGTACAGGGTGAAATGTTTCCTCTGGCATTTTATCTAGACCTACCATGGGGAATTAAAATAAACAACACCAAAGCATTTTCTGCTTCCAGCTCTCAGTCATGCTGCAAACCTAGTGCAATCCCAGGAGAGGCGATACTCCAGTCTAGCTCCCACCCTGCTTCGCAGCCACTCAGTTCACACACAAGTGGGCAAACTAAAAATGCAAATTTTGTCTTTCAGATTTCAGAGGAGTTTTCCTGTTCTGGGCAAGAGAGTACTTCAAAAGTGAATTCCCAGTTTCCCCATTTACACTTTGGTTCACATCGCAGAAAGCTTGTGGAGTGCACAAACCCTGTACTACTGGGATGAACTTAAACCTGAGGACCTTGTAGGGGTGTACATAACACCTCTCAACCTGATGGGTTCTCAGCCTGAGGGAACAGCTACTCTAGAACAACCTCCTCTGTAAAATGTGTTGTGCACACATGAAATTTTCTCCGCTTCGCTCTACAAATCTACAGGCTGTGTGGCCACAGCCTACAAGGATGAACCTCATCTTCCATCTCAGACTGCATCCTCTAGCTCAAAAAGCCCCACCCTGATATCCACACTGCACCATTTAGCCTAGCTTCAGCAATAGGACTTTAAAAATGTTTCTTCATTAATTATGGAAAAGGAAAAAGGTTTTTCTATTTCAATTCAATGCTGGATTGAGGCATACACTTTCCACAAGTACACACTGCACACAGACATCAATACTATGCTGAGAATAATGGGCAAAAATACTCCTAAATGCAATTTACAGTACAGTTCAGTGAGACTGGTACTTCATGAGCTCCAGCTAAAACCTAGTGTAAAAGGTGTGAAAATACATGCTAAGAAACTTGATTAACTGAGGCAACTGTTAAATCCATGCTTCAATTTTGTTACCACAGCATCAACTACAAAACCAAAAATCTTCTTCACTTTTCCAAGACACCAGTCATAAGTCCTGGCTTAAATCCCTTTCTCTTGGCTTTACACTAACTCCCCTACTATGAGAAAGTAATTACAACTGCAGGAACAGGGCTGAGGATTTACAAGGCCCACTGTGTCAGGAACTGTACCCCACCAACAGCTCTCAAACATGCTCCCAACAGACATGGATTTAGACAAACAAAGAAAGGCAGGTTTTAGGCCAATCTTACAAAAATCTTGTTTCATTAACCATGGGAGTTCCCAACACATACAGAGAGGGAAAACTATCTTCTCCCTTCAGCAGGAAGACAAACCTAAGTCTTTACCTAAATGCATTCATATGTCAGATGGTACACTCAATCTCCTTTCCACCTGAACCTTACCCAAATCCATGTCAGCCAGGACGGCTGGACAACTTCCTACCTCCTTAAAGCTGGGATAGGGCAGTCACAAACTTTGAACTGGGTCAAATGGACAAGAAGATTGTTGTACTGGAGTATCTCCTATGAATTCTGTTGTTTTCTAGGATGCTACCTAACAATGGTAGACGTTTTACTTCTTACACAGCCATCCACCTTAACAAAATCTGGTATTCTGCAGAACAAACATAACTTAGTGGCTTTAATTCTGCACTGAAAATGAAAGAGCAACTGGACCCCAATTCCCTGCCTTGTCACAGACACACATCATAAGAAATCACTTCCTCGGCAAAAACAGGGTTGTTGAGGGGCAACGCCCCCAGGAGAGGAACACACCCTTGGTGCAGAGATGGAGGATCAGGGTGAGAACTTGGCAAGGTCCTAAGGAGCAGGGGGACATACAATTCATTCACTAAAAACATAACCTAGTGAATTATTTCAAGTTTATATATCACTCGAGAGTATCCCAGAAGAAACATATTTCAAAGCAATTTCATTTGGAAGCTCCCTTGGGCCTATCTACAGGTGTTCACAGCTGTACTATGGCTATCAAGAATAAAGCAGAACTGCTTTTTATTATTAATTTGCTTCGAAGAGGGGCTATTTAATTATGACAGACCTGGAAATTAAGACCAACATCCTGCAACTGGCTTAATGCCAGCAGACAGTGTTCTTACAGCTGAACTCCAGATAAAGATATCAACTGCCTCTTTCCCAAAAAACATCTCAAAGTCTGAGCATCTCTGTTGTGAACAGAATACTTCCTATAGCCTGCAGGTAACAAACAGGGAGCCTGCAATGCAGCCATGCTCTGTGGCCCTCACACATAGCACTGTCATCCATCTCACAGGCCACTGATCACCATCCTAAGCATCTCTTACATGTTTTCTTTGCTTTTGATACAGCAGGTACCAAATCAACCTTTCACTTTCAATTATATTCACCGTCACTTAACAAAGAGACCTTCAGTGAAGACAAGTGGGATTTTTTTCAAAACAATCTTTTGGTTTAGCAGGATGCAGTACTCAGTCATTACACCTCTGCCCAAAACTTCTGTGTATCATTTGTTATCTTTGCAAGTGTATCAAAGGGTGATTTTGGCAGAGATTATGATTTTTCCCCTCCTTAGAAGTTGGATCCAGCTGTGATTTTGCCTTCTGAAACAGTCATCCTTGACTTTGAAGTGACCCTTTGTTCTGGGCTAGTTCCACTCCCAACCTCACTTGAAAAGATGAGCCTTTTTTTTGAATGCACAGACAGTGTTCCTGTGGCATAATGCTGTCCTAATAACATAAAACAATATAAATTATTACAGGAATATTTCCAGATGGTACCTAACCACCTTCAAGCTGAGGAAATTTGAATTTGAATGAATATAGATTAGTTTTGTTCTGCACATGCCTAGCTCTCACCCCTGCCTTAGCACTGGTTTCTCTGATGAGAAACACTGAGCTGCAAGTCCCAGCCACTCAGACCCTGGGTAGGAAATGGCTTCATCCCAAGACTTTGGGTATCTCCACGTTTTGGCTAGAGCAGAGGTCTTTGGGAGTGGTGGGAAGCAAGGACACACCCAGGTAGCCTAGCAGGGCGGACCCCGGGCCAGAGGCCACATCCTTGGATGAATCCTGTCCCACTAAAGTCAATGGCAAAGCTCCCACCAACTTCAATAGTCCAACTGCTACTGGTGTTTTATTTACAGTGCATTTTATGTTTATTACTTTTGTTCCCTGTCCAACTTTTTGTGTCTTGACTCTATTGTATTTTCAAATAAAATAAGATATTCTTCCTCCTTTTATCTAATGGTTAACATACCTATTATATCAGGTTGATAGATTTCCTTCCCCATTCCTCAAACCCATAAGAAAATAAGCAATCTGCCATGCGGTTCACAGCAAAAAGTAAACCATAATAAACATCTGTCCAGCTAAACATAAAACACCATGTGTAAAAATAAGCTGACGGGGCACCATCTTACACAAGCAATACTATCACTTCCTCAACAATTACAAGTTGTTTCAACTTCTGAAACACCACTCCTTACCTATTTCAAGGCATTGCTGTTCCTGAGAATTTTCTTCTCCAATTTGCAGAAGAGCATAAAACTGAAGCTGATTAAGCAGAACAAGGAGTTTTCCACTAAGGAAAGAAGAAAACCTAAGCCTAACCTTGCTGCATGTCCAACAAAGTCCCCAGACATCCTCTTGAAGGACGAGTGAGCTGAAATCCTCATTCAACATTGTCCCACATATGCTTATATCCATTCTGAAACAAATAGAAATGTCTACTGCCATCAGTACCCTTCTCTCACAGCCAAGTCATGTCCTGTGGACAATCTGACATTTGCTGAAGACCAAAAGGATGCTTAGGAAAAATATCCCCCATATAGCTGTATAATCAGTGCTACAAGTCTGCAGAACAAAGAGCTTGTGCTTGCACCATGCTGGTAAATTTGACAACGTGGAATGGTTTTCGCCTTGTATTTTTAGTTCAAACATGGTCCTTGAACAAGCATGTAGTGATAATGCCAACCAGTTGATCAACACATAGATAACAACCCTCTTTGGGAGTCCTTTCCAAAAGGCTGATTTTGCTGTTTCCATCCCAAAGACAGCATCATTCACAAAGAAGTCCTACAGAGGAAAAGAGGTGGAAAACCTCAATTCCTACTACTGCTGTTACCATTACAGGTATTTTTGGGGTGTCAGACTTGATTGCAGACTCTCAAATGCAAAAGATCATAAAGTAAGGGACCAAACTAGACCTCCTGAATGTTTTCTGAAGCATCATTCAGAAAACCAAATCACCAAGGCACATTAGTCCTGGGTGTGAGCCATTCCAGTATAAAGTGAGAATTGTGTCAGATGTGTCCTTCCAAAATGTCTTTCCTTTGAAAACTCCAGTGTTTTATGTTACTATGCAACAAGCAATAGAACAGAGTCAAGATGGCTACAGAAGATGCTGAGCTTTCCCAACACATATTTGAGCACCGATCTCGAGACTTTTATAAAGAGAAGCAAAGGATGTGGCATCTTACCCTAAGTTGCATCTGGCTGTGTCCCTGAAGCGGCTGCAAGTGTCCCCATCAGCTGTGCTGGAGAAGGCAGGCAGTTTAGAGAAGACACGCTTGGGACAAATGCTTAAGACCAACTCAGAGACTTTGACTGTAGCCATTTGCAGATGCAGCCACCAGCGAAGAGGCCCGTGAAAGCAAAGGCATGACCAAGCATTACGCAAAGCTGGAAGTTATCTCACTATAGCAGCAGCAATAGCAAGGAGTCCAAGCCAAAAGCCACCAAAGTAGCTGGGATTCTTTGCATTTGTTTCACTGTGTATGAAGAGATGGTGTCCTGCTGAAGTATTTTAACCAGAAAAGGAAGATATTGTCTATGAGCTACTAAATTGTTCCCTTCTTCATTATTTTTTTTTAATATGTGTGCAAATGTATGCATATACCTCAATATACATTAATCTACATTACATTTGAGTGTATATACTTATATATATGGACATTAATGCCAAATTCTTTGCCAATTTTGTCATTAAAAATCAAGATCAGCCACTAGCAAGGCATCTGCTACTCAAAGCAAGGGAGCCAGGCAGTTAAATACAAACAACACATTAAACATACAGGCACACACAGGTGTGGGTGTGCAGTGTACACAAAACCCAATCTATTTCACCTGCTTAAAGGCACACTGCCTGTGTGAAAGGGATCACATTACCCTCCTTTGTTGAGCAGATCCTTTAATACCACGAGGGAGGTGATGCTGGGGGACCAGCCTGCTGTCACAGACAGCTGGGCATCCTGCAGGTTTCTGTTCCTCAGTCTCCTGAGTATCAGGAACATTTTCGAAGCAGCATTGCCCACTCCTCTCCAGGTGTCTCATAGACTTGGAGGATTTATTCAACTGAAAGCGGTGCAGTGAGGTGCTCTTTATAATTCCTATACCCTCCAGTGACTAGCAATCAATTACTGAAAGGTGACCACCAAATCCCACTGGACATGAAGAAGGTGCTCAGTTACTGCCGTGGATGAACACCAAGGTGCTGCAGCTCACCCAATTGCTTTCCAAACTGTCATGGCTACTAGCTGTACAAAGGTAAGAAAATCCTCTCATCCCACGACAATTTCCAAGATGGCAAAGACCATCCTTTTCCACAAGTTCAGATAGGAATTCTCAATTTCCCCAAAATTCCGAAGTCGGCAAACTTCAGTGTTTTGTCTCAATACCTGCAGAAAAGTCAGCCTGGGTTATTTGTGATGATACACAAAATCCATTTTGAAACAAGCAGTTATTTTTGACCAAAGAAAAGGAGGGAGGTTCCGGCTGTGGAAGTCATGAGAAGAATACTTCAAACTCAGAATTCAAGCTTCAAAATCTCCAAAATAGAAATTGTGATGCCCTTTCTTCTGTACAAAGCTCCAGCTGTGATTATCATCAAATGTGGCACACGGTAAGCCATTCAACAGGGAAAAGGCTGGATAAACACTAATTCCCCTGCTGCAGAAACACACCATATCATGCTTAATTTGCAGTGGGGAATTTGATGTTACAATCACTTTCCAACTGTGGGCACAATGAAAGGTTGGGACAATATCAGATCCCCACCACCCAAGTGTTGCAAGAACAGGTTAGAGAAATACCTTTTAGACTCCAACTGGATATAGTGCACCCTGCCTCCAAACAGGGAGAACAGGAGCAGCCAGACATGTCTGTTTTGGCAGGGTTAAATAATGAAATCAGATCTTCCTCTCCCCAGCCTACCCCCTACCACCCATAGCTGTACCAGAATAACCACCTGGGGAATCATGCTGAAAACCATGGAAACAAACTCAATGCTGTGACTACAGCTGACCGAATGGCAGGCCACCACAAACAGCAGCCAGGGCAGAGGAGAGGGAGGTGACACTTTCCAGGATAGATTCCCATCTGAGAAGCACTATCCAGTGAAAGGTGCCTGGAATGCCCTCAGCCCTTTTAGCCCACACCTCAAATTTCAGCTGGTGAAGATCCTGTCAGCTCAAAACAGGACCCAGAGGTTTTGAGGATGACAGTGGCACATTTGCCATCCACAGATAAAAAAGTTAAGGAAATGTCTTCCTGCCTAGCCATTAAAGGGCATCACACCTCTCTAATTACTTGAATCACTATTTTCTGATGAAAAAGCATTTAATTGAAAAGTCTCCCACCAGCTCTAGTAAAGTCTCCTCAAATAGTTCCTCAGCATGACTTCGAATTACACCTTGCAAGAAAATTGCTTGATTTAACTCCCCTCAATTTGTCCTAACGCCAAAGGGGATCTCCACTGATAATTAAACTTCCCAAATGAAAGCCTGAGACAGACCGGCAGGGATTCACTTGAAACAAGCCATCATCCATAATCTGCCAGGGACTCTCCCTTGGTATTGAGCAGGAAAAAATTAATACTCTGGGAAACAATATCAAATAAGTGAGATTCTGTCTCCTTAAACCCAGATAAATTGAAGACAGATCTTTGCTTAGCCAAAAGCCCTGGCCATGTCATTCAGCATAAACCAGTTGTGGTCCTTGGACAACAGTGCTTGGAAGAAAGTAGGAAATACCCCTTAGGGGATAAGGAAGTAAGTTAGACAGCAATAGAAGTTGGTTTCTTATTGAAACAATAGTGGGGAAACAAACAAAACATTAAGAGCCCCAACCTTTATGCAGAACAAAAAGTATCCTGTACAGACATGGGACACATCCAATCAGACTGATGGAAGAAAGGAAGGAGAAGACTTCCCCAAACACCATTATTCTCACCGGGACGAAGGGCACAGCCAAGTTGGGACTTTCAGGTGCAGACAAGGGGCAGATCAAAGTGGGTATAAATAATTGGACTTTGCAACATCCCTGAGCAGTGGGGAGCAGGCAGAGGCCAGCAGGTAGGTCATGGAGAGCAGTGGCAGCTCCAGCTGGAGACAGGACCATGAGGCAGTTGCAGGCCCTGGTCACCCTTGCCAAGCGACTCATGAGCATCCTGCCTGAGTGAGAGGCTAGACTATGGACCTGTGGCCACCTCTATGGATCAGCATGTCTGCAGATCAGATGTTTCTCAAACAGGCATGCTCCCAGCACTGCTGAACCAATTAAAAAACTGTCCCAATTAAAAAACTGCTGTCCCAATTAAAAACTTCCTCCATTACCATAAAGGGTACTGAACTGAAGCAAAAGATCCTTTTCCTTTGCTGGGAAAGCAGGAGTGTTGTTTCTGTGAACAAGATGGAAGAGTCTGAATAGCTTTTTCAGAGAAAACACTCTGTAACAAACTTCAGAGGAACAGCTCACAAGGGAAGAGAAATTGTATGTGGCCAAGTCATAGGGTTCCTTGCCTTATGCCAAGGTGATTGCAGGCTTCTGAGAAAGGTTTTGCTATCCCTGGGTAACTGTGTATGCAAATTAAGCATTTAGAGTCAGGATGGATGGGGCTTTGAATAACCCTATGGCAGGTGGATTAGACTGCATGGAACTTTAAAGGTTCCTTCCAATCCAAACCATTCTAGGTTTCTATGAAAATCCAAAATATGCTACATCACTCCTTTAGGCTTCTGCAATCAAAACAAAGTCATTAGCAAGGTAATTAGAATACTTTTTTATTAATTTAGCAGTTTTTCCATTGGTTTGCAGGCCATTCAAGGGCTTTGCAGGCCATGCAGAATTCCAAGTGAGACCTGCCAACCCTGCACCAACTCTGGTGTGGCTGTTGGAGGGTGACTCAACACAGTGGAATAATTAAGCAAAACTTCCCTTTTCTGAAGAAACTGAAGTTAATTTCTCATTGAACACACCAGCTGAATTAAAAAATGTATTACAACCTTCTGAGGGTGCTTGCATGACTACAGACCTAATACTAAAGCTTTTTGGAACTGTGATTTACACCATACAAAAGAGATGCTGACTGTGAAAGGAGTTAAAATGTTTGCTTTCTGATTCAGTATTCCCACATTCCAGCCATAATTCAAGGGCTGGAAAGGGATCAGCTCCTTCCAAGCATCACTTGCTCATCACTGCAGGCACAGACAAGCACTTCACACCCCTTGCTTGGCTGGTGTGTGCACCAGACACATTCTCTCCTGCAGCAGAGAGGCTGCTCTACGTCTGCAGTTCCCTGAGTGCCTTTTCCAAGTAATTCCCACTGTCAGGTTCTTCAGAAAGGCCTTTCCCTAACAGGCAGTGCCCTGACGCTGGAATCGTGAGTGAAGCAGTGACTGAATCCTACCATCTGATCCAACTAGTACAGCCTGTTGACCAGACCTACCCCACTGACCAGGGTCACTCAGCGCTGAAGGAGACGTCAGTGCATGACTTGGATGGGCCACCAATGCCTCAGATGCCTTGGAACAGCATGAGAAGCTCCCAGATGAGGATGCCCTAAATGAGGCAGTCTGGGTAGCCCAATCGAAGGCAGAGGGGCATGCTGAGCACCAATGGTATGGCCACACTCCCAGTGTAAGTGGGATATGGCAATGTTCCAACTTGCTGGGCCAGTAAACAACTCCCCTTCCCCTCCAGTCCATGACGTGCCTCACCAGGGATTGTGGTTTTGGGATGGGAATTGGTTGTGCAGGTCAGTCACAGAGCCTGGCTGCCAGGTCTACAGGATATGCCTATATCAGTGTAGCCTAGACACACATGCACAGCAAAATGGGACCTGAGGATGGTGTGAGGCGGTGGAGCAGAGGAGATAAAGTATGGGGCTATGTGGAAAAAAATTCAGTCTCAAAGGTGTTTTGCATATTATCCCACAAGCCATCGCTGCAAAGACTTCATAGCTCCTAAACTGATGGATTTACAACAAAATGCCTCAGAAAACTGCATCTGTTTTAGGCATTTAAGTCTAAATTAAGTACAGAGTATGGCAAATCATACAAGCATCATGTTTGATTAGTATGCCAGTGGGGTAACCAACCATTCCTGTTCTCACACACAGGTATGACAGCCTTGTTTTGATACATGCTACTTATATAAATCTCATCAGAAAAGTGCTAAAACACTGATGTGGAATTAAATTTCACAGTGAGGTAGGTGTGGAGGATTTTTTGCTTTGGGTAAATCTCTTTTCTTATGCACACATTCACCATTCAGCTCTCTCCTGCTCCAGGACAAGAGAGTTGTTGTTTAAGTAGAGTTTTGCCTCTACCTAACTCAAATATTAATGATTGCAAGGTTGCTGATAGGGAAGGACTGGGGAAAAGAGGCATCCAAACACAGCCCATTTTATATTTATCTCAGAACTCCTATCAAAAACATGACAAAAGACTGCCTGCTCCTTTTTTGGATCAAAGCAAGACTTGCTGAAGTTTGTGGGATTTTAAGGGCTTTTTTCCCCTCAGAAAGCAAAGATGACACTGACCACCCAAACTGTGAGCCAGACCACAAGCCACATATTTCACATCTCGCTGCTGCCAATGTCACGCAGAAGGATCCTGCACAACCTCAACACAAGGCTCCACACTGGCCAGCCCCAAGAGCGGTTAGGGGAGAAAGCTGATGGATGTGATAGTTGAAGGAACAGTGACAGCAGGGACAATACAGTGCTACCAGGAGGTAAGAAATGCAAAAAGTTGGCAGACTTGGCCTGAACCTAGACATGAGGTCACTGCAAAATAACATGCAGGCTCAGCTCCCTGGTTTGCACAAAGATAAGCATTACCTTGTAGACACCCTTACAGTTTATTTTGCTGTCTGTGTGGCAGAAAAACAGGTCTTGGAACCCACATCGCTCCATGAAGAAAGCTTATTCAGGCTCCCTTGGAAGCACAAGTCAACTTAAAGAAGTAATTAAACTCCTTTGAGCAAAAAAAACAGATTTGTCATCTACTTTTTATTCAACCCCATCAGTGTAGTAGTTACCCAGTTTTCTGAATGTATTGGAATTTCCACCTGCATCTCCCTGCCCTTCATGCAGAAGCCTGGTCTGCCCCAAAAAATGCTCCTGCAACCCAGTAACAGAGGTAAGTGAAGCCACCCAGCACACAGTCCTGTCAAGGGAAGTTATACTGCTATCCTCAATAATAATTGCATCCCTGTGAGCAAAACACAGTGTCTGGAGTAAGTACACACTTTTGATCGGGAGAAAAATTACTAATATCATCCAGTCTGCCCAACTTTAAAAAAAAATGTTATATTTTTCCATATCATCATTCTGGCATCAAAGGAAATAATTCCTAATTATGTTTATGGGACTGGAGGAATACACAGAGAGACCTAGATATGGCAGTCTTGGAGAAGTGTGGTGAAATGTATAACGCAACACCTCTCCAAACACGTACAGTGCCATCTCTCCTCTTGTCACTCACCTAGAAAAAGAAACTTTGAAGTACGGTAAGTTCTGCTGCTGCAAGGTGCTTTAAGTGACAGCAAGAAGGAAAAAAACAACTGGCTGTAAATATTCTGCTTAGCTTCCCTGTGCTGGGACTTGCAAAAGAAAATAGGTGGTTTTAAAGCAAAGTAAGTGAACCAAATGATAATTACCTTTTCCCCCCCAAGGATCTGAACAGGAGCATGAAAAGTAAAGCACTGCTGTTGTGTTTTTGATGGTGCCCTACACCATGCTGTTCTGCTCTCCAGGTACTTCCTTCAAAGGAAAAAACAGGTTCAAAAGTGCTCTAACATCTGTGATGGTTTATCTGGAGCAGCCAAAGCACAATAGTGAGGCTTCATCACTTGTGTAAGTTTTTTGGGGGATCATCCTTGTGTTTCTTCACATGCCAACCACATTATGAGGGGTAGGATTCCTCTTGACCAGCTTCAGCCCACTCCAAAGCAGACATGGGGACTTAGGGTATCATCTCACCCCCCTCTGTAGCCAACAGGCTAGGACAGGCTCCTCCAGGCTTGAACTTTTTCCCTTTGGAGGAAAGATGGGAGCTATGGCCCACCAGAGGTACCTGCTTTCCCTAGTGACTGCAGTACTCTAGCAAACATCTACTCCACCAGAGAGATGCCTGAGACAGAAGACAGGACTGCACCTGGACCCAGCTGAAGCAGAAACACCTTGATGAATTTTGGCTGGTCTTTCTGTGGACAGTTAATAAAAGGATGGTGAAAGTCTGTGAACAGGCTTAGGGGTTCTAACAACTCAGACATGCACTTTTCTCACAAGAGCAACAACTCCTTATTCTTGCTTTCCTCAAAAATAATAGCGCTTTCTGGACAAGACCTTGGATTTCAAGACTGTCCAAGCACTGATCCTAGCACTTCCAGAACAAAGCATAAACATTTTGCTTCAGCTCTTTTCCAGTTACTTAGCTGTTACACTGTTCACTGTATTGCTTGTGTTGGTACCTTTCCTGAACTATAAAGCTGGTAGAAGCCAAATTTCTGTTTCCAACTCACAGAAGTTCTTGCTTCCAAAATCTCAACAAACACCTATTGTTTTTCTCCTCCAAGATGTAACACCTCCACCCTAATCCATCATCCAGCTGATGACTTCTGGCTGTTGTGCCTTCTTTTTGCTTGCGGTGCCAGAACATTTTGCTCCTTTCTTCCAGCCAGCTGCACAGTCACAACAGCCATGCCTAATGCACCTGAAGTCAGCAGAGACATACACGTACAGCACTTCGGCACTTCAACCGAGATCAGCCAAGTGCTGCATTCTTCTCAATGGCCTCCTCTCAGCTTTTGGAAGCTATAACCAGCCTGTCCCTGCAATGTGAGACAAAGAGTAAGTGTCTTCAGATCATGTATGCTACAGATCACCCTGTCTTGTGAACTTTTTGAGGGAGAAAAACAAATGAAGTGGCATGCAGCAGCACCCATTGCTTGGGGATTATATCACACAGGTCATCAACCAGCTATCAGGCAGTGTGCAACCCTCAGCAAAGTTCAACAAGCAATCTAATGATAAAAGACTATATTCTGGTTACCTCAGATAAGTAATTCCCTCTGGAGTATTTTCTAAAGATACAACACATTATTTCCTTTGTTAGCTGAAACTGCTTTATACAAGAGTCACTTCAACAAAACAACCTAGTTCTACAAACTCGACAATACATTTTCCAACTAGTTTATTTTAAGAATTTGTCACCTGACAAAAGCAAGCTATTCTTCAGCTTAAGGAAACACTTTATTTATCAAATCATAGTAATTTCTTGTACAGTGCATTTACTCCTGCTACATACACATCCAAACAAACCTCCTACATCAGCATTCCCAGTGAATGAAACTATGACTATTGGACTGATTTTGTTACGGTTTAAAGCTTGTTTTTTCTCCCCTTCCCTTCTTATTTTCCAGGGTTGGTTTTCCTTACTGACTCCAGATTTCACAGTAAACAGTTCGGGGCAGCGGATCCTTTGGAAGCAAGTTCTCCCAAGCCCTGATGTCAGCATACTTTACCCATAAAATTAAAAGGTGATTTTGCATGGCATCTCTTTTATAGCAATGGAGAGTGGCAGTACATCATAACTCAGGGTAAACTCCACTTTGGTTTAATCAAACCACTGAATCAACCTGGTCCACTGCCAAGACATAGAGCAGCACAGTTACTAGTGCAATGTCTTACAGTCAGGTCCACACACATCCATATGAATCATGGCACACACTTTCTCTTTTGACAGAATGTGTTCCAGGAATAAGTAAATTATCTGGCATGGGGCATTTTAAATCATCTACCTGAATCAGAACTGCGGATAAACCCCAGGTAAACAAGAAGCTCATTGATAATCATACCTTTTTAAACTCCAGAATGGCTTGCAATAAACCTTCTGGAGTAGAAGACTCAAATAGGCACTAAATTTCAATAAAAACACAGCTTGTTCAGTGTAAATAGGGCAGTAATTAAAAGTAAGTCCTCAAAAAGCAAGGTATTAAGTGAAATCCTCATCCTTGTAATTTAAAAATTAAATGGGCCACTAAGATCTAAAAGGAAAGATACAAATGAATTACAAGGATCCAGAAAATAAGGCAAAAATGAATTGTGAAATTTGTAAAGCTCAGAAAAGCCTGCTGAGATGTTTCACTGCTAATCTTGTGAAAAGGAACCCAAGAGCTGCTCCTCATCTCAGAAAGAGGCAGGAGAAAGAGGAGTAAGAAAACATGATGCTAAATACTACCACTACGTAGACTAATAAATTTAATGTTTCAGTCAATATAGCAATCACATGGATTTCTCAGAAAAGGGGTCACGACATGCCATGGAAGACACTGAGGTACAGGTAAGATTTACAGGAAAAATCAAATAAGGGATGCCGCATTAGTCTGAATAAAGTTTTCTGAACTGTTTTTCACTTGAGTAAGAAAAAATAAAAACAACAAGACCAAAACCAAAACCCAACAGAAACTGAAAAAATATAGCTAGAACCAAGCATCTCACAGTATTCTATTTTGGAAACTCTGAAATCAGGGACTTCTGATACCACTCACAGGGTTTATGATCCACCACCTTGGTGATCTCCAGCACCATCAGGGACCCTGGCAAGGGCAGCAGCTGCTGACTCACCATAGAGGGAAGGCAGCTCCAGCCAGTGCAAGAGTCATTACATTTCTACAAAACACAAGAGGAAGGTGGGAGCCTCAGCTCCTGATCCCTGACATCCCCAAAACACCCAGGACAATAGTCAAGAATCCTGCAACTAGTGGGCCCATCATGTCTCAAGTGACAGCCCCCTTTGTTTGTTTGACCATCAGACTCAGCTATGCCTTTTTCTTTCCTTCTTAAGCAGGTTTTAGTAGCCAGTAACTAAGGAGGGAGTGCCCAAGCACCAAAACAAACTTACCCTTATGTCAAAACTGCCGTAGCTCTTCCTGAAGTCCTTGAGGTTTCAAAGAACCCCACAAGTTTCTTGAGATAAACACTTGGATCATTCATGCCTTCTTTTATACTCAGTGGAAAGCAGATTTGTATATGAGCACGTCAGGCCACAGCTCATTTGCTTAAGTGTACTGGGCTGAGGTGAATCACATCCCAGGAATGTCCATCCCTCTCCTGGCTTGGACATGGATGAGTACATATGGCCAGATCAATGCCACCTTCAACACCATTCAGCACATGACAGATTTTCAAGGATTTTGACCCTGGGATAATGAAGGGTGGGATATAACAGGTAATGAAAAAAAAATCTAGGCTATAGAACATCCACCAAGGGTTACTAACTCTGGGTCAGCATTGACTGCAGCTGGCCCCAACCAACTCTGCCCAAAGCTCTGAAGTAGCTCGCCACACCACACAACCTCACAGAGCTGATGGTCAGTAGCACTAGTTTCTCCACACACAGAGTTAAGTCAGCAGGATTTCCTAGCTCATCCTTCAGGAGCAGCAAAGGGGCTGTGTTGCATCCCCATCTGCCTTTGTCACCAGGAAGGCAGAGCCAATAAATCCCATCAGGATCAAGCCAGCATCTACTCAGCACATCTGCAGACAAAGTAACCCACTCTCTTTTCCTCCTGCCCCACTCTACACTGATGCTTTTAGCATCACAGATACGGGTCAAGAGAAGAGAATTAAACTTACCACTTTGCTTTCTATTCACTTAAAGCCAGGATACAATTGGAAGTGGACATTTCTAAAAGGCTACCAAAGTCTTGTTAACTGGTCCTCAAGGCTGAGGAACTTGCTAGATGAAGAGTGAACTAAAGGTAGTGGAGGCAGTAATTGCAGTAAGACCCCTGCCCTCCTTCACTTGAACCATATTTCTTCCTCTCTTCTTTCCCATCACTCCTTTTTTCCCCTCCCTCTTGCACACACCAAGCCAGCAACTGTGCTCAACATCAGCTAGACTGGAACTCACTCTTGTCATCTCAGGATCATGCTATTGTTAAGGTTGGAAAAGGACCCCAAGATGACCAAATCCAACCATTTACCGTGTCCAACAACTGAAAGCAGAGAGACATAGAGCTCAAGCACACCACCATCAGAATGAACACTATGTGCCACCTGGCAACAGATTACAGGCAGCGCACCACTGGAGAACCACACAGCTGGAGAGCCACACAGAAAAAAGGAGGAGAAAAATAAAACAAGAAAAAAAAAAGAGGGAGTGATAAATCTTTCAACAATACACCTTAAACTGGTTTCTCCAGTAGCTGGTTAAAGAGTTACTAGCTTCCTCTTCTCTGAGCTAATCCCTTCCGTTTAGAAAAAATATTGCAAGAATACACTCCATGAGGAGCCAAGAGTATATTGCGTCTCACCCACACCCACAACTGAACTGCCTGAATTAGAAGTCTAGTAGGCCTCAGGTTTCTGTTACAGCCCACTCGAAACAAGAAGTGCCTTCTGAGCACACCTCCTCACTGTTAAGCAGAGCCCTACAAGCAGCAACTCAAAATTTTGCAAATACCACCAAAGTGGCATAAGTCGGGGACTAAACACCAATTAGCTCCCCTGCCCAAGAAAATGCTTTATTTCAAAGCCAACATGACCATCTATAGCATGCATGTGATAGAGCACAGTCAAGGTCTGACCCTGTCAGATCACTCAAAATGCAAGATACTTAAAGTACTTGAATCCAAAGTAACTTTCAAAGCTTGTGGCAATGCACAAGCTCACTCCTGCTTTGTGCAAGGGTCAGCACTTGCAGCTGTGGAGCCTGTGCATTACAGAGTCTTTTGCATTATACGGAAGCTTGTCAAAAAAACATGTCTGATGGCCACTGAAGGCAACAGAAGTCCATAGAGTACCTGACTAGAAAGATTCTGCCTGTTCTTTCAAAGTTTTCATTGTATTTGCCCCTAACTCAGAGACAGTCATGCATCAGCGTGGGAACGAATGGACTCAAGATACATTGCTGTGCCACTGCAGAGGGTCCCACATGACACCTGCACTTCCCTGTGACCACATCTCCAACACTTCTCCCCATGGCTTAGCAGAGTCCACAGAGGTGGGAAGAGGGAGGCAGGGTAGAGTATCTGCTAGACCAGCTGATGTTGGACTTCACCATGCAGTGGTTGCTCAAGCACAAAGTAACATTTGCAAATGACCCAGTCAAGTGCAAAACCACTGGGCTAACTCATGAACTTTCAGCACCATTATCACCCCAGCTCTTCTGCCCAAATCTGCAGCCTCTGTAGAGCTGCTACTGCCTTTCTGCCACCAGGCTATACAGCACCTACAAACAAACCACCTTGCTCCAAAACTAAGGTTTCTAGCAGCTGACAACAAAACTACTAATTCCCTATGTAGTCTCAATCTCTCTCTCCAGCCTTAGCTACACATAAATTTCCTCTTAAGGACTTTCAGTGGGTTCCCCTTGCTCCACCCCATCTGCCACCCACATTCACACATACATATGTAAAAAAAGATGAGACCCATCTGTTAGCCAGGACAGCTGCCTGCACAAAGCTGACAAACCAAATGGAGACAATCCCCTGTCCTGGTCACAGAAGCAGGTTCGGGAGCAGCAGACTGCAAGAACTCCCGGGATACGGGGCTGGCTCGAGCGCTATGAGCCCTATGGGCTATACCCGCATTCTCGGTAAATTCTCAGTCTTTTGCAACTTGACGAAGGAAGCAGAGCCCAGCATGGCAGCCCCTCGGGAGCCACCCTGGGCCTTGAAAGGGCGTCAGGGACACGGCCCAGGGTCTCTCCTCGGCACCTGGGCCTTCACCTCCAGCACAGCATGTTCCCCGCGGCGCTGCTCGTACCGCAAAGAAGATAACCAAAGAGAGGGATAGGGATGGGGGTCAGGCGAGAGGAGGGGAGGGGAGCGCTCCGGCAGGGTAGGGCCGCGGGGCCGCATGGGCCAGGGGCGGCACAGGCCGGGAGCGCGCAGCGCCGCGCCCGCTGCATCGCAAAATGGCCACGCCGCGTGGGGCCCCCGCCCGCTCCGTCCCAGACTCACCCAGCCAGGGGGCTCGGGCAAGCGGCGAGGCAGCGCAGCGGCGACCCCCAGCTCCCCGCTGCCGCTTTAGATCTTCTGCGCGGGCTTGCCCGCCCCGCCTTACCTCCCAATGAATGGGAGGCGCTGTTCCACGTGGGAAGAGCCCCACGTGGTGCAGGGGTGGGCCAGGGGTAGCAGTGGGATGGGATGGGAGGGATGGCAGGGAAGGGGGAGCCGGCGCGGAAGGCCGGTGCATCCCGGCGCATCACCGGGCGCGGGAGAGCTGGGAGCGCTGGGAGCGCGCAGCTGAGTCCGCGCAAGGCTGGGCACGGCCACAGAGGTCACCTCCGCGGGGCAGGAAGGGGCTTCACAGGCCGACTCCCTGCAAACGGCTCATGCCGCTCGTTTGGCGTGGACTGAAAAGCTGCTCGGTTTTTCTTTTTCTCCTCATGCTCCCTGGGAGTGAGAGCTGAGGGGATGGGTTGGACTAAATCATCCACTCAGGTGTAACACACACCCTGCTCTGAGAGCTGATGGATTCTGCAGAACATGGTTGAGCAAGAGATGCCAGCATGAAATGGATGCAGTGGATATCATAGAATGTTAAGGGTTGGGAATGGACCTTAAAGATCATCCAGTCCTAAACTCTCCTACTTTAGGTAGGGACACCTCCCACTTGACCAGGTTACTCACGGCATTATCCAATCTGTCCTTGAAGACTGCCAGGGTTGGGGCATCCATAGCCTCCCTGGGCAACCTCTTTGAGTGTTTCACCACCCTCAGAGTAAAAAATTTCTTTCTAACTTAAAATTCCCCCTCTCTCAATTTTTACCCATTACTTCTTATCCTATCACTACAGTTCCTGACAAAAATTTGCTTTCCAGCTTCCCTGTTGGCCCCCCTAATATACTGGAAGGCTGCTGTGAGGTCTCCACACAACCTTTTCTCCAGGCTGAACAGCCCCTGATAAGGACAGTAGAACTGCGTTTCACTTACTTGATAAAAATACAGAACAACACTTTACTTCTTACCAAGGACAGCAGAACAGAACGGCACAGCCTTGGAGAAATAAATAAAGGATGTAACTTAGGCAAACAGAAGTCATTGAAAACGCAAGTAGGATGCCAGCTCAGTTCTGCGTGGCTGAAATAGTAGAAATTAAGCAAAACAATGATACTGTACTTAATCAAAAGCAGGGGTCAAAGAACAGCCCCCTGAAAAGGACACTGGACTTTGATGACGAACCCCAAAGAACCAATAAAAGGACTTTGATAAGGTTTGCAACTGTATAAAATAAAGTCAAGGAAGTGGGGATAGCTAATGAATATGTAATCAGCATTTATGATAAAAACTGTACACCTGACACTTCGGGCATCGATTAGAGGAAATATCCTCCAAATGCCCAGCATGCTGTAATACAGACCACCTGCTATCTAGTACTCAGAACTGTGCTAGAAAGTTCCTATCTGGCTAATTTTGGTATCATGTCTCACTATCTGTCTTCACAGGAGAGGTGTCCCAGTCCTCCTACGAACTTTATGACCACCCTTTGGGCTTGCTCCAACCACTCCATGTCCTTTTTATGTTGGAGACACCAGACCTGTACACAGCACTCCAGGGAGGGTCTGACAAGAGCAGAGGGGGAGAATCACCCTCAGCCTGCTGGCCATGCTGCTTTTGGTGCAGCCCAGGATTCAATAATGGTAGACACTGGTGGACTTGGATTAGGCTTTTGACATTACATCCCATAAAGCACAATGCTCCCAATCTGGAAAATACACTGTTGATGAAATTTCCATGGCTGACCCCAAAACTATGGCAAACAGCCCAAAATAGCTGTGGATGTTGGAAGAACAGCATGGTGTCTATGCCATGCTTGACAAAATCCCATTTTCATTACTGTTCAAAAGAGACCACTGTGGGAAAACTGTCCAGTGTGCTGCAAGATGAGACAGCATCTGAACATGAATCTTGAAGAAACATCAAGATTCTAACTGTCCAAAATAAAGTAGAATTCTAGAAAGGAGGAGCGTAATGGTTAAGGAAAGAAAACCAAATAAGCAGTGAAGAACATCTGGCTGAGCAACCAATTTAAATTGCATCAGAGGAGGTTTAGATCGGATATTAAGAAAAACTTCTTTAAGTTTTAAGAAAAATAACAAAAGGGAGCAGGCAGCCCAGGGAAGTGCTGAAGTCACCATTCCTGAAGGTATTTAAAAGATGTGTAGGGACACTGAGGGCTTAGTGGTGGACTTGGCAGTGCTGGGTTAATGGTTGGACTTGATGATCTTAGAGGTCTTTTGCAACCTAAATGACTCTGTTTAGAAAGAGATCATGAGATTACAGTGGATCCCAAAAGCCATGTGAGACTGCTGCATGGTACTAATGAAATAAAAAATGCTACCCAAAAGAACTGTATCTTTCTAGTAGAGCACCGTAATTGAAACATGTGTAGTACATAGAAAGTAATTACGAAGCTGCAATCAATAGTGCTGAAACTTTAGTACGGTGCTTCTTTTGACATTCAACCATAAAGAAATACATCTACTTGGTGGAATACTGAAAAAATGCTGGTAGGAACTACATTCATTAAAGAAAAATGTAAGGAATTGTTTTTTCCAGGACAAAGGTAGAGCAGTAGAACAATCCTTCAAAGGGCATAAACACTAAAGGAAGAAAGAAATTGTTTAATGTCAATTACAATTGCACCATGCTCATTAACAATTACCCAGTGGAGAGGCTGGAGGACATTTTGGGGGTAAGCATTCACAAAAACCCCTAAAACAATGTTTTACTGCTGTGTTTCTTCATCAGCTGCTCCATGTGATGTCAACAACTATACCTGTCACATTGCCATCTGCTTCTGCCTGTCACTTCCATAGAACCCTGGTTCATCTCCTGTGTTATTAATAGATGTGGCTGCATAAATAAGGGGAGTGGTGGTCTGAGATAATGGTTCCTAAAATTGTTCTGGGAAAGAAACCCTCTCTTTTATGCCAAGCTGAAGTATCCAAGACACCAACTACCAATTAATAGGAAAAAGACACCAACCAAACAATAGTTCTGAAATGTCTCTTCTTTTTGCTAGAATTAAACTCTGTATTCAAAAATCATTTCTCACACCTTAATCGTTCCTTGCTCTTCGATTAATCAGCTGGTCTGCCTGTCCTAGTTCATTTTAATCTGTGGAACCCATCCATACCAACTAACAGTATCTCAAATAATCCTTAGACACAAGAGCTGTTAGCAGAAGCCTGTGGCCATTCCCTGCTTACATACAAGCACCCTATTTTGGAGGGTAAGAGGATGTAATAGTGCAGGCATTAACCATTTTGTTCCATAGGCATTTTCTGTCTTCAGCAAGCTTAGCAGACTAATAAAAAAGCACTCAATAGAGCTATTTGTGGAACAGTGCTCAGGGAATGCCCTATGTTTAACTACCAAGCACAGATGTGGACTGGATGTGTGAAACTAAGTGTGAGATGAATACTGCCTTATCTACCACAAGACCATGATAGGTGTGGCAGTGAGGAGGGCTGAGCTGCTTTGACTAAGCAGTTTGACATTTCCTGCAAAATTTATCAAGCCAAATGTGAAGATGTAACGAAATGTGTAAATGGACTAATGCAGCAGTTGTCTACCAGTTTAACAAAAAAACCCCCCAGTTATCCAGTGGTTAATGACCTCTAACAGTACACGACTGAGGTCATCCAAGATGTCCCAACAACATCTGTGTCATTTGTACCATCCCAGTCTCAGAAGCTAGATTTGTATTACTAAAGAAGATGGGCTTGTTCTCTGTCTTTGAGGGTACATGGCACAGCACAGCTTACATCCATACAGCAAAATCCTCTTATTCTCCAAAACAACTCCATAGCAGGGTGGCCACCTCCAAAATGCTCACTGGGAAGAGCAATCTGATGCTATCCCATGAACTGTGCACAGGCATTTCCTGCAAGAGGACTGTCTTGCTTAGACTGTACCTGTAGCAGGAACTGTTTAACACCATGGGCAGTTTAGGACTGGTACACCATCCTGAGCCTTCACCATCCTTTATTTGCTGATACAGGTATAGCCAGAGAGGCTGGAACTTTGCTGTGAATCTAGAACCAGACAAGATGGTTTTGGACAGGTGGCTTTGGCATTTCCTCATGAGCAGCTCAGACACCACACCAGTTGTAGATTTTAGCCTCCAGAACGTGACTTTCTCTCATTTACTAGCCAGAAGAACAAGACATCTTCCTTAGCATTGTACATTTTGTTCCCAGAGCTAAATTAACTTCCTGGCATTACAAGCCTGTGTACCCCCCTAGGTCTGGCCCTTGATGATCCAAAGTGTAATCCAAATACTGTGTTTGATCTCAGCCTCCTACTCTGTACACAGCAGCCCCATTTCCTCCTTTTTAAATTTTGTTTCTATTTATACAGTTAACAAACCTTTCCGCATTCATCTTCACAGATCTTTGCAAGGCCTAACTCAGCTTGACTTTTGGCATTTGGTGCTATATTCCTACAGTTTTTGACCTTCAAAACATAGCTGCATAGACTGACTGACCTCTTTATCTGTTCCCACAGAGTGTTTATACCTAGCATCCTTCCTTGAGCAGTCAATTATCCAGGTAACTCTGGAGAATGTCCTTGTTAGTTTTCCCTTTGTTTAGCATGCAGATTCCAGAAAGATTTTCTACCTCTGATGTAAAATCTTATACACCTTCATATACAACCTCATAGCTTGTCAAATTGATTAACTCCAGTCACAACTTTTCTTTAATTTCTTGATGTTTTCCCTGTGGAAAAACAAATAAACAAACAAACAAAACCCAGAAAGATATTTTTAACCTCTTCCTCGTTCTATTGAAATGGTATCAACACTCTGATCTAATATTTTTTTTGTTGTAACTAGTTCTTCTATAATATGTTCACTACCAAAACTACATCCTAAATACATGCCCTTTTGCTTGTGGAGATATAGAAGTGTAATACCACATCCCTTTATTCTTGAGTTTGCAACTCTGACTCACATTGAGCTGTTGCCCACCATGAACTCCGGATCCCTTTCTGCCGGGCTGCTTTCCAGCCACTCCTCTCCCACTTTATACTTGTGTCTGGCATTACTTTGTCCCAGGTGAAAAATCTGACATTTGGACTTGTTAAATTTCATGCTATGAATCATAGCCCAGTGCTCCAATCTAGGTAGGTCCCCCTCCACAAAGCCCCCTGTTCCTCACAGAAGCCAAAAGCACCTTCCAGTTAGGTATCACCAGAAAACTCAGTAATGGTGCCCTGCACTCCTGCATCCAGGTCGTTGGGAAGTACAGGAACAGGACTGGAGCTAGAACTGATCCCTGAGGAGCACCGCTGGGGGCCAGTCACCAGCTGGATGTAGCTCCTTCACTTTACAGCCCTTTCAGCTCTGCCCCTTCAGCTGGTCCTTCACCAAGGACACCATGATAGTTTGACATGCCATGTTCTTCCGTACTCAAATCTTGTTTTTATGGCCCTCTGACACTGCTCTCATACACCCTTCGCACCCTCTTCACAGAATGGGTCAGGTTGGAAGGGACCACAGTGGGGCATCTGATCCAACCTCTCTGCCCAAGCAGAGTCATCCCAGAGCACGTGGCACAGGATTGCGACCAAATAGTGCTTGAATAGTCTCCAGTGAGAATATTTATTTCTGCTCCTTCTCTTTATTTTTCCCAGCTTAGTCCTTACAGTAGTAGAGAGGTTTTGTTATTTCTGCCTTCCTACCTGAATTAGAGATAGTCTCTTCTTTAGCATCACCTACTGTGATGGTAGGGCTCCATGTGCATCCTCTGTACAGTAGGAACTAGTGGCCTTGCATCATTTCCAGTGTCTCCTGACAACCCAGGCAACCCGTGATAGCCAAATTCTTAGCTCTCGCTCTACCACTGGTCTAGGTGATGGTTTCTGGACACATGAGCAAGGTCCAGAGAAAAAATCACAGGCAAGCCACGCCACAAGCAAGCAGGCTGTGCCTGTTAGCAGCTCCGCTAAGCACAGTGTAAATTATTCGACTGGACCATGCTGGGATCCAAAAGCGCGTTCACACCTTGAATTCCCAGGAATCGTTGAGGGAGGAGCAGCCTCCCGCCCGGGCCCATCCCGGGGATCATCCCGGGCCCATCCCGGGCCCATCCCGGGCCCATCCCG